>JAWWTY010000123.1:43488531-43534727 GCA_035222235.1 Margarornis squamiger | reverse complement strand
TAAGTAAAAGAACTCTTCTCTACTTTACCCACATAAAGTTGTCTTGGAAGTTTTTTTTCCCCTTTCTTATGGCAACAATTAAATACAACAAGAGCTAAAAATATGTGGAAATATGTATCAAAAGGGTGTTCATACTCTCCAGGAAAATACACACAGGGAGTTACTGATACAGGGACAGGGACATGATTCAAGGGTCTCAGTCCATGTTTAGGTGAAAGGATATTCTGAGAATTAATGTGTATTCTGAAACCAAGTCGCTTTGAGTCCTGAGGCAGAAGTAGTGGATTTCTATCCTAAAATTCTCCAGAATACAGACTTTACTGAACAGATGCATGAAAGTGAATTCAGCACATTTATGCTGAATATTTACACAATGTCTTGAACAGGATTTTTAAATGGACAAGAATGGATACTTGATGCTTTTTTTGCCGCTTCTGCTTTTACCTCTTTTCTCCTCCTCCACCCCACATGGGTGTCCCCTTTTTTCTTCATTCCTTCCTTGCAATTCCATCTTTCTTTTTGGGTAAGATTTTTAAGGGGAGGGTCTGCTTCTTCCCACTGCATTTTATTATTCAATACTGCTACTGCTACTACTACTACTACAGAGGGTTTTAGCAGACAGAAGTTGGAACTGGCAGTGTATAAGGTAGTAAACTCACACCTTCCTCTTTTTACTCCCTTAGGTAAGCAATATGTCTAGAGAGAATACAATGGCAAATAATTGGGATTTATTCTTAACTGCTACTCACTCTTTACTATGCATGTGTTTACAAACATTGGGTAGTAGAAACTCTAAGAATAATCTTTGTTCCCCTCAATACTGGGAGACAATGACTAGGAGAGAATTAATTAAACCTGACTAAGTATGCATTAATTACCATTAACTCTTCTAAAAAGAATAGCTAAAATCTTCATGCTCACATTGCTAGGAATTGGACTCCATGATCCATTCATATCAATACTCATTATTATTATGGTCCGCTGTGTTGTTGTGAGCATTGTCTCAAACACTACCAAGATGTGGTAACTGAAGAGAAACTAATTTAGGAAATGTGAATTTAGATGCTTCAAGAGAGTTTCTAATGCTCCATAAAACTTGCATACAGTATATTTGTAATGCAGTATATTTGTACACAATTTTAGAGCATGTAGGATCTGACAGATTTTTTTCCAGCTTCTGAGAAATATGTTCATCTACTACAGAGCTGATGTATGCTAGCATATAAAGTAGAGAAAAAAACCCCACCCTTAGTTAAATTTTAAAAGATGTTGTACTTTTAAAGACAACAGTGATCTGTTGCACTCACCCACTAGAAATAAATGGTCTTCATCACTGATACTGAAAGAATGAAGTGTTTGTGGGGATTGTTTTGTTTTCTCCTGTTGTGGTTTGCAGTGGGTCTGTAAAAGCGCTTCTCTCTCCAAAAAGAGTGATTAAGGTTGTAAACTAACCTGTGAGGGAAGCTAAAAACCATGCTTTTTCCATGATTTCCATGTGTGAATGCTTCTAGCCTCAGCTTCCATGGACACTTCTCATTTTACATCTGGACCTGCACAGCTGTATAAATTAGTCTAACTTGATTTAATTGAGCTGTGTATGCTAACAGGGCTTTCCACCAGCATCATATGTACCTCTGTACAGTATGTTATTATCACAGGTGTAGTAAAAATGACAGGAACCTGATGGACTGAAATCAATCAAATCTGACATTAGCATTCCCTATTTTTAGAAGTATATTGGACTGTGATCTTGTAAACTAGCATGTTCATTCCTTTGTTAACCTAGTACTGCCATAGAAATACTGTCATGATTTAATGCCAGTATATGTGACCCTGTGCTAAGCCAGAGGGACATACATACACCCAACACCCACTGGTTGTTGCTGTGTTCTGTAATTTAACCCTGTAATTCAGTAATGTTTAAAAAACAACTAAATAGTTACCACATGGTGCAAAATTAGCAATAGGGGACTCAAATTTTCATGCAGTATTAAATCTGCACATGGAAAAAGTTAAATATCATCCTCAATGCTATCCATGTGTTTAGTCACATTGAATGAAATGCTTATAAAGCATGACATTATTTAATTTTTATAAGATTTCCCACAACCAGTAAAATTTATTGCAGTTGCTTTGAAAAGCTTTGTGCAGGTGCCTTTTGAGCTGAGCTCACTCAAGTCAGGACATCACACACACTATGTGCAGTTAGTCGCTGGATACATAGTATGGTATTTATGTAATCCCATAGTAAATTGATTTTTAGTAATCCAATAGTTTGGTGGGATTGTGTGTATATAATTCACATGTAGAAATATTGAAATATAATCTTCAAAAAAGTGTGACATGAGAATTTGACATGGTGAGGAGTCTTTTTGACATTGTGCAAGGGGGTCTGTGGTTCTCTGTGAGAGTGGTCCCATTTCCTTATTTCTTTTCTCATCTCATTGTCCAGGGAAATAACTTCAGGAATACCAACATCTGCACAGGAAAGGTACTAGACATTTGCTGATCTGGGTTCAGCCTTATATGGGTAAGTGCTGATACTGATACATCAAGGATATTATATTCATTTCAAGAGTCAAGAGGGAATCACTTTCTCTTACTTGATTTTGGGTATGGAGTTGAATTTTACTTTTCTCTCAGTTAAAATAATTTGGTTAATTCACAGAGTCACAGAATATGTTGAGTTGGAAGGCACCCACAAAGATCATTGCTTCCAGCTCCTGGCCCTGCACAGGACCATTCTCAAGGGTCACACCATGTGCCTGAGAGTATTGTCCAACACCCCTTGAGCTCAGACAGGCTTGGTGCTGTGCCCACTTCCCTGGGGAGCCTGTTCCAGTGCCCAAGTACCCTCTGGGTGAAGAACCTCTTTTTAATATCTAACCTAAACTTCTTCTGACACAACTTCAGGCCATTCCCTTGGGTTCTATCACTGGTAACCAAAGAGAAGAGATCAGTGCCTGCCCCTCCTCTGCCCTTCATGAGGAAGTTGTAACTGCAATGAGGTTTCCCCTCAGTCTCCTCTTCTCCAGGCTAAATAGACCAAGTGCCCTCAGCCACTCCTCATACGGCTTCCTTCAAGGCCCTTCATCATTTTTGTTGCCCTCCTTTGGACAATCTCTAAGAGCTTAATATCTTTCTTACATTGTGGTGCCCAAAACTGCCCACAATATTCCAGGTGAGGCTGCTCCAGTGCAGAGCAGAGTGGGACAATCCCCTCCCTCGACTGGCTGGCGATGCTTTGCCTGATGCCCCCCAGGACAGGGTTGGCCCTCCTGGCTGCCAGGGTACTGCTGACTCATTTTCAACCTGCCCTTGACCAGCATCCCCAGGTGCCTTTCCGTGGCACTGCTTTCCAGCATCTCCTTCCCCAGTCTGTCTGTACATCCAGGATTGCCCCATCTCAGGTGCAGAATCCAGCACTTCCCCTTGTTCATTGTGATTCCCTTGTATGGTTGGTGATTGCCCCCTAATTTGTCAGGGTCTCTCTGCAGGGCCTCCCTGCGTTTGAGGGAGTCAACAGCTCCTCCCAGTTTTGTGTCATCTGCAGACTTGCTCAGTATCCCTTCCAGTCCTGCATCCAAGTAATTTATGATGATGTTGAAGAGCAGAGGGCCTAAGATGGAGCCCTGTTGAACCCCACTAGTGACAGGTCACCAGTCTGATGTCACCCCATTCACTATTAATCTCAGTGCCCGACCCGTAAGCCAATTGCTCACCCACCCCATGAGGTGTTTATCCAGCTGTGGGATGGACATTTTGTCCAGAAGGATCCTGTGACAGACTGTATCAAAAGCTTTACTGAAACCCAAAAAGATTACATTGACTGCCTTCCCTTGATTAATTAGCAAATTGAAGTAGCATAGTAATCCGCTGAGTATCCAGAGCTGAGATGACATATTAATCTAAATCTTCAAATTAATCATTCCTTGTATGTGATATATATGACTTCCTTGAGTTTGAAAAGTAAGATCCCAGATTTTTTGTGTCGCTGCTGTGATACATCATCACATAAAATACAACTCCTTGTCATACAGGTATTCTTGGTACATAGATGATATTTGGGAACTTCTTCCTTATGTTCAAGGATTTAGAGTGGGACTGTGTGCTTATATGAGAGTGTAGGTGAAGTTATTTTGTTCACAACTAATTTGTGATTTGTTCCCAAACATTAAGCACAGGATGCCTCTGGAGCCTGAAACTCAGTTTCACTGAGATTCGTATCTGTGACAGTCTGTCTCCCTCTGAACAAAAATAATGGTGCCTGCTACAGGAAATTCTGAAGGCTATTTTCCTCTCCACAACTGAATCCATGTCAGGACACTATGGAAAACTGTCCATAAGGAGGAAAATGAAGTTATTCTCTAGCCCTTAGTTGACCAAACTTCCCTGCCTGCTGACTAGTGCATACTCAATATTCCAAGCTAGGCTTTCAGTGAGGAAGAGGGAAAAGGACACTTTCATATAACAGTATGAAGGCAAGGCAAGTGAGAATCAGAAGTGACCATCAAACACATGAATTCATGGGTCCGTTTTCTGGGTTAGAGGTGACACATCCACCTGTCGAAGATGGTTTTGATGTGAATGAGCTCCCATGAATGGGACTCCCACCATGTTAAAATCATGTCTGGTAATTTAGCATCAATTCAGTAAAAGGATTTAGAGTCAAACTCAGTAAGGAAGAGGCTACAGCCAGCCATTGCCCACATCAGGGTCTGGTATGGGTATGTATTTCCACTCGCTCAATGCCTTCTGGGTTGCAACCAGCATGGAGCCTTTTGGCAGCAGCACACAGCAGCCAACCCAGCAGTCAACGAGACCACATGCCCAGGTCAATAGTATGGATTTTATTTAGCAGTAAATGTGAGTCAGAGAAAGAGAGATAGAAAGATATAATAAAAAGGAGTGGAGGGGAAGAAAGAGAAAGACAGAGGGAGATTGAAATAGAAAATCTATCCCCACTCTGTGGACCCGGTGGTTTCCTGTCTGAGTCTTCTGGTTGTCTTGGTGGTGAGGGTCTCATGAAAACATAAGGTCCAATAGATTAATATATATTCAGGAGATGCCCAGGCACCTACCCATGTGGGTGGGAAGCTTTGCAGTCTCTTAAAAGAGACTCTGGTTTTGTTGCATCACTTGGATCACATGCAGTCCTCTGGTGGTGAAAGGCCTCAGGAATGAGTCTGGGGGGCACTTTGGGAGTCTTTGATGGTCTATGACCTCTCATATGAATATCCTGTGTGTACGTGGCCTTCCTTGAGAGGGGGAGTTTACTCTGTTTGGTGTGGAGAGATTTTGCCATCACACACCCAAAACTCTTCTCCCCTGCCACCCGCTGACCTCAGCTAGACCGGATTCTTAACACAGATACATTCCTCTGTCCTAAGCCTTGTTTACTTCTTCTCAGATCTGACATGATTAGACAATAGTCTTATCTCAAGTTCCCCTTCAAAGTCTAAATTCCATTTAGGAGGCATATTGGGGAAGGGGGGTGCTATGGTGGTTGCAAAAGGGCAGTTGCTTCCTTGCAGATTGACAAAAAGGCTTTCTGTGAATCTGACAATATCTAAGACATTAGTGACATTTCAGTCCATCGCAACGTCTAACCTGGTTATTGTGTAAGTCCCATGGCAGCTATTGACCTTCTGTTAGAATTCTCATCTTTGCTTGTGATAGTGAGGACAAACAATATGTTGTCAAGGAAGGGTGTGGCTGTTTGAATAGATTAATGTATGGTAGACTAGGTGTCAATTTGCAGCCTGTCTTGTATCTGGCAGGTGTCTGTCTGCCTTTCTTAGATACCTGAGGTGAATGTAAGTAAATTACTTGTCATTGAAATACAGGCAATTTATTTTACATTTGTTATAAGGAGCAAATACTTTCCACTGGGGCAATTACTGTAGAATAGCTGATAAGTTCCAAGTTCATGCTGTAGCTGATACTTCAGTAATTTATCTCTCCATCCACTCCCTGAACCCTGACCTCTCCCCACTCTCATCTTTGTCTGTGGAAATTAGAGCTTGATCAGTCTTTCCATTGACATCAGTGTACTTTGATCAAGATTTTACCCTTTTACCTGTGTCAATTTGAGCCCTTGATTCTCTGAAAATTAAGTCTAATTAACTTTCCATCAAGTTTTAGTAGCTCTATATCTTTGTTATATATATATATATAGATATAGATATCCACCTGCTTGTGGTAACCAGTTTAATTTTATTTTTTTTTCTAATGCTTTGTCTAGTATTTACTTGTAATAATAATTTTACTTCTAAAAATAATTCTCTTACTGCACATACAAATCTTGGAAGGCCTGGAAAAAAATTAAATCCAAGTTGGCTAAAAGATTTTTACAGTTGTCTGTGTATTGAGGAAGAAAATCTGAAGTCTCAGAGGTACAGTTCAATGTACTGCAGTATGATCAATCCCCCTTGCTACTCTTGTAGTGGTAATATCTTGTTCCTGGGAACTGCTTTTGACTGGGAGTGTTTAACCATATATCACCTTCAGGCAGGTGGCAGGTGATCAAAGCCTTGAAAAGCTGCTAAATGTAACTACCTAAATGTCAGTGGTTGGGATATATTTTTTTTCCCAACCACAGCACTTTTTTTATTCTGAATTTCTTTAGTGTAAAAGTAGAGCCAGAGCAGGAATTGTCAAAAAGCTGCATGGTGCAGCCATGGCACTTTTGAAGCTGGTTCTGAGATTTTTGTAATGCTTCTTCAAAGTCAAGCAACCAGAGATGTCTTTGCAAGGTAGACTATGACAGCTGTTCTTCACAAATAGTGATTCCTTAGTGTACTGACCTTTTCTTTCATGTAGGCACGCACAAATGAGGTTATTTGCAGGGGAGTCTGAAAATACAAGTCGAGGTTTTATATTTTTTAGACATTAGAGCACTCTTTCAGAACTCATTTTTTGCTTATTGTGAAAATACTCCCAGTGTAGAATTTCCCATCTGAAGAAATATGAAGGTCAGACATTAACACTGTATAAAAAAAGAGCACAGTAGGATACACAAACTATCCGGCCCACCCACAACCCTTTGCTGAAAAGAATAGAAATCACAAATTGTCTTTTTTTTTCTTTTTTTTTTTTTTTAAATCAAGAGATCCTTTATGCTCTGGCAGAACAGGAAATAGCGAGTTTAGGAAATAGGTGCACACAATGCAGGTGGAGAGAGATAACATATGTTAACTACAGCTCCTTGCTGTTAAACAATAACTTCACTTGTACTGTGCATCCTCGTTATGAAAGTAATTGAATTCAAATAGCTTTTCAAGTCCATCTCAAGGACCAAGGCATAAAAGAAAATTAAAGACCTATAAAGTACATAGTATTTGTTTTATAATTTATAATTACAAGACTTTTTTTTTATTAATTTTTTATTTTTTTTATTTTTTTTTGAGTAAGGACTTGCAAAAATTGAAGCATTTGAATTCCCCTAAAAATCTTGGGAAGGAAACACAGATACAGAGATAATCCAATTTCTGGGTGAGCCTTCTCTTGGATTGGTTACTGCCATACTCACATTATTCATCCTAACTGTTAAAATTTGAATTTAAGCCCTGAAGCATATGAATTCTTTTGAAGAGATAGCCTTATCATACTGGATTTTTTGATCAGAGTCACACTAATACACTAATGCAGCCTTTCATTGAAACAAATGAAAATGAAAACATTTGTATGACAGGCTGAACACTCCCATGGCTATACAGGACATGGTGCTGGGAGGTTTCCTGTGAAAGTCTCAGGACCAGCATTATTTTCAGTGGAACACTCCTTTCACACTGAAGTACTGGCTCAGGATAATTCCATTCATAGCAAAAGGTAGACACGGAATGCCTGAGGTCCACATAGAGAGCATTGACTGCTGAGAAGGAGGCGGAGCGAGTCTGCTGATCTTTTCCACACCACTGTGCTTATTAACATCTCTGAATTGCATACACTGTGGAGGTTCACTGAGTATCTATTTCCTTTCTTCCTCTGCTCTCACACCCCTGTGGGTACTTGACTGAATAATGATTATGGTATTGATGCATGAATTTGGCTGAAAAGCTCCATGGCAAGGATTGAGCACATAAGTAAAAAATGACACTCCCACCCCCACTACTGTTTTTACCTGAGCGGAAAAATATTGAGCTTATTTCAAGTGTTTTGTGATCATAATGCCCTATTTCTTTAAGCCATATCAGCCAGAGAGTTGTGTTTTTTAAGTATGCTGCTTCACTGATATAAAACATACCCAGATTGATACACAGGGAAAGAGTTAATCCTGAAAGTTTTTATTTTTTCAGGAATTTGCCAGTAACACTGAAAAAGAAACACAAGCTGTGCCAAACCTGTGTCTACACTGCCGAATACAATTGTTCTACGGTGACTTAGTCTTGTCTCTATGGTTCATCTTCTCTCAGCACCTGTAGGAGTATTTTACAGTGAGACACCTGTTCCGTATAAAAGTAATGTAAAATTGATAATATTTCATTGCACTTGTGCCCACTGAAATCTCTATCAAGTTCCAGAGGGATTCCACTCCTTTAAATGGCTGCTAGGAGCTGTAAAGCTGTATGCCTTTAGTACTGCATGACTGGCTTCTTTGAAGGGAATCTGGTACTATAAAAAATTTAAGCGATCATTTAGACAAGACATAATTAAGTGAACAGAACTAATGAAACAGTGCAGGAGTATAATCAAATATGAAATTCCAAATGCCCCCCAACGGGCACTTGTTTGATGAATGACTACCCAAAAGCACTGGCCCCATCTTTTGAGAACATGTATTCATTTATTTTATACTTCTTTGAATGATGGGGCATCCATGATACCTTTACATATTTAATTAGCATACATTTCAAGCTCAGAGTTGTTCACTAAGGAATCAAAACCAGAGTAATTTTAGTGGAGACATGATTTGTTCAGTAACTGAATCTGCTCTAGTATTGCAGGCTGTTGTAAAAGCTTTATTTCTGAGTATGTAGGCGAGCTCCTTTTGTTCGTGTCATTCTCCAGGACAAAATTATTGTCATGCACTGTTAGTAGCTGACTCATCCTCATCCTCTGGAAAAGGACCACTAGAAGGTACTCACCTCACCCACACTTCTTGTGGAAATTAATGCTTATTGGTTCACTGTGGCTCTGAATCTAAGGAAACCTGGGAACCAGTAACATTTAGATGACTCTGGGATTTGCTCCACTTAACATAAATCATACCATGCCACAGTGAAGGTCTGTTAAATTACAGTGGAATAACTATGGCCCAGTGTTGGAGTGAAGCTTGGGAATGAATTTTTCAGTATTATTGTGATGGCTGGCTTTTCTAGGGAGATTGCTTAGAGTTTTTATTTTAATTTACACACAAAACTAAAAGATACCAACCATCAGAAAGGGAACAAGTGCAAACCTTAAGCAAGTTTCTACCCAGACGAGCCCCTTCATAGCAGTGGGATTATTGCACTCATCCATTCGTTATTGGTAAAGCTGCTGCCATTCTTACACTTCTTTCATTCTACTGGTATAATTTCAAACAGGCAAAGACTTGTTTTAGAAATAAAATCAAATATACCACAAAAAAACTTTTGGGGCCCATTTCGATTTCATGCTCTGGCTGTCAATAGGAATATACAAAAGCATGGCAAAGAGGACAAGCTGCATACGTGAACTGACACTTGGCATTTTTACTCACAAAGACAAATGCAAAGGGCAAAAATATGAAGATGACCCAATTCATGTCACTCAGTTGTATCTATGAATACAACTGTTCAAAGAGAGGGCAATAGAGTACCTAATGGCTCAGACCTCCTAGGACCTTTTGTTTCCTGAGTGATAGATCACAAGACAAAGTAAAGGTCATAAGAGAAGCCAGTTGTCAACTGTTCCCTCTATAATCCTGCAGTGTATTTTAGAATATGCATCTTATAGACACCATGGAGATCCATATGGGGAAATAATGTTAAACAGGACAACAGGAGTTACATGATTTTTTTCAGTAAAGTAAAAAAGCCACCTCTGAGTGTTTTGTAGGGTAGGGGCATCAAAAGCGGTAAAACTAAAGTATACTTTAGTAGATGAAGAACATTCTTTGGAGATGACTGTAGATTTCAGATGCATCTCTCCTATGTTTATTGATGGTTCTTTTTACACTCCCTTGGTGCGGTTGGAACTACTCAGCATTCCTTACTTAAGCAGAACTGATGCTATTCTGATGTAGAATTCTAGTAGCCGAAGGGCACAGAATTCAGAAACAAGAGCGTAAAAATCTGATCAGTGGAATTTAGCTGAGGAGTATCAAAAGCTGTATTTGTATTTTAAACTTGCTTTTTAAGTAAGAACTTTTAAGAGCAACATGTTTAAGAAGATTAGTGAGGAATTTGTATTCTTGACTTTCTGTCTGTTGCAAAACCACAGCTACAAACTAAGAATGTGACACTAATTGCATATATGCAAACACGCACATGAAGACCATATATAAATATAAAACTTTTAGAAGTACCTACTCTTAGAGGGGCATCAATGTCTGCCTGCTCGTTCCCCCCTCCCTGGAAGCCTTGCTTTTAAAGAGTGTTGTTGGCCAGTGTGCTTTCTCTAGGAGATTGCAGGTTCATTTTGGAGATCCAGAATTTGGCACCAATTAAGAATATAATGCAAGTACAGGAATCTGTGGTAATAAGTCATCCTGAAACACCAGAATCTACAAATCCTTCCAGATAGCAGAGCTTTTTCTCCTAAGTATTAAGGGATGCATGACTTTTAATTGTTTGTCCACAAGCCTGTGTTTACTCTTGGAAATGGAGGCATTAAGTGCAATCAGCAGCATTTTAGTCTTCTGAAAGACTGAGTAGTTCTTTTCATCACAGCTTTGATGTAAGTGAATTGTTAGCGACACAGTTGACTCAAGGGTTCTTATTTCTTAGCACGGTGACTGTAGTGATCCATCTGAGATCCCCCCAAATGTCCATTTTGAAATTCTTCCTCATATTTTCATATAAGCATCACTGAATACGTCACAGAGATACCCACAATATTTCCTAGAGTGGAGACATATGCAAAACTGTGGAGTGGTGGCAAAGAAAAATGTTGCATTTGATCCAAGCAGAGAATCTTGCTCTTCTTTTGCTGAGCTTAACCTGTCTGCTACATATAACATAATCATGAATATACATAAATTTGAGCAAACAGTGAAAGTTTCCTTTTTAATGCTTCTTATATTGTTTAAGGAACAAAGGAAGAGCACAGATGTGCCAAGGACATTAGATCTTTTTTGCCTCCCTTCCTGCTGGTGTTTTAGGAATCCAATCCATAGCTGAAAACTATGTATGAAATTGGTTTTGCAGATACCAATGGAATTTTGCATGTAATAAATTAAAAAAAAAGTATTAATATGAACAAAGCCTCCTCAGCTTTTTAAGGATGCTTGATATTTCTCTCTGCATGTGTTTACATTGGAATTCTTTTACTATATTGCAAATACATACACACGTTTCAGTGGATTATCTTTTTACTGGATTTCCAGGCATAAAATATGTGTAACTGGGAATAAGTCTGGCCCCTGCAAGGCAGGAAACCAATGTACACTGCAGCAAACCCTATTAAGTGCATCTTCAGGCTTGTCAGGTTTCAAGAAATAGACAGCTTTCCTTTTATTCTGAATGAAAGGTGATGGAAGGGGTAGATGGTGGCATTGTATATGAAGACTGATACGATGTCTCTAAGTCAGTTAGTGGTCCAGATGCTGGATTCTGCTTGTGCTAGAGGAAAATGACTCTTTTCATGCTTAACAGAAACCTTCCGGTCCCTTCATGGAAATAAAAGTAATGTAGTGGCAAAGTTACTTGATTGCTCTTTTTCTAGTTCATTTTTACTCACATCAGTTGGCATTGAGAAATCCTTTAGGAAGCTCAGAGAAAGATTGCTCTTCCAAAGAAGTTTAGAAACAAAATTAGGTAAGATGTGAAGTTGCCTTAGGTAACAGTAATTTTTGTTTGTTTTTTGTTTGTTTAAGTCTAGAGATGCCTGAATACCTAAATCTAACATAGACAATAAGACAAAGATGAACCTTAAGATACGAATGAGTTGGGAGTATTGTGTATCTTAACATCTACCCAGGCATGCAGAAAACTGAGAGTGTATAGGAGTGAAAACAGAGCCTCAATCATTTTAGCACTTGTTTAGCTGAGGAGGAGAGAAATTTTTCTTACCATGTTTTCCCCTGAGTGGCAGCCGGAAGCACTTGGTGTTCTTTGGGGAAAAGGCAGATGGGTTTTGCAAGAGATTAATCTAGAACAGCGCTTGCCAGAAATGTCACTTACAGCAGCAGATGGGATCAGCAACAGGGGATTTGACACCAGCGAAAGAGCAGACATTTCTGTCTTGGGATGTTGGGGTGTTGCAGAATGTCCTGCAATGTCAAACTGGCAGGCTGAATAACTGGAATAGTGAGATCATTTCAAATGTGAACAACTCCAATTGTGTCCTTCCCAATCTTTGCTGTAGGGTCTGAATATTTTCCTAGATTACATGTGCTGTATCCCCTGCTCTGTGTTAGAATATATGCTTGCATTTTCAAGAGACTCAAAGTATCTAAGTAAGAGGTAGCAAAAGCAGTAAGGTTTATTCTGTTTTCTGTCCTTTAGAGTCTCATGTGTGTAAGCATATACCAGTTGAATATCTCCCAGTATGATGACTTGGGAAACTCCTCTGCTGAAAACAGTCTTTGCCAAAAAAAAAAGAGAAAAGGTTTTTCTATTCTGCAAATGCAAATTAATCTTTCAAAAATGTGTGTCTGTCAATGTTTGTCAGTATCAGGCTCATTTGTCAGCTAGGAGCTAGCTGTACTTAGAGATTTCTGCAAGTCAAATCAAGAAACTGGAATGTGGACAGTGTGAGATACCAGAGATAGCTCTGGGAGTTGCTCTGTATGAGCAGAATAGTTTGTCTTGCTAGTGGAGCTGTAAGGAAAGGTTGCAGAAAGAATCAGATGGTTAGAGTGACCATTTGATGAAACAAATACAATGTTCCAGAGAAGACAGTCCTTGGAAGGAATGATGACTGATTGTTTCAAAGCAGTGGGCAATCAGTCACATCTGAGCCAAGGACTATTCTTTAAGTCAGCAGAAAAGAGTGCAGTGAGGCATATCTAGTAAGCAGAGAAAGAAGTTCCCAGTGACATTTAGCTTAGCTGGAAAAAGCAGCAGTGGAAAGTGAAGAGGTGTGAGGTGTTAAGAGAGATTTGTTAATGTCAAAGTATGGAAAATTTTTTTTGTTCTCTCTAAAAGCTGTATTGAAGTAAGAGAAGTGCGAAAAGAAAGGAAGTACAGGAGAGGGGCCTAGGAATGTCAGTGGATTAGAGGAGGCAGTAATGCCTTCAATGTGTTTTCCCATCTTAAAAATGAGGTGCCTACAAGTGTCAGGTTTAACCTTTTGCACAAAACAACTGTGACTTATAAAAATGGTAAAGCATATGTGTTACAGTGATGATTCCACAGTGGTCCGTGATATTAAAGGGTGCTGTAGAAATTAAAAAGAATAGGTATTAGCTGTTTTTGTGCCAAGCCCAGCATTACTGACTTTAAATGTTCTGCATAAGCAAAGGCAAACACTAATCTCTTTTGCTTTTCACAAGGTGTGGCCAGTAGTGCAATGATTGCAGTTGAAAACCTCACTAACAATGTCACTGCTACCAGAGTGGGGAAAATTTGTCAAATTAAGAACACTGTATTTTATATTTCGGAGTGCACATGAGGTCTGAAAAGAATAAATTACATACCTTATAGCTGAATAATTGGACATTTTTTACACTAAAGTGTAATTTATGTTTAAAAAAATATCTGTACATACACTTTTTTCTGTTGCATTTGTGATTTCAGTTGTAAATATTGCCATCAGAGTAGCTCTAAGTTCCCCAAAATGACAGAGAGACCAGCAGAGGAGGTGACAAGAGCAAACAAAGTGAAAGCAACTACTTGTCTTGAAGATTTAGGATCACCTACAGAATTTACACTTTGAACGCTGTCTTGTCAAGTCTGCTAATAAATGCATTTGAAGTTACATCAGGTATCTCTACATATCACTGTGTAGACATGGCCCTAGGAACAGGGAGTCTTAAAATTTTAAGCTTAGAGCTTTTGACATGTTTATGTCTGTGTCAACAAGGAGTTATGGGCCATCATCAAAGTATGTCTGTCTGCTTCTGGAAACAATTCCTCTTCTTCATTAAATGTTCTAGTATCAGTCATTTACTGAACCACTAATGTCAATAACCTTTATAGTGTTATTAAAGATAGATTCATGGCTTTGAATTCTGCATCAGACAAACAGTAACAGAAAAGCCACAAATGCCACCACTATTGCAATGCTGAGAACACAATAGCCTGTCACGATATTTTTATATAGTGCTCATCAAAGTAGTAACAAATTTTCACACAGTTTTGAACTGATACATAGATTTTTTTTTTAAAAAAGATCTCTCTACCTGTGTTATTTGCTTGAAAAAAATCCCCTAAACTTTTCTTTGCATGTCAGAGATTTTCCTGCTTGGGAAGTTTTCCCTTGTGCTCACTTAGTTTGTTTTATGAAGTGGGATTCCTTCTACTCCTCTCTCAATGCCAAATTTCCGAATTAGTATAGCTCCAAGTGCCAGGAAGAAAATTTTTGTGGGGCTTCATGTGATTGGGCAGGCTCTCAAGAGTTGTCTGTTGATGTGGCTCTGCAGTGGCCCTTTGGATTCAGTAAAGATGGGGATGTTATGGCAAGGCGCTGCTTGAGCACACTGGCCATTAGAGAGTCCCCCACATTCTGGCAGCTGTCCTGCATCCCTGGGAATTGCAATTATAGTTTGGAGGTTGGTCTGAATGGAAATTCTGTTCTCAGGAAACATTTGCCTTACCATCCATGTGCCAAGACTGAAGTCTGATGTGAAGAAAAGGATTTGCCTGTTAGTGTCCTAATTAGACTTGTAAGTAAACAGAATGCTATCTCAAAAGAAGGTTGAGCAAAGCCTGAATTTTGATAATAAAAAAATACTTGGCCAATTCTCCCTGGCCCATTCCTCTTCATTTTGAAAAAAAATTCTAATAAAAATACAAAGTTATGAAAACATATTTTGCATATTTATATGAATGTCATTTCCTTGAGCCAAAGCTAATGACTATGTAGGCATGTAGTGAAAGGGTTTAAAAGTGAATGCCTTTTGGTTTGGTGTTTGGTAACGATTTCACTTTGTTTCTTCTTAAACCAAGACTGATTGTGTGAAACAATACCACTGATAAATTGTACAGTATTTGTTAGAAAGGAAGTGTAATCTTTGAAATCTTCAGGATCACATGATGATAGTCTTCCAGCATGAGGTCTAGCACTATTCTACAATCAAAATATATTAAAGTCTTCATAATTTTGTGCATACATGTTCACATTGCAATTAGCAACATTGCAGAAACATCAAGTAATATGGTGATTAGTGATCTGTTGCACTACTCAGTGCCAAAGATCTTTACATCTTGATCTTCACATGCTTAAATTATAAAATGCTGTGTTTCTGCCTAAACATGTAGATTCTCAACAAGAATAAATTACAGGCTAATGCCAAATCACTCTTAGTCCGAGTGTCTGTTAAATGAATAACTAAAAGGAAAGAAAAGCATGAACAAGAAATAAACTTTAAAGACATGGCAACTATGGGATCTCGTGAAAGTAGGAAATTGGGACAGCTTGATGGAAACAAAAGAGATGGAAGTTGCTTTGATGCATATCAGGTCAACTGTTAGAAAACTGGAAAGAAATCAAACTCTCCATTCTAGTCTAATCAAATCAAACAAGGTCCTGTTTGTATCTGCTTGTCTAGCACGTTTTGAAAACTGAATTAAACTCGCAAAAGAGTAATGCAGAAACTATAAATATGTATAAACACATGCACATGTGGTAATATCTGTTGTGGCTGATAAGATTTTTTCTGTAAGTATCCACATGCTAGCTAGCAAACGTAATAAGGTGCTATTATTTTTTCTGATTTAACTGATTCAGCCTTGTCTGCTAATTTTCTTCCTCGGTCACTCTGAGGATGTACCATTGCACTTTCACGTACCAAAGTGATGAACACTCTTCAAGAACAAATATAAAAAGTATCTGTTTTGAGGAGCCTGTCTGCCTGTAATTATTTGCACAAGCTGTCTTTGATGGAAATACAATTATATTTTAATCCATTTAAGTCAGTCAGAGGGTCATAGGGCTTGGTTTAATATGGGACCAAAGCATGTGCTTAATTTTAAGCATGTGATTAAATCTGCTTATATATGCTTTAAGTTAAAGGCGTTGCAGGTTAGGGTCTAAAGTAACCAGACTGAATAAACAGAAATACTGGACATAAAGCAATGAAGGTACTGTGTACTTGTTTGTTTTTATTCAAATACCTTTGATTTCTCTAAATCACCACTTTCTCTGACCTCTTAACACTTTCCTCCTCCAAGAAGTGACAGAAAAAACCCCCAACTTTTATAAGGATGTGTGATAATCAAAATCCAAGGTCATGTGTAATGCAAGTCAAATTATTGCCACACTTGTGGTCTTACTACTTATGTGCAAACACATAACTATTCAAAATTTATGCCAAGAGTGCAATTACATGTATGATTATTAGAAGAGTATCTGTCATGTGCGCTATTTCCATATTATGTATATATTACAAAATATGATAATATACAATATCTTATGTGTACATGTACATTTCATACCTCTTACTCAAAGCATTCAAGGGACCAAAGACTGACTTAAGAAGTAGCAGGTTCAGACTCTATATGTTGAGAGTAGTTAAGATAACAAGGACAAAATTTTTTAAAACACAGTTAAGAGCAGTGAAAAAGATGATGACAGAATGGCAAGGAAGAACAAAGAAAGGGGAAATGTTGGAAAAGATTTAGATTAAAAAAAAGATGGAACAAAAGTAAATCTTAGGAAACGAAAGCTGTGAGCCCAATATACTGGCAAAGAGCCAGAATAAATGCGGGGTGAATTAAGGAAAGATGAATAGAAAAGATGGGACCTGTTGTTGCTTGAAGTATGAAACTTGGTGCCAGATACTGCAATGATGTTTGGAATGTGAGTTAGATCTCAGAAAGTGTGGCTGTGTTAGTAGGGGCTGGATATTTAATGATGGTTATTTTGAATTTAATGGACAAGTCTCAAGGATTTTACTCTAGTTGTTGTATACAAAATAGAAGCAAAGTCTTCATGCATAAGACATAGTTTGCTATTACATTTTTATATGGCTGATGTTGGGATTTTAAGTCCAAATTCTAAAATGCCACAGAAAAGTATGGTTTTAATGGTTTTCAAGGAAATGGATAAGAATAATCCTGGCATGAACATAGTAAATCATAAATTACCTATTTTTTATGAAATTGGGTGAACCGATTGTTCAGAAACTAGTTCAAATTCAAGAGTAGTTTGCCATCTACAGCAACATACTGGATCAGAGAATAAGCAATACTTTGAGAAATATGAGATAAGCTACATTTGGAAAAAGTTAAGAGTATTAATTAGAACTTAAAGAAATAGAGTGATTTAGGCTGTGAAAAAATAATATGTGGAATTTTCTGTTTGTAAAAGGAAATCATGCTACATGGTTAAAATGAATATGAAATGTAAACTTTGTAAGAGATGAAAAATGATACGTTTACTAAATGCTTGATTCTAGCTTTCTGTCCTTTACAAACATTTCTAAATTATAGAACATCTGTTTGATATGAACACTACCAGGTTTCTGCTGTTCTGAAAAAGCTGTAGAGCTTGTTTCACCGTGAATTGTCAATTACTTTCAACTGTGACAGCTTCAGTGTATTTTCTGATAAAGCCACCAAAAAGGTTTTTGATTTTCATACACCCGTAGATTCACTCTCCTTTATCAGCCTAAATCAAACATCTTCTTTTAGGCCAGATTCACAGATTAAACAAAATATTTCAATGTCTCTAAGGAGCTGCTTCACTGAAGAGCATGTTGTTTAACAAACCCAAAATTATTGCAGCCTGAAGAGGGCAGTAAAGATAAAGCTTTCTTTTTCTTCCCTTTTCAGTCTTTTACTTGTACGCTGTATTCTGAAAAGGCATTGCCAAACAGCACATATTTACAGGTTTTACACATTTCTGGAGCTATGCTGCATTTGTTTAGCCTGGAGAA
Source organism: Margarornis squamiger (assembly GCA_035222235.1). Classification (NCBI taxonomy): domain Eukaryota; kingdom Metazoa; phylum Chordata; class Aves; order Passeriformes; family Furnariidae; genus Margarornis; species Margarornis squamiger. Next base: position 43,516,564 of record JAWWTY010000123.1, on the reverse strand, counting down.
GAGGAGCCTCAGGGGAGACCTTCTCGCTCTCTACAACTATGTGAAAGGAGGGTGTAGCCAGGTGAGGGTTGGCCTTTTCTCCCTGCAGATAGCAGCAGGCCAAGAGGAATGGCCTCAAGCTGTACAAAAGGAGGTTCAGACTGGACATCAAGAAGATTTCCCTACTGAAAGGGTGATTAAGCATTGGAAGGGGCTGCTCAGGGGGGTGGTGGAGTTACATCCCTGGAAGTGTTCAAGAAAAGACTGGACATGGCACTTAGTGCTGTGGTTTAGTTAACATGGTAGTGGTTGGTCAAAGGTTGGACTTTATGGTCTTGGAAGTCTTTTCTAACATTAATGATTCTATGATTCTATGATTAAGTATATCATCAGGTGAATAAATTATTTGTTGGGGGCTATCTGAGGATCTAACTCCCTCACATGACAATGCAGAACTGGAAGACGTGCATCATATATGAAAGTAGCTTGCAGGTAATGAATTGCATGAGCCCCCCTTGCTTCAGCTGGAACAATGCCTTAAAATAAAACATTGAATTCTGCAATTGGGTTAAAGGAATAATTTTACAGATTGCAAAAAAAATCAGATGTTTTGATATTTTGTCTTAACCATTTTGAAGAGTCCAAGCTCCCTTCAGAAATGGAACAGTGGGATTTTATAAGAGGAAGAGGGTTTTATACTTTTTCCATTCATCTGTCTTGGGAGCTTCCTGACAGCCAGGTTTATATTGAAACTTAGGTCATTTTCCCTGTGTTAAGGGGTAGTAAATTTTATACGCTAAAAAGTGTGTGTTGGGAAGAAACTGCAATTGCAGAACAGCAGATATCTAAATTGTTTTGAACATTCAGTATGTTCCTTTCTGACTACACATTGTTATTCTTCAGGAGCCTGCTATTTGCTTTAAGCTCAGGAAATAACATACCTTTTTAAAGCTGACGGAAATGTATGTGTTTGCATATTTTGTTTGTATGAATGCACACACAACCACCTTTGTAAAACTTACCTTTAAAGAAATGTTGCACATATAGTTAGTGGGCTTCTGTGTATATAAATATATATATATATAGTGTGTGTGTGTGTGTGTGCGTGTATTGCCATACAGATATCCATACCCATTAGGAGACATCTTTGGAGAAATTTGGGCAAAGTTAGAAGAAGAGCTTGATTTTTCTCTTTGAAGAAGACAACTGATAGTGATTTAGTCAATAACTCTTAATCAAGAAAGTGATGCTGAAGTGGATGATATTCCAGTAACGTTAAGCCCATATTGGGACTGACACTGTATGTTTGTTAACATTTGCTGACAGTATCCCAAACAAGTCTTGCAGCTTTCCAAAAAAAGAAACAGCTCAGATTTTCTTCAGATCCCTTCTCTAGACAGCAATACAAGGACTGCCAGGTACTTTCCCTGTTCTTGAGTAGAGCTGTGTCAGAGGTGCAGAGGTTCTTTAGAGTCATGGTAAAGAAATAAGGTTGGAAAATACATGGTGAGGGAACAGGAAACTGAGAGCTGGGTAAGAAATAATTTTGCATCAGAGAATTCAAAAATAGCAAGATTAAAATGTAAAATTGAATTCCCTTTAGTTCATGAGAAATGAAATATTTTCTGTTCATGCCAATCTCTTAAAACTTTTAAATAAGGGAACCATTTTAAGTTGAAAAATTCAAACATTATTTTCTGAAATTGCAAAAAAAGAAAAACATTTTAATTTGGGGAGAGACAGCATTTTCACTAGTATGCTCTTTTGACCAAAACTCTCTATCCTGTAGGGCATTTCCTTATGAAATGTAGTTTAGTTGTGTTCAAAGACCGCAAGAGATTTTTTTCCTAGTTTTTATTAAGAATCTTCCCAATCAGATGTTGAGGCAGGTACTGAGCTAATACAAAGTGGAGTGGCTCCATTGAGATACAAATGTCAGCTGGCTGAGGAAAGAGAACAGTACGGTTAAGCACATTTAATTGTTTGGAATGGCTTCATTTTACTTGAGGTTTAGCATTGGAAAAATCATAAGGCAGAAGCTGAAAATAGTCCTTTCTTAGACACAGTTCAGTGAAATGTTTAAACACATGCTTCAGTTCATCCCTATTTAATAATGTACTTAAATAATATATTTAACTTTAGTCACATGCTGAAGTCCACTTCTTTCCAGGTCTTTTAAATAGAGCTTTCACTTTTACCCATATTAAAATGACAGAGTTGTCCACTTGCCAATATCTAACTAAGTGATATTTCTATTTTTAAAATGAAGTACAAAGACTCACTTTCTTCTGAGGAAGCATAAAATAACACTGGAGTAATTTCTTCATAAGCCAAAGTTTCCACTTACAGTATTTATTGGTTATATGATTCAGGTGCCAATAAACACAAACAAGTGCAGATTTGCTTATTGTATTTAAAATATATATATATGCATCCTTGTAACAAAATAAATCATGGAATCCTTAAATCGTAAAATGGTTTGGTTTGGAAGGGGCTTTAAAGATTATCTTGTTCCACACCCCCTGCCATGGACCAGGTTGCTCAAAGCTTCATCCAGCGTGGCCTAGAACACTTCCAGGGGTGGGGCATCCATAGCTTCTCTGGGCAACTTGTTCCGGTGTCTGACCACCCTCACAGGGAAGAATTTCTTCCTGTTATCTGATCTAAATTTATAAAAAATACTTCTTTTAATGATAAGAGTGTTGAGATGTATTTTGGCAAACAGTCATAAAAGATACCACATGTTAACTCTCTGGAAATGGATTGTTACCTGTGCATAAGTTGACAGGCATACTTTTTCTGAGTAGTTAAGCTTGCATGTTGCAATTGGCCTTCCTGGGGTTCTTTCCTCCTTTTTGAACTCACAGATAGCACTTTGTGGTGAAGAGGTGACCAGCAATAGCAATGATGGCAACACATCTTGTATGTGAGTGTACTAACCCCAGGCACAATGCCAAATTAACCAGGATCCAATTAATCAAGATAGCAGCTTTTTATCATGCATGAGATGAGCCTGTTGACAATTTCTGTCTTTCAGTTATACTGTGAATACCCTGTATCCTTCTGGATGGCATCTGCTATAGCCTGGATTATTGCCAGACTGAAAATAAAAGTGGTTACTTTTCTTTTTAGCTGAAGTAATCTGCTGTTGATTTTGCTTGACCCTGGCAAACTTTCATTGTAGCCCTCTTATGCTTACTGTATGTCTGCTCACAAAACAAATCCCAGTTCTGTCATTAGACAGAAAATGCACACACTTGAAGCTTAGAAAAAAGTATACAGACAGTCAGTGATGTACTCAGAACTTACTCCGAGACCATGGTTTTTGTCATTTTGATTTGAAGTAATCTCCTTTCAAATTTTTACAGAAAATTATTTTGAAATGTTTTTTAAATGTATTTTTGCAACTTTCATGTAGAAATTAGACTTTTATATACATATTTTTAGAGCAAGTATCTCATCTTACCTTTCAAGAGATTGAAAACATTTTTTTTTGTTGTTCTTAGAAGTATAGTTTATAGTGCTTTAAACCAAACAGGTCTGTGATGCAGTCTCCTGTCCCTTGTTGCATTATTTCCTGTAAGACCAGACTTAGGCTTCAGCTGCTAAATGCATAATATGTTAGAAAGAGTGGACTTTAGACACCCAGTAATATGTTTTAAAATAAGACAGTAGGCATTCCTGCAGTATGGCAAAGCCCTACCAGACTTCAGAGAAGCTTTTTCTTTTAAGATTAAAAAATTATGAAATTTTTTTAAGCTCTCCTATTAGGAGTGTGATACGTATTTATAGTACCCCCAGGTTCTGCACAATAAAAATGGTTAAACCTTTAGTCCTTTTAGTAGCTCACATTTTTATTACAGAAGTTATTTTGTAGATTTTATGCTTGGAGCAAGGTCAGTGTATTGCACTGTATAAATTATTCTAAGTAATTGCTCAGTTATTTTATAGCTTAGTCACAGGATTTTTTTATTATTAAACATAGTCTTTTCTTTAAGGCCGGGAAGAGAAGGTCACTATAAATCACATGGCAGCTTGCCATTTGGGGTTTCAGCTTTACCTGTGATAAGGATTTAATAACAATCTGGCCCAGACACCAGTTCCCTCTCAATTACCTTTCCACATGGGCATTAGTTCACACTGTTTATTAAAAACTCCCCTTGTAGTTGTTTTAATGGAGTGTTTCAGATTAATGGCCCCTGTGGAGTTTAACTTCATTGCACTTCATTAAAGCTAGATTGTACAAAAGGTTACTTCAATTAAATCCAGAACTCGACCTTAAATCTGTATGGATTTTTTAGAAAATGTGGTAAAATTTCGATGCCAATCCTTTGAGATTAACAGAACAACATCCTTTTTTATTGTGACTGAAGTTTAAACTATATTATATCTGTTCCAAGTTTTCTGGCAGATTAATATTCGGATTTCGGGAGATTACAAGATGAAAGTAACTGAATGGTGTATGATCTATAAATGAATTGGCTAGGGAGTTTTGTTAGAAATAGGACAGCCTAGGGAAACTTGAGGGCTTTTTCTTACCTGTCAAAGCATTTGCTGGATGTTTCACAAAACTTCTGTGAGGAAATAACCATTTATCCACAATGCAGGAAAAAGCGCTTCTATAAACAAACCCCTCATATTTTCTAAACACAAGACCCCACAGATGACTGTCAAAGGCACTACCACTTTTGCATGGGTAAGACTATCAGTGCAAAAATTTTTGGTGTTCTCAGTTTCCCATTTCCTTTCCAAATGTCTTTGCATTAGTAGGTGTTGGGAGAGGTATCCCTTAGTAAGATGGAAAGAAAGTTTGATGCAGAACCTTGCTGGGAGTGAGTCAGTTGGTTTAGAAGGGAGAGAAGGAGCGGTGGAGTCAGTTTTCTTAAAGAAGCAGATAAACTTGCTAGTCTTTCTGAAAAAGGCAGTGGTTTTGATGTCCTAGAAAACAGAGTAGAGGTACTGAATTTGGTGGGGTGAAGAAATACAGTAATCTACGTTAAGACAGTTTAAGAAATATTATCATAGCAAGATTTTTTTTTTTTTTTGTGATTTTTTTTGTTTGTTTGTTTTTTTACTTTTACCCAAAATCCAGGTAAGATTTTAAAACAGGCCTAAGTGAAGCTGTGAAAAATATTATATGTGTATGTGTTCATACATTTAATGAATTTTATAATTTATGATGTTATTACTATGGTGGACTCCCGATGCTTCAGTCTAGATCTGACCCTTATTCTTTTAAAGATTCTTCAGACTGTGAAATGATTTGATACTGGCTTTTACTAGTTTATAAAGTAGTTGAAGACAGTGTGCAACACATGTAAGTGGTAGGGAAGTTTCTAAATTGTGCAATTGGGAAGAAGTGACCTAGCTCTAGTAACCAATTGGTTATGTTGGGCCATGGACACGGTCTCCTGGTAATTTGAGATAGAGTTGATCCCAAGATTTACTGGGAGATAAATTAATTTATAAACTTTAAGACAATCACTTAGTTAAAGATGCCTGCTAGACATTTCTTTTCCAAAAAGTGACTTGGTTTAATCAGCTAGCTAGTGTATAATATTGAAAAATTTCTGTTCTCTAATGAGATAAATCTAGAAGTTCAGTCTGTAATATTCTTGTATATAAAATTAGATTTATTCTATATCATTGCTTTTATTACCAGTTTTCCATCTGAAATTCTTTGTCACTCAGTTTGTCCCTCAGTTCTTGTCAATAGATGCAATAATCTCTAGTTTAGCAGTATAGATGATTTTTGTGCAAGGAAACTTTGTAGCAATCTCTTATAGGGTGAAAAGGCAGCAATTCACACTTTTATGGTGACCTAAATGAAAAATTTAAACTCTTGATATTTGTTTCTGTGTATATATAGAAACAAAGAGCCAAGGCTTATGGCATTCCATAATTCACACATACATCCTGAAATTACTCAGATTAAGCAAAGATCTGAATATTTAGCATTAGACATTCAGAATTTATTTTAAAATCTGACTCATCATACCAGTTACTAAATGTTATACTTAAAGATATTTGTTTAGGGAAATTTCATACAAAGTTATATAAAGCAAGAATATCTGCCATGATCTTTGGGAGCTAGATTCATATATTCTTTTTTAAGGGGAACTGTATTTCAGATGCAAATGAGTATTAGACATGGCTCTTATATGTATCACAGTTTCAAGACAGAATACTGCCCAGCCCATATCTGAAGTGGGCACAAGAGATACAACCAGCTTTCTAGTTCAAGATCATTAGTATTTAGGGTGTTCTTTCCAAGTAGTCACATCAAACACCTTTCCTCCTAACACTTTCGAGTAAATTTGTGGAAATAAACAGAAGAGCTTTTGTTATTAAATCTTTCTAAAATACTGGGAGTTCTCCCGGTCATGACCCACAATCTGCGGTCACGTCATCCTAGTTAGTGTTGTGAATTTTCCCCTGTGATTTTAAAAGAATGGAGAAAGTTTCTTCTGTATCTGCCCTTTTAATGTTCTTCCCCGTAGCTTTTGCTAGTGGTCTCTATGCAAGACAAGCTGCTGCACTAGTTACACTTGTGGCTCTCAAGCTCACTTTGAAGTTAGTCCTTGGCTGTGGCTGTGCGGTGGCATTAAGACAATTTCGGAGATGGCATTTGCAGGAAAGGAAGCAGTTGTGTCTGGGTGTTTGCAGATTTTTTAGTTTTTGTTTGTTTGTTTTTAATTCTTCAGCTTTCTGTGTGCTTGTTACCTTTACTGTGGTACTGCTTCTTTCCTTATGCTTTGTTGTGATTACATAAAATGCTGAGTCTGGAGCTGTCATCACACGTAGGTGGTGAAATGACTGGTGTAGCAGCTGTCTTTTCGGCAGGACTACAGTTTTACATCTGACTTGCTTCTGCCAACTCTGTGGCTTCCTGCTGATTTCCATCTCTGCATGGAAGACAGCTGCCTGGAGCTGAACACAAGCATGTCAAAAAGAGTGCTGGTAAAACAAGGTCCAGTACGTCCTCTGCAAAATGAATCTATTATTGTTTGTCAAACTGCTCTGCAAACTGGGAAATTAATCTTTTAGTCTTAAATCACTACATACAGAGCTCATGACAGAATGAGAAATACATTTTTTTCACCTAGAGGTGATCAGAAATTGTTTATCAAACAGGAAATCTATCCTCCCTCCCTCTGCCTCTTTGAATCTACAAAAATGAGGGGTACTGTGCCAATCCAGCAATGTTTTGAAGTATATGCTTTCCTCCAAGCACAACTTAGCCCAATGATGCTAATCGTACTGTTCATATACTTACACTGGAGAGTGAGTAAATGCTTTGTGACACTCTGACCTGGAGTACTTTGGCATTATGCAAGCTCTTGTCTGTGAGCGTGTATGTCTGATGAAAACTGAAACAAGTTTCAAGTATTTCAGAATGTACCATCCCACTTCTTTCAAAGTGCCAGCCCATTAGGACACATCATATTGCTACTCGCCTCACGATCCTGACTCCTCACAGGATGCTATGTTAAATTCAAGGTCATGGTGTTAATCTTCAAAGTCCTTCACAGAATTGGTACATGTTACCTCAGAGAAACTCTCTTTGTGACTACAACCTCTCCTGACAGCTGCGTTCCTCAGGAATTATGAAGCTGTCAACCTCAAGGGTGAAGCCTGAGAGGGCAGAAGACAAGGCCTCCTCAGCAACACAGCCAAAGCTTTGGAAATTATTATCCGAGTAGATAAGAATGACCACAAATCTCTCTGTCTTCTAGGCAGAGTATAAGACTCACTACAACTTAGCTCCCATGGGCACAACTAGAGACAATAAAGAGAGAGGATAAAAAAAGTTAGCAGTAAGGAAAAGAAGAGCAAGAGAGAAGGAGCAAGGAGCAGAAAAATTGCTCTTGCACTGCCTTCTCAAAATAAAAGCTCTGATGTGGGAGAAGTAGTGGGAATATTTCAGATATTACAGAAAAGGCATTTAGATTTGGTCATTAGACATTATATTTTATTTTAATTTTTAGTATATAGGCATCCATTTTTTTGCTTTTAAGCTGATCTGAGTTTCCTTTCAATGTAGTACTAATACATTATTAGTAATGGAGAACGTGCCAGAGCACCTGTATAAAGCCAATAAAATGATAGGTAGTTCCCTTTAATTATTAAAGATATGTTTTTTTGCAAATCATATAAGAATATGTCAGATTCCACTAGCTGTCTTACAATGCATGAAGATCACAAACTGATTCATCAGGATGATAATGTTTTATGTACTTATAAGTAAGAAAAATATCAAACCCACTAATATCTTGTGATCTGCAAAGACTGGCACTGGCCCTTTATCTTTTTTTGTTTTTCCCCGGGATTGTCTGCCTTTTCTGTATTTCCCTGGGATTGCCAGTCAATATGCATGGCTCTTGCAAGTATGAATTAAATGCTCATAAATCTGGAGTGCAATTTTACGTCACAGAAAGAGAAAAGAAAAGGAAGCTTTGGATGTTAATGCTGTGAAAAGGAGACCTATAGGAACAAGACAAAAATACCCGTAAGTGATGTTTCTATGCAAAGGGCGTCTAGTGGCACTTGTCTGCTCTGAGTGGCAATGTCTTACAGATATAAGCACTATTTACTTTGTCATTAGACACCTACTGATTAAAATCCACAATCTCTGTCCTCTCCATTGGAAAACTGGTTCTTGAAACCAGATATTTAGCCATCCCAATATAAGTACTTCTAATATATGCTAGGTCTTAGCTTATATGGAACCTGTGTTTCTGGTGACTATTGCCTGTCTTTAAGCATTATTTTACTGAAATAAAGATACACAGAATGTCTCTTGATGCTTTAGTTCAGCTTTTTCCAGACATCACTGCTCCTTTGAAGCTGCAGGTCATACTTCTGTTTGGCAGCAGTGACAGTACTATCTCTTGTGGTTCAAGGATATTTGTGCCCTTTTGGCATCCCCTCAAGGACTATGATGTAGCCTATTGAACTGAACAAAAATTCTGCCTCTGACAGTATTTGGCCCTTAGTAAATTCTAAATTTGATCCATTGCTAAGGAATAACAGGGATGCATTATAAATTTAAATACCTCTTTATGAGCACAGAGTAATTCAAGTTCCCTGTCTCTTGTGATAAAGCATAACTGATTCTATAAAATTCATATATATTTTCCTGATATATATTTACTGTTGGTGTTACAGCTTCTTGAGAAACTGGCTATCTTCTTTCATCTGCAGGCAAAACACCTGCTACTTGTAAGTGATTGTTAGTTAAATCACTTAAAAGATTGGCACTTATTTTAAATGGCAATTAAACTATTGCATTGTCACATTTGTTTCTACTGTACTAAAAGTTCAATAACCTAGTGTATCTTGATATGTGCCACATTTCACAGTTGCAAGCTACAGGTCAAATGTAAAGACGCTGTAATAACAGGTAATAAAATACAGAAATAACCTGGCCTGTCAAGGCCTAGACATGCAAAGCAGTGCAGGACTGCTGGGCTTTCAGCTCTTGCATTCCTGTCAGTGCATTTCTGCTATTAGTTGTAGGTATTAAAGACAGAGATAGCTGAGGAGAGAAACGTATTTGTGAGCTGTTCTCCATTTGGCAGAAAGTAAAAACATTTCTGAGTAGTTAGTATAATGACTGTTTATAACTGCTTTCAAATTGATTAACAGCAGAAAATGTACTTATAAATAAAAAGCTTAGCAAGACATCGAAAAAATTATTAATCTGTTCACAAATAAACTTCAACCATCTGAAATTCAGATTGCTCAAACCATTCACACAGTGCTTTTTAGCTTGGAAGAGAAAGTGGCCTTATTAGCATCAGAGCTCTATCTATACCCTGTAACTTTCTATACCTTTTAAAAAGGAACACATCTTGTCCTGTAAAAAATGCAGGAGTGAAGCTTACCTGAAATATATCGAACATCTTAAAGGCTTGTGATATGAATTCCTTTATGTGAAACACAGTGATTGGTACAGAAAGAGTTAAGCACTGAAGAGGAGAATATAATTTACTGTGCTGCAGACACCTAGCACAGCACTGCATGAAATAAAGTAAGTTCAGGAAACAGACATTGCTTCCATCAGAAAGCCAATCAATTCTGGATCTATATATAACACAGCACATCTATTGTTGCACTAAAAGGCATCTGTCTTCCAGTCAATGCTTCTTTTAAAAATGTGCCATGGAAAGTTTCTGTAAGAGGAGATAGTTGGTGGATTGCACTGTTGCAACTGGTCAGGGGTCTAAAGTATTTGTAAAATGCAGTTAGTGTCTAAGATGTACTCATTTTGATCAAAGAGGTTTTTGGGACGGACTCACCATGTGGACACACATCTGTTAAATGTCAGACATTAGGCAGTAGTACCAAATAACTCCCAAAAGAATCGTTTTACATTCCCCACAAGTCACAGCTCCCATCATATTCAGCTTTCTGTTGCATAAGGATTTGTTCCTAGCAGGTTGTGTATATGTGTGAGACAGCAGGGGCAAGAATGACTATGATGAGTGTTGCTGTCAAGTCATTATTATGCTTACTGCCATAAACAGAGGCACACAGCTCTAGCACCTGCCTGCTCCTTTCCTGTAAACAGCTACAATCAACTGACAAATATATTCTGACAACAAGACCTAGATTAATAATTACTTTTGTTATAAATGCAGAGTTGTTCCTTGCTTATCTTTTATGAATGTGGTGCAGTAGTGCAAAACTCTGTGCTGGCTAGGAGATTTCCTGTAAATGAAAAAAAAGCCTAGCAGATGAAAATTGTACTCTTCTGAGACTGAAAAAGCATTGAATGAACATTCTAGCAGCTGAGGCTTTCAAGGGGGAGCAAACACTGTCAGTTAATTGGCCATTATTTCTCTGTCATAAAGATTAAATGGAATAAGAATAATTAGATATCTAATGCCAAATTACTGTCTGTGTATGAGTATCAGGTCTGGTGGGCTTTTCTTCAATGTGTTTTCAGGTGAAATACTCTGGATTTTTTTGTAAATACTTGTGTTTTCAGGCTACACTGAGAGTATTATTGGTAAAGATATATCCTTTCTCATGATATCAGATCTGTTAAGTAGCAATAAAACAGTGGTGAAAATTCTATAACCCTGTGGGTTTTTTTGAAGTTCTTTACATTTCATTGTGTGATCTCAGAGCAAAGCCTTTTATAAACTTAATTGCAAAAAAAGGAATAGAAAAAAGGAACTGGGGAAAAGGGAGAGTGATCGTTTGTAATCTCTTTTCTTCTGGTCAGTTTAAGAGAGTCTTCTTTTTATGCATGAATCTATACTGAGTAGAAAAACTTTGCTGCTGTTGAGATACAAAATGATACCCATGCACTGTAGTTGCTAGTAAATATGCAGGCACTGCAGTGGCAAACGGCATGTTCATTATAGGGCAGCCTTTGTGCTCTGTGGTTAACTGGGACCTTTGATTTCCACAAATTATCCTTTAAAGTAAATTTTAGATCCATTCTTTAACATCAATACTGCTTGTGTAATTTTTTTTTTTTGAGAACTACTATGTTTGTTACATTAAAGACATTTGTAATAGCCTTTAATGTGTATTTCTTTTGATTTCTTTTCTTGTTAATAAAATAATTGACCAAAAATCATGTTTATTGTTTTGTCCAGAGGAAATCACCTGAATGTACTTTGGCAAGCATTTCTGCAGGAAATAAAGATTTTCTGGTACCCCTTGGGATTAGAACTCAGGATTTGTTCTTCCATGTGGTGAATGTTTTCCATGCCACCTGTGATGACTGATGTCAAACTCTATCAGGGTCACAGTTTTTACTGGGTTTTGTGTCCAGAGAACTCGTGGAGTCCATATGTTAGTCCAATCAAGAAGCAGCGTGTTTTTATAGAGTCAGATAATTACCTCCTATGGCTCTGTTTTTACTGGCAGAAAGTAATTTTTAGACATTACCTGACCCCCCAGTTCTGGTAGGTTTTAAGTTTTCCATCAAAACCAGTCTGCTCCCAATCCCTTCTGCCTGTAGTCAGTTCCTCAGTTCTAATGACCCACATCTGTCATGGTGAATGTGACAGTAATTCAGAAGTGTTATAAGAGGCAGCAGGCACATTACAACTCACTGAAGATAAAGGAACTGTTCCTAAACTTAGATCAATTACTTGGATATTTAACTGTAGCTCTGTGTGGGAAATCTTGATTTTTCACCCTTTAAAATGAAAATTTATTCTCTTCATTTTGCAGGATCTCTTTTACTACTCGGACCATAACTGACAGTATGTAGGGGGTGCGGTGAAGAATAAGACACAAGGAAACCATATTAAATGGAAAAAAATGCATGAGTGAGATATGCTTAAGGAGGGGTAGTCATATTCCTTCAACTGGAGATTAAAGGGAGACAGATGCAGCAATTTTGTTAACTGGTCTGTACATATATGCTGAGAGGTAATTTTTTTTAACATTGAAAATTGCATGCATGAAAATTTTCCTTTGTAATGAAGGGAATGTTACCTCTGCCAGAAACAAAAAAGTATTGGTGATAGAAAAAAACATGAAAAAGATTCACTTGCTCACTCAACCTTTCCCTTTTAAGGTGTATTAAGTTTAGATGGAGTACCTGCTGTCACTTTGTAGAACCTTACAAAGTACAGAAGTTAGGAAACTGTTGAGCTATTGGATGGCAGAAACAGGCTTGAGCAACATAGAATAGTTGGACTGCATTTCTGCCTAAAGATATATTAAACATCATAGTCCTTAATGAGAGATTTTCAGCCACCAATCCATATTGATTTCGTTAATGAATACCACTTAGAATACCTATATGTCCTCTCTCTCTCCCAAGACATAGCCTTAGCATATCTGTGGATTTTTGGCAACACGAAACACTGAAACCTGAAATGCCTAATTCTCCTCTTGCACTGATGCTACTATATTGTTCTGGTAGATACCACTCCTGATTCAAACCTGTTTAAGGTGTAAGTGAGAAGTGAATAAGGCTCAGTGACTTCAGGAGAAGTTTGTGGGCAAGAGTACTGTGATATTCAGTTCAGCCTCAGGATTTCTGCATAGCTCAGTGAATACTGTCATTGCTTATGTTGCTTCAGGTGAGGGAAGTTAAAGTGCAAATGTGGTAATGTTAATTCTCATTCAGTGGGAACTTATTAGATTGTACAGATTGTTAACTTTCCTTGCCAGAAAGCACTCTCACTCTTTTCTTTCATTCTAGGGAAGGAGAAAGGCCTAATTTCTTCTCAGCAGGTAAAACATGTCTTTAAAATATTTTAACAGAAAGGGATTGTCCAGAAGTGAGATGGGGCTGACAGGAAAATAGTAGTATGGAGTATATTCCTTCTTCAATGTAAAATGACAGTCTCAACATTCATTTAGGCAAAAGGTTTCTCTTCCACAGAAATGTACTCCAGTCTCTGCAAACCTTACTTTTATACTTGGAACGAAAGATAAAAACTCCAATCCCTCACCATTTACCAGACTTTAGGTTTACAACACCAGGTTTTTCTTTTTTATGCTATTTTCTGTCTTACCAAACTTGTCCTTTTTGCTAGATCCTGACCTACTCCAAGTGGATAATATTAATAAAGCTTCATTCATTCATTCATACATTTGCTGAAGGCTTAAATTCCTTTGATTCTGACACTATTTTATCCATTCTCTCAATGAATGGATAAGGCTATAGAAAACAGGGATGATGTACTGTCATTTTGAAAAACATGGCAGTTTTTCAGACTCAGGCTCATAATGTCAAAGTGCATAAGACTGCTTAAAGAGCTTGGACTATATGTTTACAGAAGACGTCAAACTCCCAAATGCCACCTGTTTGTGGTTCAGGGGAAAGGTTACATCACAAACCCTCTACTCGTTTTTCTTACCTAGTCACGGACAAATGTGCACTGACTAAAGTTTTATGTTAAAATTTCCTCTGAGTCTGAATTTTGCTCATTAGCCTGCGCAGTAACAGTCTGTATTGCTTTGGTCCCTGGAAGACGCTTTCCTTCTCTATGGCATGTGCTCTGAATGTGCTTTACTACGTGGGATCACTAGAGCAGACAGTGAAGAAGGTTTGCAACATCTTCTTTCTTCATACAGTAGCTCAGTGTTTAGATCTCTTATTGATTAGGTTCTGTCTTGTCAGACTGGATCAAGCCTTCCCTTGCCTTGAAAGGTGTGAAGACAATTCAGGTACGTCTCATGTCACAGAAATATTCCTTAGCATCTGAACTTAATCTTTTTTCTGATGGAAATATCTTCTCTTTATGAGACAGCATAGAAAACTGTTGACCACCATTTATTTTACAACCACCTTCTAAGTATTGAAAACTTATAATTTTCCTTTTCCTTTTTTCTAGATGAAATCAAAGAAAGTAAGCATCTTTCAAACTTGAATCACAAATAACAGTTTTTTCTAAACCTGTTTGTATTTTTGTTCTTTTGGACTCTTTCAAGTTACTGTATGTCCTTGTTAAAGTCATTATCCAAGACTAGGCACATGCTTTTTATCTGAGGGCTCAAAGCAGTAAGTAAAGTGAAATAATTGCTCCCATATTACAGATAAAATTCCATTTTGTATATATGAAGATGAATTTCAATAATTCACAGTGCATTTTGCATTTTTAACTCCTTACTGAAATTATAGTTGATTTAAGTCTTCTTCATAGTACCTAACTTAGGCAGATGTTTCAAATATCATAATTGGGCATTGGATTTCTTCACCCTGAGTACAGTGTTACCCTGTCTTCATGAATTTCACCTTCTGATTGTGAATAATTTCTGCAAATGTTCATAATCATACTGAAAATATAGGTGAATTCTAAGTGTTTGCAACACTTTTAAGCTTTGTTCTCTGCAAGTTTTTTAGTTTCTATTTTCCTGGTTCTTCACCATCCATGTTGCCTATTGTGCACATCATCAGTGAAAATATTGACTAGAAATAGGGGTTTTTTTGGTTGTTCTTGTCTGTTTGAAATGCTCTCTCAATTTGACATGGAACTGCTGACATCTTTACTTGGGAGATTTTTTAAGGAGTTGTTCTGCCATGTTACAGGGAATTAATGCAGACCAGATTTTCTTAGCGTACTTATGAGACTGCCATAGAGAATATTTACAAAAAAAAAAAAAAAAAGTAATGCTAATGTTTATCACATCTATTGCTTTCCTGTTATCCATTAGCTTGCAACTCTGTCAAAGAAATAAATCATGCCAGTTTGATAGAACCTTTTTTCTTGACAAATCCATGTCATATGTTTTTTATCATCTTATTATTCTTGAGGTGCTTATAAATTGCTCAATAATATGTTCCAGAATCTTTTCAGGAATCAGTTAGGCTGTCTCCAATTCCCTAGTCCCTTCTTCCTCTCCTTCTTAAAGATGGTACCAAGATTATCCTTCTCCAGTCCCTGACACTTTCCAGTTCAATGTGAATTTTAGAAAAATCCATTAAAGTTTGAGAAACTGTTTCACCTGGTTTACTGGGTTCTCAAGATGGAATTTAATTAAGCCTGTGTACATGTAATTTATCTAAATATTCATTAACCTATTTTTTCCCTAACTTGGCCAATACTTCTGTTCACTTTTAAAATATCTGATTATGATTCACCTTATTTGTAAAGAATAAAGCTATTTGATATATCAACCTTCTCCTTACAATCCACTCACCAGGCTTCCCTGTGAAACAGTTAACCTATATTTTCTTCTGTTTTTGTCTTTTGGTATATTTATAGGATCTTTTTCTGCTTTTTTGTTAGTTGATTGGTGTTTCAGCCTTTTTATTTCAGCTCTCTGTGCTTGTGCTTTATATTCATAGTACACTTTGGATAATTCTTTTTGACCTTCAGAGTTCTTAAAGAAGCCTTGAAGTAATCATTAAGGTTTTAATATTTTTTCTTACGTTGAGTAAGTTGCAAAATGTGATTTTGATACAGCCTCATTCAGAGATTTCCATTGCTTTCAGTACAGTTGATGCAGTCTTTGTGAAGGACCAAACATGGCTTTTGCTTTAAGTTTTGCTGTAGAGAAATGTTATTTAGCTGCATTTCAAAGATTTAAGCCATGAGGCTCTCCTGTGAAGTGATAGATTCAAACTGTCCTTCACTTTCTCCCATCAAAATCCTCAAATTAAGTTTTGATTAGATATGGGCCATTTTTCCTCCTTTACATTCTGCATTTAATTTCTGTATAAAAAAGTCTTGGGTTTAAGTAATGACTTTTGTGGCTTTGCCAGCATTCAGGAATATAAAGACATATCCTTTCCTCAGTCTGTATAAAATAAATCAACTCATTTACTTGGCCTTTACATAGTGTCCAGGATTTACCTAATTTCCCAGATTGTGCTGAATCAGCCAGTATTGCTGGGTAGCTGTTTTGTGTGTGCATGGTTTGGGTTGTCTGTAACTAGTTTTAGATTTATTGCAGAGCTCATTCCAGTCTTCTTAACAAGATAATGAAATTGAAGCGTGCTGTCTCCAATGATGAAGGTTTTGGTTGAGGAAGCTCCCACTTGGGAAGTGGAGAAGTGAGAAATGGACATAGAATAATAGAATCATAGAATGGTTTGGGTTGGAAGGGATCTTACAGATCATCTAGTTCCGATCCCCCTGCCTTTGGCAGGTGGGATGGGATTCTCTTGAAAAGCTCTGAAAATGATGTCCTTGCTTTTCCTACTGCCAGGAAATTCCTGTTTGATAGGGAATACAAAGGATGGAGCAAGTTCCTTGGTTACTGATACAAAGAATTCCCTAAAATGTGTTTTTTGCAAGTGGTATCTAATTACACTAGTCAGAAAGGGCTCTATAAGTAGAACAGTATAATTTTACTTCCTTTTGGCAATCAATTATTTTAGGTGGTTTTCTGCTTGGCATATGCCTGGTGAGGGCTTAGCTTAGTGAGAAATATGTAAGCAATTTTCCTGTTACTTTAGATCTGCTGCAATAGATTTCTCAGCAGACATAACTATGGCCCAGAGTCATCCAAGCATATGAGCATGAGTATGATAGTTGTCTACTATAAATAGGTGCTTTTTTGTAACTGAAGCCTAAATTTGTTCACTTACCTCTATTCAAGCTGAGTCCATAACAATGACCACTGTCAACTGCATGAATCGTGAATTTTCCTTATGCTTGCTGCCATTTCCTAAACCATATAATCCAATATTTCTTCTATTCTCACATTTCATGGTTAGGTTAGTGTTGTACACTACAGTTGAATTTAAAAAAAAAATAAATCTTCTTTAAAAGTGTTCTCGGATTTCTTTCTTTGAAAAAATGCTATACATTCTGAACTTGTTCTTGGCAAAACTTTGCACGTTAATGTAAGGGTCAACTGTTTCTAAAGATTTAATATGAAAGTGAGTTTTTGAAGATGAAATGATATTATTACACAAGATTATGTTTGTTAAGATTCATTAACTATTAGAATGGCTCAATTTTCGTGGACATGATGATAGATTATGTCACCTTTACAGAGATTTCTCTTGCCTGCATTAAACTTAAATTTTAAACATTTAGTTAGGCAACTGTCCTCAATTCCCCTGCACTACTAGATGGAAAATTGATGTGCTCATCCATTTTGTAGCTAAAGTCAAAGAATTGTAGGGAAGTTGTTAACTGTCTGATTAAGTAATTATATTGTCTGCATTAAAAGAAAGAAGACATCTAAAATAGCATGACAGTTGGTGCTGATCAGATCCTTTTCTAAAATACTTTATTTGATATAGCATTAGATGATCTGTTATATGTAAATGGAGACAGAGGGCAAGGTCTGCCAGGGCAGATTAGCTTGAAAGGTTGAGGTCTATAGTTCAGCACTTCAGTGACATTTTGTTGTGTTGATTCAACTTTCCCAAGTCCGCAAATAGTCTTTGCTGACTGATAATCAACAAAACAAGACAATGACCTTTTCTTAGGTTTCTTCTGATACTTTTATGAGTGGACACTGGATGACAAAACAAATAAACCAGTGTAAAAGTTCAGAAAGAAGAATCAAATTTTTCTAGTTCATGCAGTTTTATTTTGGTCATTACCTAGTAAGGATGAAGATGTCAGAAACAGGAAATGTACTTTGGAAAAAGTGTCCAGCAAAGCACATGGAGAACTGAGGCCATGGTGAGTAGCAGGACCTCCCAGCAGTATCAACAGGTATTACACTCGTGTCAGCAATGTTCAGCTTTGATGGATTTTGCCCATACTGTTCCTTCCATAGGTGGAGGTTGTTGTTGCTGTTTTGTGAGAGAAAAATAACCTTTGTACAACTGCCAGCCTAACATGTCTTGACACGTCTGTGGGTTGCTTGTACTGAAGTATTAGCAGCTTTGTGTGTTGTGTGTTGATATGCAGTGTCACTGTGCCTTGCATACAGCAATTAACTGTCAGTTTGCAGCATCTTCATTTTTGCAACTGAAGGGAAGAGCAAAAGGAAAGACACTGTTAATACAATATTTAGAATTAAATATAGAGAAACAAAGAAGAAAAAGGGGTAAAAGACATTAAATATTTATAAACTCTTGCTTTATACTGCTTATTTTGATGTGAATTTTTTATTCTACATGAGTAGGACACATACCATCCAAAGAATTTCACTTACTCTGATAGGTTTCGATTTGCATGTTTTAGAAACATTTTTTCTCAAGAACAACTGGTCTTTGTCATTTTTATACACCTACGAGAGTGTGTAGTCTTTTTTTTTTTTTCCTTTAAGAAACATAGTAAAAGCAGGTACAGATGTAATGTGCAGAATATTAAACCATGTGTCTTATCCTGATTAATAAAATAGTTCTATCTGTCAGTTTACCATACTTCATAATTTATTTGTTTGGTTCATAGCCTTTGATATGATTTTCTATTTGTCTTACATGCTAAGTGGGCTAAACTTGCATCTTCTTCTCTGAGACCTTTATGATAAGCTTTCAAATTCAAATTGTCCTTTGCTTATCCTGGCAAGAGCTTGAAGCAAATTTGTCCAGTGAACAATGTGAAGAGCAGATAAACAAATAGTTGTGTAGGCTTTTATTCCCATCAGTTCATTGTTGTAGATGCAGTTTTTATCAGGTAAGTACTCTGCTTCATTGTAGCTAATGAAAAGTCTGTATCTGGTAGGGTAGAGATATAATCAGGAGCTGCATCAGGATTTTATAATTACAATAAATCTTTAATGTACCAAAGGTAAGTTAACAGAATTTGACAGAAAGATTTTTAGAGCAAGAGAAAGATCTATATGTCTGTCACTTAGGATGCCACCTAATTTATCTGATAACTGGACAAGCCTCTTGAGTTTTAGCTGTTGAGTTTCAGCTCAAGCCTTGCAGATTGATGCAGGATTATTTGAATGCTTAATTGCAGGCATGTGGTGTGGCTCACTGTCTAGTGTGACCATATCATGGGTGAGTGGCTTTGGCCATCCCTGCTTGTCATCATTCCAGCTCTTGCAGCCGTTTAACCACCTCCTCTTTCCACATTTTCCATTGCACTAAACTTTCAAAAACCCCTCCCCCTCACCCTACAAATTACAGTGCCATTTTGATAGCCATAGAATCTGTGTGGTGTTGTAGTATGACAATGAAACATTAATATTTAGCACCTGCTCAGGGAATTTCTTTTTCAGAAGAACCCCTTCTAGTAGAAGCCTTGCTGGGGAGGCAAAGCCCAAGCTCTGTGGAAGCATTACATCACCTAATCTGCTCAGTGCAGGATGTGTTTAAAGAAGCAGCACTACCCTGCTTAAAAAGCGGAGCACTGTAGGATTACAGGGAGAAGGGATGGAAAGGAAAGCTTAGCTATGGCTTGAATCAAGAAATCTGTAGTTACTAGCTTCAGACTGCATCCCAAGAACCCCTTTTTTGCTAGACTTTTACAGCTTGTTTTTAAAGCAAATGTAACTTGTCTGTAGCCAGACTCAATAGCACAAAAACTTAACTCGTCTTCAGTTTCATGTGAGGGTCTGGGGAGCCACTGAGCCCACATGTTCCTGTTGAACACAGATTTAGTTAGTACTGGGTTAACACATCTCATTATGGCATTTATAGTAGAGGGATGAAAAGTAACATGAACTCATTGCATCTTTTCAAGAACTGGTTTATCTTATGCTGAGAGGAAGATGTTGAATGGCTTACAAATATTTTAATTTCAGAATGAATATAGCTGATTAAGTAAAGACAACTGGCATTCCATTTTAAAAGAAAGAAGAGATTTATGCCACATACTTCATCAAGATCTACATAAAAGGTGGATAGATAAGTATCATCCAGTAGTATGGTGGAAAAAATGGCATGCCTTTTTCCATCAAAACAGAAATTATTGTGTTTTCCACGCCTCTACTTTCTGGTACCCATAATAAATGGTCTGAATAAAAATGAAAAAACAAACCTACTAAACCCAAACCAACCAACCAACCGAAAAAACCCACAAAAAAAAATCCCAAAGTATAAAACAAAACACAAGAAAAAAATCTCATTTAAAAATTTCAATAAAATGCCTTCACTCACAAGGTAGGTGTGATTTCTACCCTTTATCTAGCTCTGGTTTCGTATTTAGATATGCTGTTCTGTTTAACACTTGCTGTAGCTCTGTTCAGTCTCATTCATCATTGTGCTTCTGTACAGTAATTGTTTCTCTTCCTCAGATTCCTGAATCTCTTTCAGATTATCACTTCCAGGATCACAGGTCTGTTAGCAATACACCTTTACAGCATACATTTACCACTTTTCCAAGTGAAAGAGGCTCTCCCGAAGTGGGAACATAATGCAGTTTTTCAATTTTCAGTAGGTATCTTGGGAAAACCCTTTTTTTTGCTCTGTAGATAATGTATGTCTGTTTAAGCAGCAGTCTCCACCAGTGAAGCCTGTCTTACACCTGATAATCCACTTTAATGGGAATTGGATGTTTTGAGTAGAGTGCAATAACACATATCAGACTTATAAGTCTGCTACCACACATGCTAAAGCAAATAATAAAACCAGCAAGAATAATTTATGGCAGGATAAATTCTCGAATTTTCAGTATCTTTTGGATTGATCTAACACTGACAAAATTATTCTAGGGAAGAAAAATCTGCTGTGAAATTAAAAAGGATGGTTTTCCTGAATGTTACAATGCCTTGTGAAAATGAACCCTGTGGAATGAAGTCAGAGTGTCAGAACTTCTGTTTGTAACATAGAGAGAGCCCACTCTTGCCTCAGGTTTAATAAGTGGGATTTTAGATGGCCAACAACTGGCATGCATGTTCTGAGGGGTAAAGAAAGATCTTTTGTAAGTGGAAGGAACAATGTATTTTTAAGACCTCCTTAGAAATAGGAATTTAAAATTCCTTCTTAGAGCAACTAAGAAGGAATACCACCTCCTTTTCCTTTACTTGAAACCTTTTAGAACTCCCTGCAAGGGATGAAACTGTGGCAGAGACTCCCAGAGTTCCTGGGCTGTGGCACAGCCAGAAGCTTGACTGCCCATTGGTGTTATCTCAGCTAGAAACACACATGGTCTTGTGGCCTGTTGTGGTCTCAGCAGAGGGGTGAATGAGGCATCAGAAAACCCTAGAGGTTTGTGAGTTTGAACAAACTACATAATCCTCTGCAGAAATTTTCAATTGGAAAACTTTTTCCTGTCTTTACATAAGTGGGAATAGTGCTGTCTCCCTACTCTAAAATAGGTGGACCAGATGTTACCAGATGTACTCAGCTGGAACAAGGAGCTGTCACTCTGACTGTTTCAGAGTACAAGGAGAAAGAATGCATTCTTCACATGAATTCGAAATAATATGCCTTGTCTCTTAAATTTTTTTTCCTAACAGTTGTAGTCCCTGCTCTCCTTACTCAGCTGTAATTACACGATATGCTGAACAAATGCAAAAGAAGACAGTGTGACCTACTTTACTGAATGGCAAGATTAAGTTCTAATTTTACATTTCTTTCTGCAACCCTTTTTCAGGGACCAAATCCCTCCACTTTTGGATTATGTGTGCTCCTGTTTCATACCTCACTTTCAGTAGTTTTACATCTGTATTATCACATAGTGGCACTGAGATGAGTTTGAGCATCCTTATATTATTGTGCTTTATAATTAATTTAATAATCTGCCAAATTAATCTCTTTTTCATGCTAGTGGATAGCTTTAGTTCAATACCCTTTATGGTTTAAAGTTTGCTCTGTCTTCTTTGTATTGGATGTAAATACTGGCAACTGCTCAAGCTGAGACAGATGAAGGAAATTTTAATTACCTCAAGGGAGTGAAGATTGCTTTTTCAAACATAATAGACTATCGCTTGAACTGGATTATTAGTCTTTCCTTTTTATTTTTCAGAGGATCATCTGTGTTTTTAGAGGATATTCAGTTCTATATTACACCATTATTACTCAGACTTACATTCTGCACTTTGCATTTTGTCTTTAAATTTTGGCAGCTGTTTTAGATTTTTAAAATAATTTTTTTTGATTGCTTGATACTGCTAAGTTTGATGTTTTCTAACAGCTTTTGTCAAATACAGAAGGAAATTCCTTTCAGCTTTTTATTACTAACAGCTTTAATTTTTTTTCCCACATCCCTGTTGTTTTCTTCTTCCCCTTTTTCTCTTTTTGTAGTTAGGTGTGTGAAAGAAAAAAAAAAAACCAAACAATTTTCTTGACAGTACTATTGTATATGACAACAGGAAAGACAAAGATAAAATAATACACACATACCAGTTATTTGAACAGTACAAAGAAACAATGAGTTTCTTTTAGCCACCAGGGAGCAATGAATTTGTGTGATTTGACTGCAAGTAATATTTTGGATATAGTCTTTGTTTGAAAAACTAAAGTCAAGCTTGGTGTATATACTCAGAGTTTGAGGTTTTGTCTTTCCCACTCAAATCAGTGTAACCTTTTCTTGGATCAAACAGTGCTAACCATAGACAGTTACAAACATGTTTGGAATAAATTAGCTCATAAACATTTTATTCTCAGCCCTTAATGGGGAATGCTTCACAATGCACTGTCAAATATGATGAGATTTCTCATTTTATGGCTCACTTTATCAACAGTCTAGTAATTGCACTTTTAATGGCACAGTGTTTGTGTGGAGCAATAGTGACATTCTGTGTCTAGTTAGACTACAATGTGATTAATCCTCTGCATACATTGCTTAAGGGTCTTATAAGTCATACTCTCTTGCTTTACAATGGCAGGTATGGGAGAATATGAATGTGCAATAAGTTAATCTACATCAAATATCAAGTTGCTTGAAATACTGAATATATTTTCCGAATACCTGACCACATAAGAATGATCTGCAAATATTTTCCCAGCTATCAGTGCTCAGAACTGCACCTTGGGATATAGGAGCTTATACTGGTTTTGGAAAGTCTGGAAATGAGCTGCATTATGTGATGTGCAAACTTTTTATAGGCTTTTCTAGGTGAAGGTTTAAGTGTAAAAAGCTTTATTGGTGAACACTTGAGAACTATCTAGTCTATCAAGAGTCACACGTGATAGTTATGAGTGGATTATATGTAGAACACTATTACACAAAAATTGTAAAGAAAGATATGTTTTTTCGGGGGAAATCCAGTTCTGTTTAGATGAAACAGAGAAAACAGTTCAGCAGTTCAACTCATACTTCTTGAATAGCCTGTGTAGTTTCTTGGAGTTATGAAGAAAAGATGTCCATAAAGAAAGATAGCCTGTTGACTGTCCCAGGATACAAGGGTGGAGTCTCCACCTTAAGCTATATTTATATTGTTTTCTCTGAGAGAGGGGTAAAGGTGAATTTACAGTTGATGCCTTTTCATATTTAGGTGGAGTTTCAGTGACTTTCATCGCTAACATTCTGGTGGCATGAAAAGCAGTATGTATTTTCAAGTTAATGATGCAAAGTTCACCTTTAAGACACTGCATTTCTTTGGCTTAGTTCCTGTTAGGTGTGTTGGTTTTGACAGATTATGGCCACAACAGTGCCTTGTTGCTCCATCTTATGTTTCATATCTGCATTGATTTCTACAGAGCATGAGCACAGCACCTCCATGCTGTTCCAACCTTTGTTTCGTTTCCCCTTGGTGTGGTGACCAAGCTCCCTCAGCATCCCTGCTACGAAGCCGTGCTGACACTTTGATCCTGGTGAACTATAGCCAACACCTGCACTCCTTCTTGCCAAACTCTGTTGTAGTGTTTTTCCAACAGTTGCTTCATAGATCCAAAGATACTCAAATCCCAATTTCTTACCTTAATGCAGAATCTTTATCTCAGACTATGTAGTGGATAGAGAAGGGAAAGCACTTCTTACTACACTAGTGAAGTATCTAGAGTATCTAGTATACAAAGGCCAGGAAAAAACCCTAATAATCTAGCTTCAAAAGCCAAGTTTAGAGCACTGACTTGTGCTTTAGTTCAGCTTGAGAACAAGAAAGAGTTTTGAGGACACCATTTGCTAATTTGTTATAACAAGAATAGAAAGAATTTGATTCCTAGCTCTGAGATGTGTGTTTTAAATGGTGTTTCACATTCCTGAGTCACCTTCCCTTCATTAAAACACTTTGCATCCTTCAATCTTTGCTTATTGAAAGATATTCAAGATTTCATACTCAGCAGGGCAGCAGCAAAGCTAGAATATTAAGGCTCTTCTCTCAGGCTTCTCCATGCTCCCCCAACCCCCAGAGTTTGGGATGTGTCATGGTTTTATCACACTCCTCTTCAACTCTACTGGCTAGGTTGTTTTGTTTCTGCTTTCTTTACTAACTGGGGGCTTTGCCTTAAAGTCATGCTCTGGTCTGTATGCTTGGATGCAAACATTAATAGCCAATTAGTGAAAGGTATAAATCAACTGAAATCAGTAGAGGTAGATTGGTTTGAATTAATTATTCTTTATTTTACATCTGAGCAGCTGTGCTGATTTCTCTTAGGCACCTGAGGGTAGAATTTATTTCCTGAAGTCTGTTGCAGAGATGCATCTCTGTGAGCTACCAATACCAGAATGCTGGTAGTGGACTGAATTTTCTTGTGGTACAATAGCTGTAAGAAGATGGGTTAGCTTTAATATTATGAGTCTGTAGGTTTAGTCTGGTCACAGAGGAGTCTGACTCTTGCTGTTTAGTTCAGTTCTTGCAGTTGCAAAAGGCTTGTGCCAGTCACCACTTTGACTGCCAGTTTGCACCTGAGTTGCCAACATCTCACTGTTCAGCCTCTTCCCTTCTATACAGTCTAATTTCCAGTATAGTCCCTGTCTTTGTCTCCCCAGACAAATTAACTGACATCTTACTGCCAGCTCCATAGCCTATTGCCTAAATGCTCATCCACCCATTGTAGCAGAATGCTCTGTCTGGGATATGGTGAAACAACTCGAACAATGCCCTGTTTTGCAAAGCTATCAGTGGTGGGCTGAGAGGGTGTGTCATACTGCTTGTGGTGTTGAATTATGTTAAAACCAGTCTAACCCATTAACCTGAAAGTTAAACATCCTGATAGTAAGGCAGAGGTGTGGCAGATATGGTAAAGTATCTTTATCTAAAAATGCTAAGCTGATGCCCCTCAAGGTTACTCCTTGGGGCTGAGTGAAAGAGGTTTGCTTACGGTCGTTCATGCGGGTGAGTGACATCAATCTCTGCTTAATAATTCTTTTTTGTTACCTGTAATATAATTGCTTTAATGTAATTGTTTTGATATAATTGCTTTTATATAGTTCACTCTACTACACTATACTATATTAGTAGTTTTAGCTTCTATACTGTGTAGTAAATAATTCTGGTTAAATCTTTTTGTCTTATCATTCAGCATAACAAATCCTTCACTTTAATGTAAATATATCTGTCTTGCCATCCTAATCTGGCAGGACAAAGTTATACAAAGGTTCAGTTACCCCTCTGTAATTCCTTAGACTTAAATTATTGACAAAAGCTGGAGCTGCACCTATGCTCCTCTCTGAGAAGTTTAGAAAGCAAGGGGGTCCTTACTGTACCTCGTGACTCCACAGGAGGGCTTCTCTAATAATCTTTGCCTAAAGATCCCATTCCACCCACTCCACCCATGTACCCTGCCTTTGCCTTCATATGCAGCCTGCAGCATTAGTTTCATGGGCTGAATATTATACCTAAGTGGAGAGTCTAAGTAGCAGATGCTTTTCTCAGTTTTACGTTGAACATGTGATTAATATCATATTAGTGTACTTTAATAACGTGTATTGGGATGTGTTGCTGACCTCTGCCTGTGTTTTATTTCATTTTTTTCAGTTGAAGTATTCATCCACTGAATGGAAACTTATTGAAGCTTGTCGAAGTCTATCAACTTCCTTGTAATTTATCACATCAGTGAGAGAGGTTAATTTTGATGGCAATTAATTTATGGCAAACATAAACAATAACTAAACAATATTTGTATATTAGTGTTAACTACCATGCTTCAAAACAATTAGCTTAACCCACAATTAATAGAAACAAATTGTAACAGTGCAGAGATGAAGAAAATTCATTCGACCCCTCCAGTTTATTTAATATAATAAACATATAATGACTTAATTGATCTTTAGCTGCTATAAGTAAAAACTAATGGCATGAAATGAAGTTTAGATATGGACTTCTGGGAATGATATTTTCTCATGTAATAAAATACAGTGAGATGAACATGAGTGAATACTTTATGTTCACCACTACAGGAATGATATACTTTTGACAGTGGCGGGATAAATACCTATAAACAATTAATGTGGGGAAGTCTCTCTTGTTTTTCTGGCAGAAAATAAAATGGGGACATATGTTGCTAAATTAAATGGTTATGGAAAGAACTTCATAGGGAATCTTTTGTATCTTCTTCATTAACTCATCACTCAGGCCACACTCAGAATGTCTTTGGTATCACCAATCAAAACTCTATTATCTACATGTAGTCTGGGATTTGTTGGTAAGCTGTGTGTCAGTATTGACAACCTGACTTTTAAAAGTCTTAAGGGACTACTATTAATGTGACCTTTTTTTTTTTTTTGTAAGTTTTGTAATGCTAGCTGCACCATGAAGACCGTTTTAAATAACTTCTGACAAATTTTGGTTATGTTCTGTTTTCTGTTATTTTTGATGAGAAAAAAAAACACACTATGATTAGGAAAACATCAGAAATTCAGGCAGTGACAACCAGCCTGGGCTGTGTTTCATCACACAGCTACCAAGGGAGATCGTTAGTTGCCATTAATTTCGAGTACGTTTGTCATGAGGTGTATTGACATTTTCAGAAGTGCAAAGGAAGAACAAATTAATTTATTGGAAATTATCTGGCATCTAGATAAATTCAGTAATTTTATTTACACTCACAATTCAAGCACAAACTGCTGTCAGAAAGAAAATGAGGGAAGGGAAATCATCTCCATTCTTTCAGTGACTTGTAGTAAGCAAGTTCAAATTAAAACCAAACATATAGTTAAACCAGAGTCCCTTTGATTTTGATCAAACTGGCAAGAAATGCAAGTATTTTAAGTATTAATCAGATTTGCAGTTAAAATTAAATCCATGAACCAGCAATCATGTTAGACTGAATCATCAGCTGAGCAATTTTAACCACTCAGTATTGTCGCTAACCACACTATGTGGTAATGACAATAAATCCTTTTCTCAACCGAAAGTTAACTCCATCATACCAAATGGGTAAGGCTTCTGTTTGGTCTTGAAAAATTAATATTAATTGGTTTTCTTTTAACTGAGGTTGATATAGCAACATTTTTATGAGAATGGTTACTCTTCCAGTTTCTGCAAGTCTTATCTGGCCCATAACACTTGCCTCTTTTATACTGAAAGTGGGGCCAGCTTGGTTGACAGTTTGGTTTCCTCCTATACATGTCTGCAAATGTGAATATTCATTTCTTAGGACAGCAGTCCTGCTGTACCTCCTGTTGTTTTGTTAGGTTACATGCCAAAGATTAGTCAATAATTTTAGGTATAGTGAGATCTTTCTGTGGGTAAAATGTCTTTCACGTAATGTGCTTTACGGACTGGTGTAAATCTCATAGGAATCTTCTATTGCAAAAATGTTTGGAGCAAAATTAACACAAGATACTCGTGTTTTTTATTTTTGTTTGTTTGTTTGTTTGTTTGTTTTTTCTTTTCACCCAAGGACCGATAAACAGAATTAGAAACATCCTTGATTGTGTTTCTT
>JAWWTY010000123.1:43363236-43488431 GCA_035222235.1 Margarornis squamiger | reverse complement strand
TCTTCTATTGCAAAAATGTTTGGAGCAAAATTAACACAAGATACTCGTGTTTTTTATTTTTGTTTGTTTGTTTGTTTTTTCTTTTCACCCAAGGACCGATAAACAGAATTAGAAACATCCTTGATTGTGTTTCTTTGGTTTGGTTTCCTTTTGTGAATGTACGTGTATTTATATACTGGAATGCTCCTGCATAAAATGTATTTGGGTGAAAGTTAGGTTCAATCTTTTCTTTCAGCTGCTAATGTGGCATTTAGTTTTTGAAGATATGAGTTAACATGTTGTTGTCATTGTATATCAGAAAGCTTTAGTTTTTCCAGATGATCATTGTTGCCCAAAAACTGGGTGTAGAGAAACTCTCTAGGATCCTTTTTGAGTTTTAGGGAGAAAGCATTCTTTCATTTCAGTGTGCTGGATGCACAAGAGAATATTTTCTCCATATTGAGCATGCCAAATTACAAAAAGCTCCCTGGCTTTATTCAGCTACCTACTTAACAATTCAGGCATTACCTAGTCCTGTCCTTCCCATTTCCTGAAACTGTTCCTCCCCTTGACACGCCTCCCATTTTGAGTTGGTGGTCCCTTTGGGTAGTTGTTCATGACCTCTTGGTGGTCATTTGTCATCTTCTTCATGATTTCCTTTTCTTGAACTCTCACTTTTGGCACATCTTCATGCCCCTTTGGAACTGTGTCAGAGCATGTTGTGCACCAGATCAATTATCATGGGTTCAGAACCACCTTGTGTGTGTGCAGCAGGCAGGGATGGGTTGAACCTCATGGAGGTGGGGCGGCGTTGTGTCCCTTGTGGCAGCCCCTGGACCCCACATGGGGAAGGCTGGGAGCAGCTGCCAGTCACAAACAGCCCAGGAAAACTATAACACCCTATGGCTCCAGAAGCCCCTGGCCCAGCTGGGATTGGCAGGGACAGTGGGAACACGGCCTCTCACCCTGGCCTGGGACCCCAGAGTGGCCGGGAGGGTCAGAGGCCCCGACTGGGGGGTTTGGCCATAGAGACCATGCTTGCTAGTCTCAGTAACCTCTTGTGATGCTTTTGTGAAGTTGTATGTTATTTCTGTAAAACCCTTTTTGCCAAATGCCTGTTTTCTCACCAAATTAAAAGAAATCTCTTAGAGAAAACTGTGTAGTTTTTCTCCAGATGTGAACTCAAGGAACCAAAGAACCAAAGGCTTTACAAGAGTTAATGTGGGTGAAACATCTTGAAGCCTGAAAGTGTAACACCCAGTAAAGTGTGGGGCTTTGGAACTGGGGTGTAACACAGCACAGGACCAGTTTTGACTGACCTACTAGTTTTGTATTCCTTTTATCAGTTCTATTTCAGAATAAGGAGGCCTTCTCTCTCTTAAGAAATTCCTTTTGGCTGGGACTGCTGAGTTTTAATAATAAGCTATATTGGTCAAGCTACATGGTTTGCTACTTTCATTATTCTATACAGCTATATGATGACAATTCTTCTATGTTTTTGCTAGTTTTATTGCTTCAAATCCACTGTCTTTCTTCTAGGATTGGCTTTCATCCTGTTCCTGGAAGAGCTATATGTAGGGAAGTGTCAGTCATAACTAGGAAAGGCTAAAATTGAGGGTTTGGTCATGGAAGCTCCAGTTGCTGGTTTGAAGGTCTCTGGCATTGCTCAGTCCATATAAGTGACTGAAGAGTTTCAGTCCAGGTTATTTTCCCTCCTGTTCTTCAGAAAATTGTGGATCAACTTTGCTTTTACTGTGAAAAATCTGTGAATGGTTATCTGATGGAAGATGAACTTAGCTACTTTTGACATTTATTTTTTTTCTCAGCTTTGCTAGTTTCTCTCCAAGAACAGCAAGATCCATGCTATTGTCTGCATTCATCATCCAACTTCAGCCAAGGGTTATCATTCACAAATCAATTACCTGACTCTTCAAGAAGTCAGTTAAAAAAAATCTAGCTAAAACTGCTGCAGTGCTTTCCTCAAAGTCCCTACATGTTCTCCAAAGGGTTAACAGAAGCAGAGGATGTCTTAGATACTGAGGCAATTTACCTCCTCTGAAAATTCTCCAGAGAATCTGTCTGTACACTGCTAAAAGGAAGACTGTGGAATTATGTATCTGAATGGGCTTTCTGCTTAATTTGGGATATGAAAATACTTTGCATTTTTACGTTCTTTTTGAAGAGCAATATGGGTCATATGCATATTTGATACAGACTGCAAGGTAAAATATAGGTGGTCAGAGATAGATTAAACAGCTCTGAGTGGATAAAGTCACCTTAGATTCAGTGTGACATCAATTTCTAACAACTCAAGTAAATGTCCAAGAAGCAGGTTCTTGGTTTTTTATTCTAGGTAGATTCTTTCAAAATATCTGGTTGAAACTGCCCTACTATTTATAAATTATATATGTGTTAAAGTTACTACTCTTGTTTCTTATGTTGTTACAGCCAATCTCCTACATTCCGGTCCAAAGAGCGTTGAATTAAAGGGTACAAAGTGGAATAGCTCCAGCAGGAAATGTGCAGAGTGACTGCAGAGGCTGGCAGAAAAACATTCACAGAATTTAATGACAGCACAGAGGCTCAAGATTTTAGCAGAGAGAGTAGGAAGAATACTTCTGTACAGGATTGCTCCTGTAGAAAAGGGCAGGCATTGGCCAAGCATTCCCAATTTTCCATGCAATACCACCAGAACAGTCAGAATGTCCACCTAAGCTTAATTGAAACAGAGGCAAATGATGTGACTTCCAATAACAGCTTAAAAAGAAAAATCTCCTATTTATAGTAATTGTGTGAATTTTTCAGAGAATGCCAATTAGTCTTTATTTCTGTGACTTTCACTCCAAGACACTCGGAGGCCAGTGCTCTGTAAATTGGGAATTGGAGATACATGGTCCTATGCAGCAGTTCCCTTTTCAGTTCATACTGATTTTTACCCTAGCTGTTGTGTGTGCCCTTGATAGTGTAAGCAGGGCAGTCCTGGTAAATTGGAAGTAGTGCATGTAGTTTCCTCTGTGCTATCTTGTGATTTCTCTGACAACACCCCTGCTGATAGTTTCACTGACCTGTGTCTCACGCAGTGATTGCATAAAATTGTATGTTAGTTGACATAGTATGTGCCCTCTTCTCCAGCAAAAATCTTTTTCTCCACCTTTACAATCACAGTATGTGTAACTGCTCAAATCAGATTTCATTTGAAGCCTGAGCTACTTTTGAGCAAATCTCTATCACTGTATGTTGACATTTTGTAATCATGTCAGGAATCAATGGAGGCTTTTTTCTTTTTTTTTTCTTTTTTTTTTCTTTTTTTTTTTCTTTTTTTAAACTGACAAGAACAAGATGAAATATCAAGTTAGAATGAACTTCCTTGAAACAGTTCTTTCTCTTTCAGATTAAATCTTGGTTGTTGTAGCTTTTTTGCTGCTATTAATAGCTGAAAATGAAGTTTGATTTTTGTCAGTTCTGTTAATAAGACCTTAAATACTCTCCAGTTTTGGCAAGCTTTGATCAATGTTTTCCCTACAAATAAGCCAGAGGCTTACTCCTGGGCAAACTTCCCTGTTTTCTTTATTTCTGTTTCAGCATACCCCTTTTGAAAGCAAATTTCCATTTGATAAACCAAGCTGCTTAGAGCTTATCCACTTCTTTCTTAGGAAGTTGCCAATTTGCTTCTTATTTGAAAGTCCTTCTTTAAAATTCGTTCTGCTTCTCTGGAATAAGATAGCAGATTTTTCACAGGAGTTTGTTTTTTAATCCCTTCTCTGTTTTTTAGCAAGCATATTTCAGCAGCTTTAATTTGTCAGTAACCCACTTATGACTCAGCTCTGCTTTATTTGCTCAAGTTTTCTTTTCTCTAGCATGAAGATGTAGAATCTGTCTCCCTTTAATTATAATAATGTAGATAATTCCCATTCTTGCAACCCTTTTTTTGCTTTTCACTATCAAATGTTCTAAAATGGCGTTGATTTAAATATAGCTTTTTGCTGCAATTTAATTGTGACTTTTCATACGATGATTATTAAAAAAAGTTCATAATCTTCTGTTACATTCCTCCTTCTGCCATGTAAGGACTGTCTTGAGGGTGGTTTCACCACTGTACCTCCATGGAAACGACATGTGGGAGTGAGTTTGTTGTGCTCATCTGCTGTGAATCAGCTTAGTCCAAGAGCCAGGAATTTATTTGATTTATTTTAACATGGCACTAGGCCTTTTTGTGTGTAGGATGTCTTAGTTTAGGCCAAAAAACTTATTAACGTCAATGAGTAGCTTCTGAACTGCATCAGCTCAGTGCCTGGATGAAGACAACCTCCACCCAAGTGGAGTGAGAGCAACTTTTGCACCTGTCTTTGGAAATGCTCACTAATTCTTTTAGTTGTGCTTGTAGACCACAAACTCTTCCTTCCAGCTTTCCCTTAAACAACGTGAAGCAATTTGTAGTTATTCTGTGAGACTACAAATCTTTGAAATTGAGACAGATCTGTCTGGCTTGACAAACAAAATTTGTTCATACCAGGATAATTTTAAAATTGGAATTTCATCAAAGCTCAAACACACGACTTAGTGCTTTGGATTCCTCTTCAGAATATGAGTATACTGTGAACACAGCACACCTTACTGTTACATGTGGCTCCTTTGAACCTCCTTTTACGGCTTCTTTAGAGAAACAAGACCAAGTGTTTTTTCACTGTGTTAGGGACAGGAGTTTGGAAGATTTTACTGTTAATGCTGTTAAGGTCTTTTGTAATACCTTCATAATTCCTTCCAGCTAATTTTTCTGATTGTCCAGTTTTCCTCATATAAGTCAGAAACATATTTGCAGTTTATTTCAGGCTAAATTAATCCATATCTATAAATTGCTTTTGAGATCTTTCCAGAGAAAGCCTCCTAGAGCTACAATATCCTTTTTCTTGATAATTTAATTTTTATGTTATTTTATTATGTTATTATTTTATTAAAATTATTATGTTATTTTCAGAAGAAAGATAAAACATTACTTTCACAATATTTTTCTCTACGGCGCTAACAAGAGCACCTAAGGAGAAAGACCTCCATATTTAATCACTGTTTCAGGGTTGCTGTGTTTGAAAAATGAGCTTAACAGCTGAAATTCATCAGTCTTTACAAGTGTCTTAGAGCAGTCCAGGTTCTGTGAGTGACATTTCTCTAAGGCAGGCTTTTCAGTGTGAGCCTGCAGATTTCACAGTCTTTTGTTGTTCTAGTGTCAAGGTCATGCAGCCTTCCTAATTGACACGAGAAGAAATTCTGACACACACAAAATCAACATAATAGTTGTCTTTGATGCCTTTAGGCAGCAGTAGTAGTTGGTCATAATTTTACGTAGCTGACAATCATTACATTGTGAAGTCTGTGAAAAAAGACTTTCTTCAGCACTTCATCCTTCTTACTATTATTGTTTTAATTTTGTATTATTGTATATCTGCCTTCTTTTTTACTCCATATAATTATTCTGTTTCCTATTGATACTGATATTGAGAAGCAATCCATATTAGTAGTACTTTGTCTTGTATGCCCAGGGTGACTGAATAGTTTTGAACTGTCACTGTATGTTTATGATTGCATTTTTTATCTGAACTATAACCAATTATGAAAAAAAAAAAGTTCATTCTTAGTTGCTGCCAATGTTAATCCATTCATTAGCTGGCAAAGTTGATGAATGGGTGGTCTCTTTGGAGGATGAGCATGCTGATTCCCCAGTGTAGACAGGGTGACCTGGTTATAACCTGTGTGATTTGAGTGACAGTTCAGCTTGCTAGTTCTAGAGTTCGATCAATGTTAACAAAGGGTGGAATGAAGAAGGGTTATAGATACAATAATGATCTCACTGAGATCTTTCAGGGAGTAAAGAAAAGCACAGTTTTACTTTTATCACTTCTCACATATTGGACTGATAGCTGAGTCACTTTTTCTTTAAACTGAGAATAAACAGGCTCTGTAAGTGCATGATGTACCTTGTCAGATTTACAGACTTAGCCTTAGTAGCCTAAAGAGCAACTCTTAAAAACCCAACTAATCCAGCAGTAATCCTCCAAAGTGTTAACTTTGTTATGTCCCAACACATCTTTTGTACAATTTGTAACCTAAAGTCAAGTCTGAGTTTTGTCAGATAAGAGCACTCATGAAAAGTACATGTGTGCCTTGCTATCTAGAATGCTCAGGGGATGATACATTTGTGCTGTGGAATGTAGGCAAATTTATAATAGTTATTGTCAGATTCAGCAATCCATACTGATTAGAGTGCAATTATTTATACAATACATGAAACAGAAAGAATTAGTGGCTGCTGATCTCGCCATGATGAACAGACTAGATCTGGTCAGGGAACATTTTTAGGAGTTTTCTGTGCTATTCAAATTTTATAAGAGCACTTTCAAGGCTGTTATTTCTTTTTGTTGTCAAAATGTTTCTATTAAGATGGTTAGAATGAGTTGCTGAGATAATACTTTTAGTAGAAAAAGTATGGTGTTCCTATAGTTGGTCTAATTGTCTGCATTAGGTAATTTCCAGTATGAAACAAGAAAAACATCAATTGGCACAGAGTCTAGGAAAAGCAGATATATGCTATTTCAGTAATTGTTCCAATTTGTAGAGGTTTATAAGGATACATTTGTTCTGTGACAGTCACATCTATTTCATGTTTTCACTTTAAAAATAAATGGAATCCAATACAATATCCTATTATAAGCACTCTAATGGATTTAAATAAAAAAGCAAAAATAGTTTCCAGCATAATTAAATTGAGTGCTGTGATATTATACTGGAAATGCTCTGTGGAATTTGAAGCACACAAAGGAAATATGCCAAAAACACAGTAATTATGCAATAAATCTCTTAAAATCATTTCCATGATTGGTGCTGAAGTGGGAAAAAAAAGTAAGATCAAACCCCTCTGGCACTGTGAGGCCTGAAAATAATGACAAGTGTATGCTTCCTTTAAAGCCACTTGAACAACAATTGGGCATTAAGGCACTGGTTTACTGTAGTATCAGTATCACCAATGCTTTCCCCTCACTTTTTATTTATTTATTTTCTTTAGAAATAGGAGAGTAGCAACCTCTTTGTGCAAATGACAATACACTGAACACTGTTCTATATATTTGAGATAAATGTAAGACGTGAGATTGTATTTTTAAAGGTAGTAGGATGCGCCATATATAAAGGCACATATTGAAGAAATATCTAATTGAGATAGAGGTGCAAAGAAAATAGTTTGTGTTTCTGTAATTAAGGACCATTTGTAACAAAAGACTGAATGACTTGAGATTGAATTTAGATTGCCTTGGCAAGCTTTATTCTCACTTCTGAGGTTGTGTTTTGTACTCGTCTCTGTGATCAAAAAACATGCTATGGGAACGCCCTGAAATGATGGTGTGTGCAACCAAATAGCAGATCAGCATGAGAGAACTGGATCCAGCAGGTTCATGGACAAGCAATGTAATTATTTTATTTGGGTCAGGCTCTCTCAAGTAAGAATAATAGACACACTCTTTCCCTGGGGTTTCATAAGTACCTAACCTTTGTCCATTTTTTAAAAACTGGTTCTGTTTGTGCCCTGTCCATGCTCTCATACAGATTCCCCTTCTGCTTCTCTCCTTTCTGGTTCTGTTTGCATTCCACCCCCCTCTACTCTCTGTTTCTGGGTACTGCCAGCGAGAACACCGACAATATAGACCTCAGGCCTCGCAAATCAGTGCTGTGCACAGTGGACCTTGTGCTTCTCAGGTGTACTAAGTACAGGGTCTCGTTCAGTCTTTCAAGTTCCACATGAGCATGTCTGGTAGTGAGGGAGGTCTCAAAGAAACAGAGAATGTAGATTTGTTGATATAATATTTTGAGGGGTATCCAGTTACCAGCAAACTATTTTCCTTTTACTTCTAAAATACAGCCCCAATATAGCAAAGACAGGCAGTGTATGTTTTCTCTGCTTTCTCCAACAATTAATTCATTACAGGTTTAAAAGGAATGAAAATAGCATTAATCAATTAGCATCCCCAGTCCTAAACCGAAACCTTGAATCTCTTTTAACATGTTAAGGTTGTCTCTGTCTTATAGTGTGATAGGATTTGGAAGCATTGGTTAAAGCAATATGGAAGACATAAAAGTTAGTTATAAAAAGAATTGTTTAGCTTAATTGGTTTCACCTTTGTTTTTAGAAAGGCAACAAAATAAAATTGCCACCTCTAATTACTGAAGTCTAATTTTGTTTACTAGCTCATATTGCCTGTCAGAAAGGAGAAAGATAGAAGACAGGAAGCAGCATTTTAAAAATAAAATTTTATTTGATTGTCTATTTAAACAACATTGTGAATGTTTGAATCCCTTTGGGACATTATGAAACATTGCAGTGTTTAGTATTAGTATCGGATTTATAGGCCATAGAAGAAAGACAACAATGGTTCATTGTTAAGAATGAAAAATGCTGTTGTGCCAGATTTCCCACATTTTTGTGTGCCCTTTCCTCTGCCATCCCCTACCTTAAAAGTTTGATAACAGGCCTTGTTAGCAAAAATTATGCTAAAAAAGATAAAACAGATTCAGAAATTTAGTGCACTAATGTCAAAATCTTAAATCAGCTAAACCTGATTTCTTGAATTTTAAAAACTAATGCAGTGCAATTTAGTCATCATCGAGGTTTGAGCTTTCCATGTTTACAGTGATATGACCTGAAAAACTTAAATTAGAATATCCTCTACGAAGAGAAAAAAAAATAAAAAAAAAAGTAAAATCTCAGAAGTCTGAACTTTGTCACTCATCTCCTGCTCAAATCTGGATTTAATTGCAATTCAAAGTATTGATGGTAAACACTAACAGGTGTTTATTACTAAACAACAAGAAGTTAAGTGTTGAATAGGATCACTTTTTGGTCCCAAAATAGGAAATGGTTGCCAAGACTGAAATAGTGAAGTTAGCATGCTTCAGCAGAGCAAGAGAAAGTTCTTCTGAATGCCCTGTCTCCAGTTGTCTACCTCACACACAAACAGGGTACACTTTAACTTTTGCAAGTATCATCATCATTCATTAGCCATAATGCAGGCAGTCATTAAGCAATATAACCCAAACATACTTCTCATGAGGTTGTGAAATTCTGAAGGAGAGAATTTATTGTGCTATTTAGAATGTTCTGCCTTCCTGAAACTTCAGCCCTATTCATTTCAAAAGCAATTAAAATGATATCTCTGCTTTTCTCCCATCTGTTCCACCCAATAGATTTTTGAGTGTTGTATGCCACAAAGCCTGGGTAATTGAAAGTCCTCAACAACCAATTAGTTGTTACTATTTGTATTTTCTATTGTGTTTTAAACAGTCCTGTTTTCTGATGGTACGCCGCCATTGCCATTGCTAATGCATTCTTCTCCATTCTCCTAGCTGCAGAGTGGAGGGCACAGTGTGCTTTTACCTGGAGGGGTGTGCAGTACACCTGGAATCGACTGCCCCAGGGGTGGAAACACAATCCCACCGCTGCCTGCATTCTCCACCAAAAAAGTGTGTGGAGATTTGGGTTGGCTCTCCGCCAAACCCAGCCGTTGGCCACACAGATTCCCCCCTCCCGAGAGAGAAAAAAAGTACCAAAAGAAAAATTGTAGTAAAAAATTTATATGTATTCACATATATTACAGTTATATACAATTAAACACTATGAATATACAGATCAGGAATCCCAAACAGCCCCAAAAGGGAAAAGGGGGAAAGGGAAAGAGTAAAAAGGACAAAAATGGGTAAAATTAAAACAGATACACAAACTCAAAAACTCAGGGAATAGCTCAATAAAGTAACTAACACAATAAATTCTCATCAGACTTCCCTCAAGAAAACAGTTCCTTCACCTCCGCACAGATGGCCAACAGTTTCTCAGATAGGCCTCAGCTCATATAGATAAGAGAGAGGTCAACACACTTCCGAAAGGAAGAGAGAGAGAGGAAACCTTCCCTTCTTCTCTTACATACGCCTGATAATGTAAAGGAATGGTGTGGAATACTTCCTTAGTTATAACACTGTTACCAGGGAAAGCCTAGACCAAACCCACAAAAACTAAACCACCACAGTATGATGCCATGCTCACTGAGATATTTGGAGATGTCCTGGCTACTTGTGAAAGAGGCTGGTAAGGGTAATTTAGCCAACCTGGAACAGGTACAAAATGCAGTCGTGGCTGAGATTATTTGAGGTTATTATCCATGGTCTGTTCACTGGAAAACATTCATACTTTGAAGATGCAGGAGCTGGAACCTGCAACTCTCTGGTCTGCTTGTGGGTTTTAGCCATGGGGCTATGGTGCAAGAGCCTCCCCCTCACTTGCTTTTTGGCTTGTCTCAAGAACTTGTAGTCTGTGCAGGCAGGTTTAGGAAAAAGAGACTCTTCCCAATAGCTCACCTTCGTTTGGAGACAGAGGCGATTATCACTCCCAGTTCTGCTGGGGGGGATTGTCGGAGCTGGAGACACTCAACCCAAGGCTCGGTGCTGGGGCTCTGTCCTTGATGGGGTCTGCAAGCTTTTCCCGTAGGGGCAGGATGCCAGGGGTCCTCAGGCTGGCCCCATGTTGGGTGCCATTTGATGAAACCCTTACGGGGACGAGAGGGAGAGGCTCACTCTGAGTCGGGGGTAAAGATAGAATGGCATGCTTATTACAATGGCACTGGCTTATATACAGTAGAGCATGGAACATTTGGGAAGAGGGGCAGAACTTGAGAGGAGCATAACATAAAAATAAGAACGGGAAGGGCTACAGCCATAAAAGGAAAAGGAGGGTGGACATAACCATATAAGGGAAGACTCCACGGCAGCAAAATCTAGCCAGTCAGAGAGCAGAGACAACATGAGGGAGAAGAAGAAATGCCATTTTGAACAACATTCAGATAAGGATTTTTAACTTCACAACTATAAACTCAGAAACCAGGGAACCTGTGACAACCCAATATGCAATAAGAGATTCTCTTCTCTGGGAAAACAGCTCTTGATTGAAGTTCTCCTCCTCGACACCCGTCACCTGGTCTCGTCAAACAGTCTCATTATTTCTTTTCCATTCAGTGTAATTTGCTTCTCCTACTGGTACTGTTTAATAATAAATGAATATGGTTGTGTCACACCAGTCTTGCGTATGTTACCAGTAAGGACAGAATTTGATTTGTAAATTTTTATATTCATTCTAATGCAGATTTTGTTTTCATGAATGCTTTTCTGACTTATTGACGAAAGAGGTAGCAAGGAAGGACTGAATATTCTGGGTAAGAAGACTGAATTTTTTTAAAAATTCTGATTTAGAATATAAATTTTACAGAATCAAGAGCATGGGAATTTGTTTATGCCATGGGACAAGTCTGAAATGAGGGAAAATTGTTACCACTGTTGAATATGCTGTGCTTTTGTGGAAAAGTTTTGAAAAGTTTGAAATAAAGATCCTTTTAAATTAGAACACATTGTACTGCTAACCATCTGAAGCCTAGAGGAGACTGAGCAGAGACAGTATATGCTGGTAAGCCTGTCCTGCTCCTGTCTGTACCCAGTGAGGATCATGGTTGCATAGTACATAGCCCAAATGTAGTCTTATTCTAGAGATTCACTTTAATGACAGTTCAAATAGCAAAACATGAAAACATATGCCGAGGTGTTCATTATCACCTGGTGTAGCATTTAACCAGCAGATTTTCTCTACCACACCTCCTTGTTTCTTCTCTCTCTACTGTGTCTTTATCCTCTAGCTGGTGTTGATAAGCTAAGATGCTTATGCGGATGGCTGGCTTGCTAGAGAAGCTGTGCCATTCTTCATGAAGCCCTATGAATTCAGTTTCTCCTCATGTCCTGATACAGGTTTTGTAAAGCATGTATGCATCTAAAAATTACAGGTTACACTAGAGTTCCTTCTAGTATGGCATATAAGTTCTCTGTACTGTGCTTGTGCTTGTATCCTGTATTTGCTAGAGTTCCTAGAGTGTCAGGAAGAGGCAACCATTTTTAAAGGGTGGAGGCTTAAGGGATTTGCATGCTTTGTCTTATACATGCTCCTATTTAAATATTTTGGACAAATCTTTTATTTTTCTTTGTTAGTGTTAAAAATGATAAAAAAATCTGTTGCTTTCACAGAAATGAAAGTTTCATTGAAATACTCACTCAAACTGGATGCATACCAGCTCTTTATGTCTGAATCCTTGTTGAAATATGTACTTTCCTATTTTTTTATCCTCTCCAAATAAATTACGCTTACTAGAGTGTTTGTTAATAAGTTTTAAATTGTGCTGGCACTATGTCTTGTGAAACCGTGGCGGCAGACTCTTGCACTGATACACTGGCAACAAGAAAGTATTTTCTGATCACTTGCTCCTATGGCTGTCTTTCTGCATATAAACAAAGGGACAGATTTAAGTCTTAGCCGCACCATTATAAATATGAGAATATCAGTGTGTGTCAAAGGAATTCTTTTGAACTCAGAAGTGTAAGTCTGCGCATTCTGGTTATACTGTTCATTTTAACATAAGGGGAGCAGTCAGAAAAATTGCTTTTTGTGAAATAATCCTGCAACGGGTTTATATTACTTCAGACTTAAACGGGTGCTTTATCAAATATGTCGTGGTTGAAACTGGGATTGAATATCTGATGCAGATTTTAAAGTTCAGTGACAATTCCAATACTGATTAATGGAAAAGAAGGTTTATCAGAAAACTATGTATCCATTTGTACATTCATCCATGCTTATATCTTTGGATTAATGTATAACATCCAGTTGGCTGATATATGATAACGGTGATATGATATGATGCAAGTAATTTTAAAAAGTGGCTTTATTATTGTTCAGCATGTTAGTGTTTATTTAATTTCCAGTGAATGGTAGAAATGCATCTTTAAAGGGAAAGTCAGAACATGCTGAGTTCATTGAACGAGGCTCTGACAGCGAAACAAACTGCTCTTTGCCTCAGATGGATTTAATTCATACTTACAGGAGAGTTCTTATTTTTTATTGACATTCCAGAACATTGCAAAAAAGATGTCTGCGGATATTCTTTATTTGCTCTGCATACAGAATTTGCATATGATATCAAAACCCAGATCACATAATATATGTAATAAATATATATAATAAATGCAAAACACTTATGAGAATGCAATCCTCAAGGTAGGTTTTGGGGCACATAATTTGTTTTAGAGCCCTATCTAAATGCCCACATTAGTGCTTGAATTTTCAGAGCTTCTGAGCAGACCTAATTTGCTTTGAAGTCATGTGAAACTATTGAATGGTCTTAGCACACAGAAAATGATAAAGCTGAGCATAAAACTAACTTCATTTCCTGACTTAGTTAATTTCTTCAGGACAATCCTTTTGTTTGTACTATCATGCAGTCAGAACCAAACATATTAGGTGGAACTGTTGTACTTAAATAAATTTAAAATTAAATGTGTTTAGCAGTTCTATTATTTGTGACATTTCCTGCTGTATGTTTTTGTACTTTGCTGTAATTTGCTTGCTTATAAGGCTGCCTGTGACAGCCTTCCTCATGTGAATATCACTTTTTTCTGCAGGAAGTCCCATGGATTTGTAAAGAAAGGATGGACAGTGTGAGCTGTACCAGTTCAAAATAAGCAATATCATAGAACACAGAAGTTAAAGGAGAGAGAGGTGAGAGAATTACAGCTAATTCATCAATCTACTAAATGTAGTACAGAATATGTTCTATATTTTATCAAGAGTAGCTGTACATGGCTTTTCTAAAATGAAAAATATAATTTTATGTGGAAGATCTCTCACTTACTGGTAATCTTATAGGCAGAAATAGATTGCAGTCTGTTGAAATAAGAAAATGAGCAAGAGGCATCAAAGTATTTTTTAAAATGGATCCTTAGAGAGGGTGAAAGGGCACTGATGATAACCAAATGGTGTTATGAAATCTGTCTTCACGAATGGAAAAGTAATCCAAGAGTGGCATTAGCAAATGTTACTGTTCAAGAGCTTCTTCATGAATTGAGACAATAAAGCACTGCTGTTTTGTTGTCTTTGTGGATTCTTTCTCTGGCACTTGGTCATTTAGGGTTAGATGAATTTTTGCACTTTTAACGAGAGGTTCAATCTCATGCCTCTTATAGAGCAGAAATTTACATTGATACAAATAGCAAAGATAAATAAACTTTTTTCTTCACCTGGCTTACAAAACAACTGCATTAAAGGAATTGTATTAATACTGTGAAGTCCACATCTGAAAAGTTACAAAAGGCCAAAGCAAAGGCTGCAGGTGCACATATGTACATAATTTCTTTAGGTCATCCTGCTTACTTACTACCCAGAACATGCATTGTGTAAAAACATAAAGTGCTAGATACAGCTCTCCTAAATTCTCAACCTACACTGAGGTTTAGGCATCTGAATGCAGCTAAAGCCTACAGAGCAGTCAGTTGCTCTCTATGCAAGCACTACTTAATCTGAAGTGTGTCTTTATTGCTTAAGCAGCTAAAGTGCTCAGAAACAACCTTGCTGGAAAAGAAATGTGCCAATTCTCTGCTAACGTTCCATTGCCATCTTCATTTACAGGGAGAGTTGCCTAAGCTCGGGTAATAGGGTGGCTTTTGAAGATGCATGCTAAGCCTAAAAAAAAAGGTTCTGGCTATTTGAAGCTTGAGGAAGTTGGCACGTACATGTGTCACTGAAATGTGGTAATTCTAGAAGGTAACTTTGCAGTGAAAAAACCAGAAGAAATATTGTGGTACAATATAATCTGAAAAGGCTGGGAATTCAACATTTTTTAGAGGGATGACCAGGTGGATGATTTATGACTACAACTACAATTTAAATAGTCCCCAAAGCACAGTCTATCATGCATATCTGTTTTGAAATTGGAATTTTAAAATCTATGCTGATTACATAGCTGTATATGCTTCAGGTAAAGTATTTTTTCTGAGTTTAAAAGGTAAGTAAATCAGCATGAAGCTATGTGACTTAAACTAATCTCATCTTTTCTTATCTAATGTTTTCTATAACAGTTCATGTTATTTAGACTAAAACAGACTACAAAATAATATCCAGTGGAGTTCCAAGTGTTAAAAAAAAATGCAAATATTAAAAAAAAAATGTTGGAGACTTGTGCATCGTAGGTATCAGAGTATACTTCTCCATGATGTCTCAAACTGGAGTAGAGTTTGAGTTCTACTTAATTGAAATCTTGATTATTCTTTTTCTTCCCTTTGTTTTCATTTTATTCATATTAATACAATTTTCATTTTATTAAAAATCCTAATATAAACATTGCTACAATAAAAACTTAGGATTTGCCTCAGGGTGCTTCATGTGTTTGTTCTCAGCAGTGAACAATTTTTATTGTCCTGTCAGTTGTTTTCATACTCTCCGAAGGTCATGCCTTGCTGGTATTATTTTCTGTTAATTTTCTGCCCTGTTTCTCATATCCTGGAAAAGTATGTTGCACCTCATCTTCCTCTAGCTAACCTAGCATTCCATTTCACATCTCTGGTAGATTTTAATTGCTTTTGGTAATATTTCAGTTCATTCTACGAAGCTCTTTACAAGGGATATTAATTGCAGTAAAAAAATCCCAGTGTACCATTTTGACATAATAAT
Organism: Margarornis squamiger; assembly: GCA_035222235.1. Taxonomy (NCBI): domain Eukaryota; kingdom Metazoa; phylum Chordata; class Aves; order Passeriformes; family Furnariidae; genus Margarornis; species Margarornis squamiger. The sequence continues at coordinate 43,472,881 of JAWWTY010000123.1, read as the reverse complement.
CTATAATGCTTGAATGGATTTATAAAGAATACTGAAAATATGAATGCCAGCATGACCTACATGTGAGACAAAAGCTATTCCCTTAGGGAATGGAGATAATTTGCTTTTGTCTCATACATTATGCATCTACTGTTTTACACCCCATTTCCATGAAAAATATTTTTTGTTATGTATCAGAGAGTTGTGAAAAGTTGTGAGTGAAGTATTGGGCTCAGATGTTTGGGATGTTAACATTCTGCTAGGATTTTGGCAGTCTTGTTCGTTGTTTCCTATTACCTATTCATAATTTATTTTTTTTTCTTCAGTGCATTTCTCCAAGTAGAGTTTTCTGTTTCCTCTTTTATTCTTTGAAGAGTGAATGATACCAATTCCTTTTTGTTGGGTGTGATACACAGAAATGGGAAACTTTATAAACAAGAAATAAACTGAAAATGTTTAATTGATGCAGCCATGCCAGTGATTAATTAGCCACTTTAATTAAGTATGCAACTGACCTCTCCAAAATGGATGGATTCCTTGACAGAGAAAGAGCAGAGTTGGTCCCTTATAAAGTACTGCACTGTCTCTGCAGACTCTCTGCAAGATTTATGAGCAGAACTTGTATGTAAGGGAATAGTTCAAGCTACAATAGATATTCAACTCTATAAGCAAGAAGTCATCTCTGCCACAACATTTAAGGAAATTGTCCCTTTACAACAGCTGAATTTCTAGGGATGGATTTTTTAGCTACTTTATCCTGAAAAGATATAGATTAGCACTGTGCTCATTTGTTAGAGTCCTCTCTAATTTGTTGTATGTTGCTTTTCTTTTCTAGGTTGTAAAAGAAAAGAAATTGGGCAGGGTCTTTGAGGGTTATAAATCTCTAATTCTGCATCCTCTATTCTTCCAACTAGATGTGTTATTGTGTGGCTTAAATAATAGAGAACTAGACAGTTTTCTTGAAAGGAACCAGATGGAAGCATAATATAGGAGGTTTATTGTTTGTCTTTCTGAGGGTACCAATTTATTTAATAGAGACTTTTGGAGAGGCACCTCAAAATTAAGTTTTTAATTTAAAACCTCACCTATATCTCACCACGTAGGATGTTGTCATAAAAAATAATGCATGAAAAGTAAAATATTATGTAACAACTTAATAAGCTATGCAGAGAAATGATGTTCAGGTGAGCCAACTCCTTCTGAATGTATATCCAGTTTAATCATTGCTGTGTTATATATTTCCTGGACAGTAATCTTATTTTAGAAAATTGTCTTTATGGTATATTTGTTATTGAATTATTTATTATTCATCATTTTGCAGACAGGGCATGAGTATAACTGGTATGTATATAACTATGGACTGAAAGACAGGGAGTTATAAGTTTCATTCTAGTATTTTTTGACAGTATTCGTATGGATCTCTTATTTGCAAATTTACATTTCTATATTAATAGGCAAGTATTTTTTTTCAACTGTCAGGAAAAAAAGACGTTAATGTCACTTTGTCTTGTACAACAATGTTTATAGCATCTAATTTACCATAGAGGTATTAGTTTTGGTATTATTCAAATCCCAGCATTATCCTATGTTTTGTAGCAAGGGATCCAAACGAGTTATTACAGTGCCATTGGCTAACATGAATGCTTTAAACTATATTGCTTGTGTATTAACCTTAACATGAGAGAAAACACTGGATCATCAGTTTGCTGTGTGAAAATAAGAAGCAGCAACATGACAGTGTGAGGAAAGACTGAAATCAGCAGAGAGTGGTCTGAAGGATGTCAGACTCTGAATAATGTTTGAAAAAGTGCGAAGTGGGAATATTGTTAGATGATGTATGTGATGTATGGGAGCCTTGGAAATACTGCTCTTCTATCAGATGAGTTACTGTGTGTGTCTAAACCCTGAATATCTTTCATCTGCACACTGTGTTAACTGTAATGTGCTGTATTTCCTGCCTCAGAAATTCTGCTGAATATTTTAAAGGGTTTTTTGTTAGCTGAACTTCTGGTAGTGTTTTTTTTTTTTTTTCCTCTTGGTCTTTTAGCCATTGCCTGTTCTGGGTAGCTTTCTGGTTGGGATTATGTGAGAAAAGCTAATGGGGGAATAGCAGCTACTTTTCCTCTTGTGAGAATAACTGCAGTTCTTACAGTGGTTAAACACATTATATTAGAGAAATTCTTTTCTTTAAGGGCTAATCCTGATTGGCAGTGCTAGTCATTAACAAGGTGTTAAATGCTACAGATTCCTGTTAACTTCAGTGGGAATAGTATTTAAGCCTTTAAATTGCACTGGATGCAGAAAATCTGTGGTGTTTATGATCAGGAAGGCATATCACTTCTTTGTCCTTTTTACTGTTGAAGATGGAAATTTCCCGCTGATGGATGTATTCTGTTCCCAAAGGTATAATTCCTGTATTGTGTTTTTTTAACTTGCTCAAGATTCAGTCAGTCACTTCAACCGTGCGCCTGATGTATTTGTCTCTTTAGCTGTTGCATATATCTGTTTCCCTGTGCTTTTTCACACTTCTCCATGTTCTTAAATAACCTCTTTCCTTTTATGCCTAGTTTGCTCTCATTATAACTTGTTGTCTTTGTCAACATTATTACAAGTAATATATGATCCAGCCCTCTCTTCTTGCTCTTGGCAATTAAAACATAAAGGAAAATGAGACCCCATTTAAAAAAAAAAAACAAAACCAAAAAGACATTATATGATATACTCACTTGACAAGCAATCACCTCTAGAGAAAAATACTCCTATTGTTATCTCTTGTCCTTTCTTATTCCCCATCATCCCTGTTGATATTATTTATGGTTATTATGATTTTCAAATCCTCTAGCTCCTGACTACATGAAAATAGAGGTTTTTTGAAGGTGCAAATGGAGGGTATGTACAGAGGTTTTATAGAAAAGATTGATTTCTGCTCCTTATTGGTTCAAACAGCTTGAGTGCGTGCTCATTGTCAGGACTGATTTTGCTGGTTTGAGACACTAAAATTCATGGAGATTCCAAAAGGAGAGAATGGCCCCCATACCTGTGATCAATATTCTTTATTAAAGGCAGTTTGTTACTATAGTTTCCCTAGAAATAAATACTGTTTTGTTTATGTAGGTGGTGTGGTTTAACCCCAGTCAGCAACTAAGCACCACACAGTTGCTCTCTCCCTCCGTCCTAGTGAGATGAGGGAGAGAACTGGAAGGATAAAAGTGAGAACCTGTGGGTGGAAATAAAGATAGTTTAATAAGTAAATTAAAAGCCTCATGCAAAAGCGAAGCAAAACAAGGAATTCATTCACTACTTTGCTTGGACAGACAGGTGTTCAGTCATGTCCAGGAAAGCAGGGCTCCATCATGTGTAGTAATAGTTACCTCGTAAGTCAAACACCATCACTCCAAATGTACCCTCTTTCTTGTTCTTCCCCCAGTTTTATATGCTGAGAATGATGCCATATGGTATGGAATATCCCTTTGGTCAGTGAGAATCAGCTGTCTGGGCTGTGTCTCCTCACCCTTTGTGCACCTCCAGCCTCCTTGCTGGTGGGTTGGGGTGAGGAGCAGAAAAGGCCTTGGCTCTGTGTAAGTGCTGCTCAACAATAACAAAAATGACCCTGTGTTATCAACACTGTTTTCAGCACAAGTCCAAAACATAGCCATGTACAAGTTACTGTGAAGAAAACTACCTTAATCGCAGCCCAAACCAGCACATTAGACAGTACTGACAACAGTAGTTTGAGGGTAAAATGCAATGTTTACCCATACAACTCTGTTTTTATGAGATATTAATACTGTATCTCAATTTTATTTTTAATTCATTTGAACTACTACTTATATTTATCCTGTCTTCCTTTTCTCCTTGCTGTGCAGTAGTCTAACCATCTCCCTGGTAAAATTTTCATTCTGCTAAATCCAGTTCTTAACATAAACTCTAATTTAATTTTTTGTTGATGATGGTTAATAGGGAAGCATTGCCAGATGTGGAAATTATAATTGTGGGATTTCTTTTGTTCAACTCAGCTTAACTAGCCAAGTATTGCTCGGTGCAGATAGGAACAGGTTTGCAGAGGTGGAAGGTGACTTTTATGTTGCAATTATGCTGTTCTGACCTTGGACCTATTATGGCTGGTTTCCTCCTCAGACTTATCTTAAACCATTTCCAATCCACTTTTGCTCATGCTGTGGTCACAGGATACCTTCTTGGAAAGCCATGAAACTTGCTTCATCGGTACCTCCTTTTCATTTTGTACTAAATGCCACTGGAAAGAACTCCTGTTAATTTTCAGACTCAAACCTAGGAAGTTTAATTTTATAGGAAACTGGACAAATGAGAAGAAATTCAGTCACAGAACTCAATGTCAGCACCTTATCTTGAAATGGTATTTTCATTTAGAGGCATCCATTTCCAGCATGAATGTAGTTGTAAAACTTACACAAGTGGAGGCACTATTAATAAGTAGGAGCTACACCTTCAGAAAAAATTTTGAGGAGCAGCATTGCAATCCTGTGACAAAGTGGGCTACTACTATGTGTGTAAAGAAATGCCAGTGAGGAGTAAACTATGTGATACAGATAACACTTGACAGCTCAGTTATTAGCAGCACTTACCATCTGATTAGGTGATCATTCTCTAGAGGCAAAATTATGGGTCGTTACATTTTTGATGAAAGTCCTTATCTATACTGATGATCATTGCTTTGGACCCTGTTATTGATGTTACATTTGTTGTTATGCTCCATGCAATGGTGCTGTAATTTGTATTTGTATAAATCCAGAATGTAAACCTATATGTACCATTTTTGTGTTTGTTCACAGGTGGTCTATTACTTAAAAAGTGAATCATTGTGTATTTTTCCATGTCCAATACTTTTTATGAAGCAGGGAGTTATAGATTATTGTGAACTTCTATCCCATTCTGACTGAATGAAGACTGAATGAAGAAACCTTTCCTATGTAAAATAGCATGTAATATACCAATGTGAGTTGCAAAATAGTAGCAAAGTGACTTTTGGATAACTCCAGATCTGTTGTTTGTAAAGATACAACCCTGAAAATTGAACCTTTGAAAGGCATACTTACTATGCTTTTGGAATGGTATAGATTACAGGAGAGAAGAAATAATACATACTGCAGAACCTGCTTTGGTGGGAGTTTTCATACCTGATATGATCACTGTACTTTTAGAGCAGGATATTGCTGCCCTATTGATGTCTTTTGCTCACTAAAGGACATTTAGTTCATAGCAGTGAGCAGTAACTCTATGCATTGTCCCATGGACTACAGTAACAGCCCACCTTTGAATACTAGTTCACCAGCAGAACTAAGACAGTCACAAACTTGTCAAGTTTGAAAATGCTCGCTCAGACCCTTGAACAAGCCCATTGTAAAACACTAATTTTAGCTCATGCTTGTATTCCTGTAAAGAATATTACCTGTAGCCTTCATTTTACCCTCTCAGCTTTAACAACCTTTGGAGTCTGCCTCTTTGAATCAATATTGTTATGATTGTATGTGAGAAGAACCTAAGGATATTGGAACAAGCCATCTAATTTCCATTTTAAAGAATCCCTCTTACTTGGACTGTATTCAGTATGAAGTTCTTCCTACCTGCCATGTTACATATGTCATGAACTGATGATATTCTGCTTTCAGTCAACTAATTAGATGTGTTTCCTCCTACTCCTCAGGTAGCCAAAGGTAGCCATAGGCCAACTCCTAGTAATTGGTGAAGATGGTGCTGCCAGCATAAAATATTTAGAAAAGCAGCAAAGCTTAAAAAGTTGAGATTTGCAAAGGTGTTATACTATTTCAATTTAGACAGAGAGTTCCACATTCATTCAAAGTACTTTTTCCACACTAATTGGATGGTCTTCAAAGTCTTAATTACAATTTTGACATTACTTTTTTATCCTGGATAGAAACTGAAATGCTAATATCTTCACAACCATATGCTTTGTAGCTGAGGTAGTGTTTTCTAATATTGAAAATTTAAAATGCAGGGCATTACTTCTTACAAATGTAAAAAAAGTCAGAAGAAAAAACAGTTCAGCATGATCTTATTACTGTCCTTTCTGGTAATCTCTGGTATGATGGGGTCTTGCCATGCTTTGACTGCATTATTGTCACACACCTCTTGAGTGTTTAGAGGACATGAGACAGGCAAAAATTTTGGTCAGGGGACATAACTACTCTTTTACAGTTTCAATCACTGGACAATGAACTGTAGCACTAATAATAAAATAATAAAATAACAACAACAATAATAATAGCTCCTGTGCATATATGTGTGGTTTTGGTAAGAGGAGGAATAGCACCATGACATGTTGACAGTGAATCCAAAATATTCAAGGATCATTTGGCTTATGAGTTAAGCATCTGCAGCAAGACTGGGCATCTTTGTTTTTGAAGGAATAACATTCTACCACTCGAGCTGAAAATCCTGTTTCTCTTAATCATGATTCTAGCAGCTCAGGGCTGGATGTAACTGTGGTATAGCTGGACAAGAGGGCTGTGTGGCTGTAGTGTTACCCTAAAGAGAGGAAAGCGGAGAAAATTATAACCATTTTAGGCCTTCTGTCCATTCCTGATAAATCTGGGTACAGGCCCTCCATAACCAATGCATAGTTTTGCACCCAACAAAACAGGAGAGACCAAACTAGTGAATAGTTATAGGTAGTGTAGATAAGTATTTGTGCATGATTTTATGTGCTTCTCTGTTTTTGGATCTTATCACACAGAATATATATGTTTTAATTGGCACTGTATCTGAAATGATCTGCAGTTGACCAGACCTGTAGCCAGTGAGAAAAGTGTAGTTTACAGATTACCTGGTGATTGTTTACACAGAATACTTTTTCTTTTAAGATGCCATTAGAATGGCACAAATTTTGAGCTAATTAAATTCTTTGGCTCTTGGCAATAGTCTGATTTTCTTGCTAATATATCTTGGTTAAGCTATAAACTTTGAAAACAGATTCATTTTATCAAATAGTTAGTAGGCTGTGCTTCGGTTGTGTGACAGCTACACTGTAGTTAGTGATTTTTGAATCCTGCAGCTGTTCATGCATTTAATTGACAGGTTTACTGTAAGATTGAATGAGAACTGGGTGTGTTTGTAGAAATGACTTCTAAGTATCATAGCAAAATAAGGTTTCAAAGCTTTAGCTGGTGCCATCTCAGTTTTTTCTGATAGCCGTAAGTCCTCCCTGGTTAATATACAGATACATGCAGTTTTGATGAAACATGTTTGTTGGCAATTCCATTTTAAGGCACTTGTGATTTTTTCAGTAATGAACAGACAGGGTTTCTGAAGGAGAAGAGATAATCCAGCAGATCCAGGGTGTTCCTTTCAGGGCTTTGTAGAACCAGTTAGATCTCAATTATTTTATTTTTACTGCTTAGCAATTTAGTAAACAGATCTGTTATCCTGATGTTCATAGAAAATTCTTCACAAAAGTTCCAAATCAAAGGAAATATAATGAGATAACAGATCAGACTGTATAGAATGTACATGTACTAACCAGAAAATTTGGTGCTCTCATCTTGCTTTTGGGGTCACAAATGGCCATATCCTAATACTTTTATTTCCCATTGAGTATTACCTTACTCAGAAATTGTAATTTTTGGAGGTGGAATGTTACACCCTGGTACCAAAGCCCCACACTTTACTGGGTGTACATTTTAATTTTAGACTCCAAGAGATTTCTCTCACATGAACCCTTGTAAAGCCTTTGGTTCTTTGGTTCCTTCAGTTCATGTCTGGAGAAAAAGTACACAGTTTTCTCTAAGGCATTTCTTTTAATTTAGTGAAAAAATAGGCATTTTGGCAAACGCGGTTTTACAAAGACAACATGCAACTTCACAAAAGCATCGCAACAGATTATTGAGACTAGCAAGCATTGTTATAGTAGGGAATCTTTGTTGCACCCAGCAAATACAAACTCCATGACATTTAAGTGCGGTCCAGAAAAGAAGTGTTGAGGTTACCCGCAAGATCAAGAAAAGAATAAAGGAAGAGAGATTAAGAGAAGAAAGAATAAAGAGAGAAACAGAGGAGAGAAAAACATAGTTATTGCTCAGAAGGTCACATGTTGACAGCTTTAAGAGGGCAGGCCAGGGCAAAATGAAGAAGTTGTGCTGCCTCTTTATTTGCTCTGGCTACTGTGGCCGCTCCCCCAGGTGGGACCTTTGGTTCAGTGACCACTCACTGTCCCCTTGGCCAAAGCGAGGGTGCCTCAGTCAGTCAGGGGCTCCAGGGGCTGTGCTGTGGGTGGGTTGCCAGGCAGACCTTATTGACTGAGGGGTGTCCCGTGTGGCCGTCATGCCATGCCACTGCAAACCTCGGTGGCCTCTTGGCTGACCATGTGGGCACTGCTGGAGGCTGGTCCTTCTCCTGACGCACACAGACACACACACAGACAAACACACACACACACCCTTACACACCCCAGGTGGTTCTGACTCAATAATCTCTGATCTGGTGTGTAACATGGAGTAAGCAAGCTCTTGAGATTAGTGAAAGTGATGAACTCTGGTGGAAAACGTATTCAAGTTCTAGGAAATTCAGCTCTTTCATTAACTATTTTTAGCTACTTCTTGACCTGTTCTAATTAAAAAATACATATTTATTAAACGTACTTTGCAAATTGGGAAATGGATATTATTTAGCTGACTAAATATAAATGTATCTAATCCCCTTCAGTGTGAAATGAAAGTCATAGAACAAGAAGACCTACAGGAATTGGCATTGCTACAAACTGGTAAAAAGAATATGTTCTCCCTAGAAATACATTCTGCTGAATAAAGACTGTTTTAATGAAGGTGCAGTTGCTTTTACAGGGCTGCAATGACATATTGTCATACTGTGCCTACTGCTCGGTGTACTTTTGTGCAAGAGCTGTACCTTGTCTGGTTTTCATGGGGACCGTTCTGCTCAAAGCTGTCAGGTAAGCAGAACGCTGGGAATAGAATAAGGAATATTGGCTTGTGATACCCGAGTAGGCAGGGAGAAAGGAAGGCGGAGGGTGGTGTGCAATATCCAGCAACAGATGTAGCCCATCACAGGAGATTTTGCTGCAAGGTGGCAGAAACTTATGCAAATAATGGAACTACTGGGTAGAAAAAAACCCCCACTCACTTTGAAGCTCTCTTGACAGACTTTGAAATATGCACAGTTTTTCCATAAATTATTGCATACATCCTGAAGTACATAAAATGGCAGAGGGTTTTTTTGCTGCTTTTTTTCTCCTGCTTCCAAAGATTTCCTTAGAGAGTCTATGTAGACTTTCTACTGAGTTCACATCAGCATTTTTTGCTAATTGTTCCTGATGCTTCTCCATATTGTGAACTTTTTAACAGAAAAGTAGTAGCAGATTGCTGTCCCTAGAGATGACCAAAAAAGTCTGTTGATGTGATCTAAAAAGAGAAAGAGAAGAAAATAATACTTAAAATAAATGTTTCCATTTCAGTGCTTACAGAATGAGTGTAACTTAGTAACGAACTATTTAATGATTGAACAAGAAATCACATTTCTTTCACAGTTTCTCCTCTTAACTTGCCTGGACTTTTGCTAAAACTGATTACTGCTATGAAATTTTTTAATAGAAAATCCACTTTTGCAGTGATGCTGACAAATGAACTCTGTTTTGCACTGGTTAGGGCAGTGACAAGCTGTGACTTATAAAACTCATGTTGGCCACTTTCTCCTCCCAATCTGTGCTCACCCATTTTATCTGTGGCAACAGTCTGTCGGCAGGTTCACCTCATTGTCATATCTCAGTTGTCTGTCAGGCATAACGGAGTTGCATCATTAATCTACAAAAAGTAATGGTCACATATTCAGATGGAAAAGAAACTGGGGCTAGACTTGTTCGAAGGTCTGAAAGAGGCTCATTGAGTAGTTTCACAGAACTGCTATAAGTTTATGCCTGCTAACCATTCTGGTATTGATTCATAAAGCTGACATTTTATAAATTAGGAGACTATCAGATTATACACACTTTTGGAAATCAACCAAGCAACTAGAACTAAGTAGGTGACTCTTACTTCAGCTGAAAGTTGACCATGGGATGGAAGCAATCCTTTCAGATCTGGGATCATAAAGAGCAAAACCAAAGGACAGGTGGAATCTATGTGACACTTTTTGCTAAAATACATCTAGATATCATGGCCTTTAGAATTCATGCCTCTGTATACAAAATTTGTGAAGATCACTAAGTAAGTTTCAGATAAGTCTGGGATTTTGGACTCCCCCCACCTCTGCCTCATTTCTTAGTGTTTTGAGCTGTGCCATGGTCTGACAGCACTAGGTGGAGACTTTTCATATTCCACAATACCTATTTATTGAGAAGCTCCTGATTTGACACTTTGGTACCATTTCTGTGGGCAGCCAAGTGCATTACTGAAACTAGTCCTCCAGTACAAGCTCCAGGTGTGGCATGTATCACAGCTTCAGGGAACAGAGATTGTATGATGTGTGCTATTCTGCAGATAAACCCCCCAGCTGGATACAAAGCAAATTGCCTAGACCCAGGACAGGGGGTGTAGAGCACCATCACACTTTCACTTCGCTTTCTAACTGTAACACACTTTTTAACTGTAACACTGTACAGTTACTTTGAAGTGATTTTCCATCTCAGTCTGCTGGGCAGAACCACTTGTGCAGATTTCCTCCTGAACTTATGTTGTGGATAAATTATGATTTTTTCACTGCAGTCTGGAAACATTTCATGACCCTAAACTATGCACCTAGTTAAAGCTCACATGGCCCACAGTCTTATACATATGTTTGGGGTCTCTTGGATAGCAACACTTGCATGTATTTTTCATTTCTCCTGGAATCTCCCTGTGATAGGGTGAGTCATACTATTTTCCTCTGCTGTGCCAATTTGCCAATTATTATGCCGCAAGAACAATTTTTCATCATCACGTTGTCAACTTTCATTTTTATGCTGATGATACAGTTATGAATGTCTTTGAAATATGACCTCTCTGGGTATTTTCTTCTTTTTTGTCTGTCAGGCATTAAATCATTAATGTTTCAAAAGCAGATGTCTCTGAACACTGGCAAAATGAAGCTTCTAGTTGACCGTTTTCTTAAATTTGTTGAGAAGTATCAGTCCTATTTTTCTAAACTCCAATACTAATTCAAACAAGTATCTAGTGGCTACCTTTGACTGAGGATTGTTTCTTGTATATATAAGGACCTGCCTTTTACAATTGACACCTTGCTAGATTGTAGGTATTTCTATTATGGAGCAGAGACACTTTCCACCAACATATATTGTAGTTTAGCTTATTGGAATTCTTCATTAGTAGTCTTTCCAGAATCTTGAATATTCTGTCTGTAAAAGGTTCCCTAATATTCTTTCTTGCTCTTTGAATCATGCCATACATCAGTGCAGTAGTTTTCCTTAATTAGTAATGATTGCCTAGCTAAGCTGAGATTGATTTTTATTTTTTAAGCCATTTTTCACCTGCAGGGCCTTTAAAAAACTTATCTAAATTATATTTACAGTTGTACTTGCTGCTGATAAACAGAGTTTTCCTCTTAAAGCTATAAATATAGAATTGACTACTTTATTTCATGATGATATTCATGGATTTTATTAAAATTTCACTTTATTTACAAAAATAAAGTTTAGTTAGGCTGGTTGTTTGCAAAAGACATTCAAGGAGTGGAAGGGTGTTCTCTACTCTTGAATAATTGGAAAGCACTTGCTAAGAATATATATCAATAGAAATATTATCACAGTCAGACATTCATGTCCTGTAATATCCAATGAAAAGCTGTTAGCTTTTTGATTAAAATAACTGCAACATCTCTGTCTCTTTTTATACTAGTTCTCCTCCATTTTTTTCCCCTTCCTGTTCCCCCCAAAGTCTCAAATTTCCGTGTACCCCTGTAACTCCTTTCTCTTACGTGTCTTCATTCCTACCAACCAATTTCTTTCCCTCACTTGAATCCTAGTGTTTATCTGTTTGGTTATTTCTTACTTCTTAGTTCCTTTTCACTCTGTAAGACTCGTTTTTTTTCCTCTCCCCGTCCTGGCTAGTTTATTTACTCTTTGCATTTGCTCCTTTGGGCATATTTTTTGTCTTTGGGAAAGTATACACAGAACTTTTTCCATAAAGCTTACTTTGAGACAACTCTGCTTCTCAGCAAGCAACATGCAAGTAAACCCAAAGGCAATAATGCCAGAGTTCAAAATTTGGTCTTGCTAGAGAATGCTAGAGAATGCTAGAGAATAGGAGCTCATGGCTCCAATTCATGAGAAAACCTCTGTCTGGCTTCCAACTACCAGAAGCTTCCCTCTCCTTTTTGTGACACATGTTATAGCTAACTTTAGACCAGTTTTCAAGTGAGGCCTGACAGTCTTTCATTCCAGCTGATTCATGCAAGGCAGTAGTCTTTAAATGGTAAACATAAAGTACAGAATCCTGATGGTGTTGAAATGAATGACAGAAACTCTACTGACTTTGTCAGAAGACTGTATAGGGATTGTTGTTCCTTCTTACTTTAGGGAATGCAAAACTGGGTTCTGGAATAAAAAGAAAACACTTGTATACATTGTATTCCTTTCAGACCTTTTGAAAAGCTGGAGCTTACTGATGCTCTTTTAATTACTGGGCAATGTTGTACAGGAGTGTGAATCTGAGGTACTTGCAGCCCTGGTGGGAAAGATGCTCAGCCAGCTGAAACTGATTTGTATTGCACTTTGAAAAGGCAGCACCAGAGCCAGCCTGGCTGTTGTTAAATTGCTTTCTAAAGCCGCTATTGTAAGTAGCTGACTGTTCAGCTACTGAAGAATCAGCCTGTAACCAGGGATTCACTTTTATTTTCCTGAAACAGGTTCAGACAAACCTTTATGATTTCCCTAGAGAAACCCTGTATGTTCATATTGTTCACTCCAGGTACATGGCCACAGCAGTACCCCTTACTTCCTCAGAACAATTTACTATACGTGTCAGCATTTGCTTTGCTGCTGTGACTGAGATTTTTTCTTTCTCATGAAAGGAAAGTTGAGAATCAAGGATGATGGAGATAATCTCATATTATACACCAACTGAAACCCATAGGGTGAGGTTAATATTATACAAGATTGTCAAATTTTGATTTAAAAATAATCCATATAAATTTTAATTCCCCCCCCTCCCCCCCCCCTCCCGCCAGCAGCATCTGTGAGCTATCTCACAGAAACAGTGTGATTCTCAGAGGGGAGAGGAGAAAGGGATGGATTACTTCTTTCTGTTACTAGCTTTTGTGATTCTCACTATCTCCTGGAATAATAATGATGGTGATGGTGACAAACGACTTAGCTTTGAGAAGAAGCAGCTATGCTTCTGTATGCAATAAGGTGGCAGCTTTGAAGGAAAACATTTTCCTCATGTTCAGATTTTATTGACAATCTCTTTCTTGTCAGTTTCTCTTGCCAGGTTGTTAGTGGGGTTTTGACTGTTGTTTATTTCATAAGTGAGGAAATATGTAAACATAACTGAGGATATCTGCTTGAGTCCAGAATCTTGGACAGATAAAAGGCAGTTCAGCTTTTGCAGAAGTGGTATTTTGAGTTTCTAGCTTGTTCAAATTTATTTTAGTATAAGAATAGCATTGCTAGTAAAGGTTGTTAAGAATCTGTATTTCTGCATTCCAAATAATTATTTTCTCAATATTTTTGTTGTGTCCAAATTTGACTAGGGAATATGCATATATATACATATATATGTGTGTGTGTGTATATATATATATATGCATATATAGATAATGCCAAAATTTCCCCTGAAATAAATCAGGAATAAACTTGTACTAGACACTGCAGCTCCCAAGTGCTGCATTATTCTATCACTTTTCAGATTTTGCAGCAAACACCCAGAAAGGTGGCTCTGGGCATGGGTAACTATGGATACCAGGAATCCATCTTCGTTGGCCGTATGGCCACAAAGTCCATCTGGGCTATCACCCTTGGCCCAAAGCACCAAAATTTGGTCCATCTTGTCATCTCTAGTGATCTGTGAGCACTGTGGAAAATGACTGAGAATGATGCTTAACCTGAAACATTTCATCAGAATGGTTTGGGCTCAACAAAGTAACATTTTCTGATCAGGTCTTAAACTAATCCAAGTTTAAGCATTTAAACACTACATTTCCTTAAGACTGACTTTTGTGAAAAGGATTTATCGATATCTTCAATTAACCTGAGGCGTATCCATTGAAAGTTTCTGTTTACCGTGTATGGGCAGTGCAAAATTGAGAATAAAACTTTCAATAGTTGTGGGCCCTCTAGTGGTGTTCCCGGAGTTGCAGGTTCAGAAAATTAGAAGACTGAAATGTGTCACCTAGTTCGTGTATTTCAAAATTTGCTGGTCATACCCAGCAACGTGTAGTTGTTTGTATTCTGTTGTGGCCTCTGATTATTTATACCACAGCAAAAAAAACCTACTCCAAAGATCTTGCAGTCTACATGTAAGACAAATATTGGTCCTTTATTTTAGTGCATCAGCAGTCAGCAGCCATAGTTCAATGATTTCTCACAGCCAGCAATAAACTGACTCCACTGCTGAAAGAAGAAGTCTTACCTTTCCATTTTCCATGAATATTTTTTTTATTGTTCTGCCATCATCTCTCTTGTACAGGTATGGTGGACTGGACAATGAACTGACACAGAAAACAAGACATAATCTTACTATAGCCTTCTCTAATACACATATCTGCATAAACTACATCAACTGATTAACAAATTAGCAGTTTAAAAACTACTCAATGTCTGAGAAGTGCTAATTGGACCTGAGTCACAGTTAACTTCCATTTATAGTACTTTCTTATAAGATGTGTGCTTGCAACCATCCTTTTATGTAGTGATAACAGACTGTTCTTCTCACAAAGAATGATGGTGTGATTAACCCTGCAGTAGGACTTTACCATTTGATCACTTACATAAAGAATACCTTTCTTCTTACAATCCCCTCCCCTTTTTTTTTTTCAGATTCTGTTTGCTTTCTCTCCCCCTCAAAGAGTTGCTGTCAGAGGAGAGTGCAAGAATGCCAGCTGTAGTAGAAAATTTGATTATGTAAATGTAGTTCAGGGTTTGTACATAGTTACAGAAGATTAACAGTGTGTGATGTGAGAAATGAATGCAGCTTCTTGTTCAGGATGAATAAATGCAAGCTAATGTAGACCTGTGGATGAAACATTCAGATCAAATCAGCAGTTGTAGTGTTCTGCCTCCCTTCTTCCAGTTTGCTTGCTTGTTTTTTAAAAAATAGTTTACAAAACTCCTATTTTCCAAGATTCTGGATAAGACTGTAGAAGTGAAGGAAATCACAAGTGACGCAGATACTTGATCAGGGAACAGGGTTCATTGTCTTTTATACAGGACCTGGAGGCGATGAAATAGTAACTGCAAGTGACAGGTTCACAGCAAGCTAAAAGGGATACTTCACACAGTACAATGTGAAGCTGTAAAAGCTTGTTTTCCCAGGATTTTGGGGATAATAAAGGGTTCAGATATGGATTATATATGTGTATGAAAAGATCTACAAAGGCTGTTTCTTGTGTCTTAGAAAGTCTGGAAGCCACAATTCATATGAATCAGAGAAAAATAGTCTAGTGAACTAGTTTTGTGTGCTACTCCTGTTCTTACATTCCCATCTACATCTGCTAGTAGCCTCTGTCAGAGACAGGATGCTAGGACAGATGGACTTGGCTTAGTGTTTTTGCATCCTCAGAGAAAATTGGGTATTGCCTGTTATATTTCAGTTTTGTATTTCTTTCAGATCCCTGCTTCCAGATGAGAATCAAACCACAAACACTAGGTTATCCACCAAGGATTTCTTAATATAATTTCCATCATAGCTGAAACCAGAAGGAAGCATAAATTTCAAGGAAAAGTCTTGCTGAATTCTTTCAGACCAAATTAAAACAACCAGCTTCCTCCCCAGCTCCCTTGCCTTCTGGAAATAAGAAACCACTGAACAAACACGTTCTCATTGGTCCTTACAGATTTCAGCTTCTCCCTGAGTGAAGATAATGGATCTTCCTTAGACAGGGTATCTTTAGGTCTGAGTATTCTGGTAAGCTGCAGGCTCTCTTTGGGTGTGTGCAGATTGAACTCTCTGTGTACTTATTGTTTTCATTAAAATGTTTTGTGCCAAGCAGAGTTCTCTTCTTCAGTGTCTTTGGAAAATATTATCTTTATACTTTTAAAAAGAGTCAGTATTGCTTTATCATAGTTGTATTATTTTGTGACAGTCTTTGTTCTTCAGATCTCATAGGCTTTTACCTTCTCTCTCTTCATTTATAAAAGACATACTTTGATTTTGTTAGCTGATTTTATAGGAAAATCAGGAATATTATGTCCTGTTATGGCAGGAATGCTATTCGTGTGAAAGCTCCTGAATCTTCGTAAAACAAGGTTATGGTCCTTCATGATATCATTTTTTTCAAAATTTTATCAGGTGATAAATATGAGTTGCAATAGAAACAAACACATGATTTTCAAGTGGTCTGACTAAAACCCCTTGCTTCGATAGCTGTGGAGGTTTCATTTTTTGATGTTTGAGATTCACAAACCTCTGTATTTTTATAAAGAAGAGATAATTCAAAACTATAATTCTTTTCTTTGAAGTATAAATTTGTCATGGTTTAACCCCAGCCATTGATTGAGGCCCATGTAGCTGCTTGCTCAGCCTTCCCCCCCCCCAGTAGAATCTGGGACAGAATCAGAAGAGTAAAAACTGGAGAACTCATGGGTTGAGATAAAGGCAGTTTAATAGGGAAAGCAAAAGCCTCACACATAAACAAAGCAAAACAAGGAATTCCTTCACTGTTTCCCATGGGCAGGCAGGTGTTCAGCCATCTCCAGGAGAGCAGGGCCCCATCACACATAACAGTTACTCAGGAAGTCAAGTGCCATCACTCCAAATGTGATCCCCTTCCTCCTTCTCCCACTTTATATACTGAGCATGATGTCATATGGTACGGAATATCCCTTTATGAGTTGAGGTGACCTGTCCTGGCTGTTTCTGCTCCCAACCTCCCACACACCCCCAACTTCCTTGCCAACATGGCAGTATCAAAAGCAGAAAAGGTCTTGGCTCTGCATAAGCACTGCTCAGCAATAACAAAAACATCTTTATATTACTGTCACTGTGTTCAGCACAAATCCAAAATATAGACCCACACCAGCCACAGTGAAGAAAGTTAACTCTACCCCAGCCAAATCCAGCACAAAAGTGTATTTGTGGTTGGCTAAATAAAGGAGTTGCAGGATTTAAGGAAGACAGTGTAGAATGATGAGCATGTGAACTGTTGAAAGGAATCTTTTTGATTCCTGGTTGTTCACAGCTTTATGTCACAGTCTTGAGGAAATGCTTTAATCTCTCAGTGCTTCAGTTCCCATCTGGATAGTAAAAGTTTTGATAATAATCTCCTTAATGATTGGAGATGCCATGCATGCTGTGCATTCAGGCATATTTGTTTTCACCGCTTGTTGCAGGTTGTGGTTTTTAGTATCTGAATTCCTCTCTCAGTTAGTTCTTTAATCATATTTTTCTACAGGCGGAAGGAGTACCTGGTACAAAATGAGTACCTGATGACAAGTGGATCTCTTAACAGGAAATCGTTATTCTTGAATATATTTTTGTTAGATTTTGAAAATTTCCTGTAGATCAAGTGGTTATTTTTTCTGAAGGATCTCTTAAATGACACTACTCTGCTCTCATGAGATCCCACTGGAGTACTGCATCCAGCTCTGTGGCCCCCAACATAAGATGCCCATTGATCTATTGGAGTGAATCCAAAAGGGTGATTGATCAGGGGGCTGGAGCACCTCTCCTCTCCAGACAGGCTGAAAGAGTTGGGGTTGTTCAGTCTGGAGAAGAGAAGGCTCAGAGGAGACCTCGTTGCAGCCTTCCAGTACCTAAAGGGAGCCTGCAAGAGGGCTGGTGAGGAACTTTTTACAAGACCATGTAGTGATGGGGCAAGAAGGAATGGCTTCAAATTGAAAGAGAGTATGTTTAGACTAGATGTTAGGAAGAAATTCTTTACTGTGAGGGTGGTGAGACTCTGGAACAGGTTGTCCAGAGAAGTTGTGGTTCCCTTATCCCTGGAAGTGTTCAAGGCTAGATAGATGGGGCCCTAAGCAACCTGGTCTAGTAGAAACAGCACTGTGCAGCTTTCTAACCATGCTTGTCATTTTAATTCTCTGGGAGTCTTAGGCCGTGTCTTTGGTGCTCACAATTTAGAAACAATATAAAAAGAAGAACTGTGATAAGAAACTTGTTGATGAGGTTGGTTTTTTCCTTTTTTTTTTTTTAAAAAATTATTTTAAAAGCACTAATGAAAATAAAATCTTTGCATTAATTTAGCACAGGGGGATGGATAAAAAGTCAGCGATATCAAAAGCTAAGAAACAACTGAATGAGAATGGAAAGCACTTGAAGAACTAAAGATTAGACAAGTAGGCTTTTATTGCCTGTGAAAATATTTCAGTTGGTATTTATATGAACATCCTTCACCATATGGAGGGTTTATATGTATAAGGGCAAAGGAAGAGAAGAAAAGGAAGGAGCAAAAATTTTAGAAATAAGTAGTCAGTAAACTACAGTATATGTTCCTCCTGCTGACATAAAAAGTTGTTAGATTAAGGGGCTGTTAGTGAAATCATAAGAACACCTTCTTTACTTCTTATGACTGTGAGAACTATTTTATTACTGTTCCCAGCAGCTGACACAAACCTTTAATAAAGGGTTAGACACTTTATAGGGCTGTATTTCTACCTGATGACTACCTTGATGGCGAAAGCTGTGGTTTGCCTTGTCTTGAGTAGTAAGAGATCTGATTCTTGCTTTCATGAACTTAACCCCTTTGCTTTCTCTGACAGCTAAATGAGATGCTTGTATTAACTCATCTGAACCCCTACATTCCTGATGCACTGGGGAGCTGGGGTCATGATAAAATCAGGTTCTAGGTCTCTTATGGCAAGACATCTATTTGTCGTGTAAACTCCTCATAATTGCATATTAGGAATCTCAGCTCTCCATTTTTGAATCTGTGACAAAAACCATTTTGCTTTTTTGGTAATTTCTAAGTAATCCTCAAATTGACAAGTATCCCAAATTGTAGAAGGTTAATTAGGAATGAAAGCTGATATTTTGAAAGCTAAAATATTTTACACTGTAATATATTTCTTAATGCATACAGAATTCAGAAAGTATTGCCTGCTTTCTCCAACTTTTCCTGTATTTTAACTATTAAAGTAGTTAATTATTCAAATAAAAAAAATCCTTGTGGATTTTGAGCAGTGAGAGAATTTACAGGACTACAATGTCCTCAGTAGAATTTTTAAATAATTAGTGAATTAATTGATCATTACCAATGATAGTTGATCAATTAATTGACAAATTTACGTGTAACTATAGGGTTGTAAAGTTTGAGTTACTATTGTTTTGGTTTTATCCTTTGATCTGAGTATCCCCAAAATCTTATGCCATACTACTGACTTTCCAAAGGGAAGATTGGCATGATATGCCTGAGATCTCAAAAGAAAAATGACAGAAAGAAAACTAGTTCTGACCTTTTTATCTCCCTTTTAGGAATAAACATAACCATAGACCTCAACCCCATGAAATTTATGGGTTAATATATAACCTAAAGGTTATATATATGGCTATAAAATCCCAGCGTGATAGTGTTATCTCATTAAATGACACTGGCATTGACAAACAGCGACCTAAAATAATATGTAGATAGAAACCACTGATTCACTTCACTTGAGCCATTGAAATATGAACCTTTCTTTTGACCTTCTCAGTTGAAGTTTTATTCATAGATCAGATTAAAATGCATCCCAATCTCCTTGCATTGCAACTAATGTTGTACTGCTAACTAGTTTTGTAATAGCTAAAAGGACAAAGTTTCACTACTTTTTGTCATGAAGACCCTTACAGAGTCATGCAGAATTTCACAGTCAATGTGATGGTCAAAAGGAACAACAAGAGTCAGAGGGTCTGCAAAAATTTACAAAGTTTTATTAGAAAATTACACACTTTGCATAGAAATTGGTATGTTAGTCCCTGACCTAATATAATCACACAGCTGTGGGTTTTGGATAAAGGGGTAGGGTGAAAGGGAAGAGAGAAAGGAAGGAAGGAAAGAATGTGAAGTGTTTGTGGGACCTCACAGAAAGTCCTGTAAAGTTGGCCACCGTACATATATGGTAGAGTCACTATTCACCTGTGCTGTAACACATCAGACTTACTGCATACATGCTAGTCTTCCGTGCAGGGTACTGGAAGTCACATTTACCTTAGACTCACCATGCCTATGCTGATACAATCACCACTGGCCTGTTAATGAGAATAATGAGGAAAAGTTCAGTATTTGCTTGCTGTTGCCTATACATGCCATTGTCATAATAGTATTTTGTTCAAAGTCTTGGCAGTATTTACTTTGAGATGTTCCCAGTGATTGGTTCATTCGTATGGCATATATACCAGTGATACATTGTCTGTGGAAGTTGCTACTTACATGAGACAACTGTTTTATACTAAAAATTTAATTTCTAACTGTAGTACTGATTACTCTGTACATGGTCCTCAATGTCCATCTTACTCCATCTTATCCCATCTTACTCCACCAAATTAAATGAAATATTTCTAAATGATGGATGACCATGTTGTGTATATCACCAGACTGCAGTGCCTAGGAAAACCAAAATAAACTGTGAATAATTTGTTTACTTAGATTTTTCTCTTTAGTTTCCTAAGTTCATTCTGGAAGCTATGACATTTTAACACAGATTTTTTGGTTTCATAAATCATTGAATTTGATATAATAGTTTTACATTATCAATTGAATTTACAAGTTCTGGTATTAATTTTCTCATAGTTAACTGCAGATAATGACATGCTGCTCAGAGAGAATTCAGTTGACGTGAAAGTTACTTTAATGTGTTGTGAGGAGATATAACATATGTAAGTGTGGCTCTTTCCTGAAAGAAGATGCAGTCAAACTGGAAATTAAAACTGCAAAATCATGGTGAAGATAAAACATCTGTTAACATTCATATTCTGAAAATATAGATCATGAGTTTTTGTAGCTGCAAATTTCATGGAGATGATGACTATTTAATTCCAGGAATTGTACAGTAATGAAATAGAAATCTGATCTTATGAGGATAAAGAAATCAGTTACATTTTAGTGACAGTAGACTTATAAAGCTCTCTAGCAGCTAATCTGATGAAAAATTTATTGACAAATTCACATATAGAGATCTGTTAGATACACGAAATATAGAAGTACCTTTCTAAAACAAACAAAAAAAATTTCACCTAGCCTTTCATATTGAGACCTGGTTTAATTCTTATTTTCACATAAAACACAGGATTAGTTTGGTGAATCTATAGCTTCTTCTCAGCCGAGGCATTCTTCGTATAGACTGCATGGTTAGTGAGCTTTCTGAAGATGTCTTGGTTAGTAGCTGGCATCTTATTGTGTACTTTTGCCAAAGGCTTTATTGCTGTAATGACGCCTGAAAAACAGGTTAGGTAATTCTGCTGACATAGGTAGCTGATATTGGACAGGCATGACAAGGACATTTCCCTTGGTTAAATTAGATGAACTTTCTTCATTACTATAGTGATTTTTTTTAATTTTTTTTTGTGATAAGCACCAAGGATTTGCTTTTCCTGGGGTACTCTTTATTTTCTGTTTGTGCCTAAATGTATCAAAACATTAATTTGACTATAATGTGATGATACCTAATAATTCTATACAATACTTTATAGGTTTGGAAATGATAAAAAATACTAGTTGTCAATAGTCCTTATTCAGGATGGATATTGTTAAGAATATTGTTGTGTACTTTACGTCTCCAGAAGCTTTGTTTTCCTGTAGTTCGGCATATTTGAAGAATGTTTGCTTGGCATCTGGGTTCTTGTTAATGGTAGGAGCATACTCTTTTACCGAATACCTAGAAGTACTGTGAGTCAGATGAGCATTCGTGAGGTTCCTAGCATCTGAACATGATCTGGATGTGGTGGGTTGATCTTGGTTGGCTGCCAGATGTCTACCCTGCTGCTTTATAATTGCCCCTTCTTAACTGTGTAGGGGGAGAAAATAAGACAGAAAAACCTGTATGCTGAGATAAAAACAGGGGGATCACTTACCAGTTACCATCACAGGCAAAACAGGCTCAGCTTGGGTAAAGCTAATTTATTGCCAATTAAAAGTAGAGTAGAATGGTGAGAATCAAAGTCAAAACTAAAAACACCTTCCACCCACACCCTCCTTCCCAGGTTTAACTTCACTCCTTTGTCCCTGATTCATCTACCTCCTACAAGCCCTCCCTCAGCAGCACAGGAGGATGGGGAATGGAGGTTGGAGTCATCTGGTAATGTTTTTTCTGCTTCTTCTTCCTCCTCATGCTGTCCCAGCATGAGTCCTCTTCATGGGCTACAGTCCTTCAAGAGAAAATGGGCTATCCATGGGCTGCAGGTTCTTTCAGGGAATATCCACTTGCTCTGGATATATATGTCCCCTCCAGGGGCTGCAGTGTGGGTATTTGATGTGATGTTCCCTGTTTTCTTCAGATACAGCCTGCCTCACCCTAGTCTCAGCTCTGGTGCCTGGAGCACCTCCTTGCTCTCCTTCTTCACTGGCTTTGTTCGGTGTCTGCAAAGTTGTTGCTCTCAGATTTTTTTCTCACTCTTGTCTCTCACAGCTTTTTCCCCCCTCCTCTTTCTTAAATACATTTTCACAAAGGCATTCCCGATTTCTCTGATCAGCTCAGCTTTGGCCAGCAGTGAGTCCATTTTGGAGCTGTCTGGAACCTTCTCTGTTCAACATTGGGACAATCCTTGGTCTTTCCTCACTACAGGCCGCACCTGCAGCAACCCTGTTGCCAGCACCTTGCCACAGAAACTCGGTACACTGGAATAATAAAATTACACTAGCAGTGTACACTAGTAAACCTAATACACTAGTAAACAAAATAATTCATTTTAACGTCTGGTAAACAGGAAAAACTTGCCAGTAGCAACATCAGAAGCAACAATAGGGAGACTTTGAAGGGAGAATAAGATCAGCGCTAGCTGTATTTGAAAGAAGCTGTAAGGCTCATGATTCACTGAAGAAGTCTGAAGCTGGAAAGTGTTCAGGAAGAAGACTATATTAAACCCTAAAAAAAGGACAAATAGCATAGAAATGTTTTGCTGTTTTGTCCATACAAGCGTAGTATTTGTGGTTGCCTGAAGAATGATAGGCCTGATACTTTGCAGAACAGGTGTACTTCAGGGATGCTTCTCTGAAAATGTGAAATATGAATGCTTCTGTACACTGGCCTAAAACTCTGGAAAAATATATACTTTGGTAATGATACAATGTAAATTTTATGAATTTCTGAAGTTGAAGTTGGAAAGACCTATAGAAATCCATTAGAAAGGGTTATTGATTTTTGTTAGCTTGTGACCTAATTAAAGTTTTAAAATAAATTTTTCTTTTTCTTTCTCTTTCTCATTAGAAATATGAAAAAAGTGCCAAATAACACTTTGGCACATGTACTGAGCTGGACTTTTAAAGGCTGAGTTGTACTTGCTCTCACATTTTTGGTCTTCAGTCACTCAAATAGAACATCTGCCATTTTTGTAGATCAAAAGCTTTCTGTACTCTGAACTTTTTCTCTGTTGATTTTAATTGTTTTATGCTGCATTTTACATTTTGTGCCTTAGAACACAGATGGTAGGTAT
Organism: Margarornis squamiger; assembly: GCA_035222235.1. Taxonomy (NCBI): domain Eukaryota; kingdom Metazoa; phylum Chordata; class Aves; order Passeriformes; family Furnariidae; genus Margarornis; species Margarornis squamiger. The sequence continues at coordinate 43,449,164 of JAWWTY010000123.1, read as the reverse complement.
TTTCCATATATAAAATTATTATTATTATGCTGCTCACATCACATGCCAGGCACCACTGATGTAGTAAAGAAGGAATGCCTTGATCTGCATAAATTTGTTGCATACATTTTCTGTCTCTCTTAATATATTTTTTCTCACCATTTCTTCTTCTCTAGTTTTGTATCACTTTTTATAATAACTCATCCTGGATATTCGATTGTCCGTCTGTATATTAGCCCTTCATTAAATATGTGTTGCTTTGACTAGATGCTTCCATTGCCAAAGCTATTCCATTTCAAGCAAACTGGGGTAGCTCGGTTCTACATACCAGCATGTTTGGACCAGACATATCCTGACAGATGTCATCTTGCAAGTATGAGTGCTTTCAAAAATAAAAATTCAGGCTTTATGTAGTTTCAGAAAAAGCTGCTGTAGTTTATGCACTAACCCAATGACTCACAGTCCCTGTGTAAACATTTAGACGTTCTAAAAGCTATTTGTATAGAAGCTTATGTTCCACATGTGTGTCTCATATTTCCAGGTATATGATATACTGCTGTCATGTACAGGTCTGTTCCTACCTTCCTATTCTAAGATGTATTGCTCGAGTGTCATTCAGCTGTGGTCCATAATACACCTCCAGCCCTGAGTGTATTTTAACCATCATCTTCTCCCACAATAGTAAGTTTTCAGGATAGGCACTTATGTCCAACCAGATGTGGAGAGAGGCCAAACTATAAAATGCAGCCAGCCTCATTGTTAATAGTTTACGTTAATTAAATGTATTACGATGACAAAGGAATACAATAACAAAATGAAGTTCAGCCTATGTGTCCTTGTTCACAGAGCTCATTTAATCTGGAGATAGTATTTCTAAACCACTCTGGTTATGGCTGTCTGCTGTTCCACTTCTCCAAGTCTTCTGTATCTTATTAGTGTTGTAACATGATAGTATCACTGCAGTTATTAAAGTTCTGCTCACCACCCGAATGTAGGCCTTTGAAAAGCCACTGGGCACATAAAGCGTGTACTTTTGCAGTTACTTTATTTGTAGGATTTCTGTTTCATTGTGCAACTTTACAGATATTAAAAAGCATATTTAATCTGTTCAGTTGGCTGTCTCTTGAGTTGCTGTTCCTCTTTAGTGTTGCTACTTGGTTGAGTTTTAAAGCATTCTTCATTCATGAAGCAGGACCAAAGCATTATGGAGCTAATATGATGTTATGTGCAATAGAGACTCTTAATATGCGTTTGTATTTTGCAAATGTTGTAACTTGAATAGATTCTCATGGCCTAATTTTAAACTGTTTTATGTCACATGCTGTTCCATTGACTTGGCAGAATTCAGTTCACTAAATGCAATTATGCATGTGTAACTGAAATAGATTTTTTCCCCTTTTGTCCTGTTTCTGTTCTCAAAAAGTAACAGCCCTATTATGTTTTGAGGTTTTCCACATGTTACAAACACAACTTGGTACCTACACATATAAATACTTAATGTTTAATTTTATGTTGGTGCATTGGTTTCCTGGACATGGAATTTTGCCTGTTAGTTCCATTGCCATGCTAGTACCTTAGCACTTTTATACTACATTGTTCTTTATGCTTGTGTCCACTCCTACAATGTTATCCCGGGGTTTAATGACTGGGGGAATTATAACCATCTGTCTTTAAGGTAAGAGTTACGTATATACATACCTATATATGCATATGGTGATAAACATTGAATGAAAACACACTTTCATGGAAAATGCTAATTTTGTAGAATTTTTTTTGTTTGTAAAAAAATGGATTGAGATAAAATGTGTGTTTTTAGAGTTCAATCCAGTTGTGCTTTATTAAAGTTTTGGCATTCCAATCTGAGCACTTTTAGGTTTGTTTTTTTTGGTCAAAATAATTCAGCAACAAACATCCCAATTACTCCCTTCTGTATTTTCTCTTCACTTAATTTTCATTACATTTACATATAGCTAAAGCAGCTGATTCAAGAAGATGACAGTTTTATGGCTAGAAATTGTCTGTTGCAGGCATCCTATTGTTGACAAAGTGCCTGTACAGAAACATAATATGTCAAGAGCCTACACCTGTGACAGCTATTCAAATACTAAAGAATAGATTGAAAATTTTTACTTTCTCATGTGCTAAGAGTGATTCTTATGTTCTAAGTAATGTGAATAATGTCTACAAGTAATACAGTACTTAAAATCATTGGCAGATCTGAGGTAAGTGGGTTAGCCTGGATGATAATAGTTTTAGTATAGGCATGGCCTCAGTAGTCCTTGAAATATGTAATAAGACCCACCAAAAGAATAGATGCTATTTGGCACCTGACCGTGATTACTGCTGGCTGCTCTTAGCAGTACTGCCCAAGCTCCCTCTTTTGGATCTGTCTGCAGATCTGCACCCCTTTGGATCTGCCACCATAAGTTGTGGTTGTATACCTTCAATGTAGTTACCTGTGCAAGATAATTATAGTTTATCCTGAATTTATCCTGAGCTGTCCTTTAAGCTTTTCTCATTGTAAAGCCTACCACTCTGCCAAATTGCACCATAATACATGATACTTATAAAAGATTTAGTAAGTATTTATTTTCATATGAATAGTATTGATGGGCAGTCCTGCTCTGAGATGGAATCACGTCTCTTACTTGAGTAAAAATATATCTTGGTGTACCTTAGATCATCAAAAGAAAGCCCTTATGCAGTACATGCTGTTCAGACAACAAAATCTTATCACCTTATTTAAGTACTTCAGCAGAGCTGTTTAGGTAACACCATTGCATAGACAAACAGATTCTGAATGATTATGAACTTCTTCTGATGCTGACAGAAAGTAAGAATTTTATCATGTAAGTGGTAGATAGTAAAAAATGGACAAGAGTAAACATGGAAGAGAAAATGGTGCTAATAAAAAATACAGAGAAAATGCTAATTATTTAATTTTTCTTCACTGATCAGAGTTTTGACAACTCTACAGTGCTGCTACACATTAACAAAAATAAGAGCAAGTACTTAATGAATTTTATTTTTAAAATATTTAACATGTTGCCTATATAGCTTCAGTTTCCTGTGGTACATGCCAATGCACATATCACGGGCAATGCAGAGAAATTAAGTTGATTTGTGACTGTTCACATCTTATGGCTGCCCTTACAGTCTATTTTAATCTAATTCATAATAGAAAACCCGGGTTCATAATTACCTATCTATATATGTAAAGTAATGACTTTAATAATAATTTATTTAAACATGATTATTAGAAAATAAATTTTGTATCTTAAAATAGGCCAGAAAATCTTGAAAAAAATGGAAGTAAAATAGTATTTTCAAACAGAAATTGTTCATGTATCAGCATGGCAAAGGAGTTTAATTATGTATGATAATGTGCACATGTAATTTCTTTCAAGCCTTTAGAAATTTTCTATATATGATTTATGAAGTATTCATTGCCAGATTTTGCAAGTTGCAGCAGTGGCTATGCTCATTGTTGGTTTGCTTTTTCCACAGTAGAGTGCTTTGTGAAGATTATGTTACATTTAAATTGCAATAATTGAACTATTAAGCAAATTTGATTTGATGAACCTCCTTTCTTTTGCTTTGTCACCTCATCTTTCTGTCCTGATTTAGAGCAATATTATCAACAATTGTTATTCTATTATAAACAGCTTCCATAGGCTGATATTAATTATTTTATAAATAAATAGTTGTCATGGTATGGCATCGTTTCTGTGAAAGAGACCAAGCAAATTGAGAAGTACATTTAAATTCTTTCTTGCTTAGATATGATTTACTGTATAATAACTTGGTGATTGAAATAAATCCAGGGAATATAATATCTCTAGCCAATGATCATAAGATAGTCAATGTGTCAACCCATTTATGTATTCTACTTTAATTGAATTTGTCTCTCAGGGACTACAGTGACCATTAATAGTTTCTTATTTGATCAGTTGCATTGCTTAATAGTATTTTATCTAGACTCTTATTTACCCTTGTTCTCCCATTAGTACCTTTCTGTAATTTCCTGTGGTGCATATTTTCTTAATCTGTTGCCTTTTTCTCTGCATTCTGCCGAACATCCTGTTTTGATAAGGCTTTTCTTTTTTTTTTTTTTTTACAATGCATATTGCCATATTGAAGAAACACAGCTGGCACTTGTTGCAGGATTCGTGTGGGATACCTCCACCAGCTCGATAAAATGTGTTGGGTGCAATAGTCCTGTTTGCAGTAACTATGAAATGCATGGCAGCTGTAAGCACTTTACAACCTGAAAAATGATACCTAAAATGTATAGAAGGGAGCAGTTAAAGAGGTAGTCAGCAATTTCTGCATGAGAGCACTGGTTCAAGTATCCTGAAAACAAGGGAGGGAGCACATGAACTTCTACAGGAAATTTGTGAGAAATAGACTGGCGGTTTTAAGTATTACCTCTAGCTTTTCAGCTGTTCTATAAAAAAATGCAGACTTTCTTCATTGTACAATTTACTTAATGATCCTTGGCAGAAATGCCTGCATAAGGTTGTCTGCAAACGCAAACTCAAAAGATTACATGATGGCTTCCCCTATCTTTGGGAAGTCTTTTCTTTCTGGGATTTACATCATGTGGCAAAAGAAGCTAGATATCCCTTTCTACATGCCTGAATCTGTAAATAGCTTTCTTTCACTGAGCTGTTCAAATAGTCTGCCAACAATAGAAACTGATGCGTACCCTAAAATATCTTTTGTAGCAATGATACAATGGTTAGTTTAGAACTTTGCTGAGGACAAACATTTACCTGAATCGCACTCCAAATAATGTCAAAAGCTATTAATGGTCAAATGATAAAGATGTGCACTTTAGATTTGGAATGAAGGCCTGAAGAGAAGACCTTTCTCCTTTAAGAAACAGTTAATCAGGTATGTCATCCTACTTGCTTCTTCATCACAATTTGTTTGGCATGACAGTACCAGGTGTGTTGATGGACACTAATTTGAATCATAAACAAATTAACTTTGCAATTGGAAAGGTCACACCTTTTCTATTGCAGCCTGTCACCTACTCACGGTCTAAAAATGGTTGCTTCTTTTTTTTCTGAGGATATGCAAATAATTTTAATAGGATTGAAACAGAGAAAATCAGTCAAGTACTAAAGAAACTATTCAAATTCTGATTGGAAGAAACATTTTTCATGTGCACTTCATATTATAGTGGTACAGTTGAACCTAAAAGTATATGTATTTGTCTAAGCTGTGGAGATCAGAAAAAGGAATGCAGATTTTGAATTTGGAAGGTGAATGAAAAACCTTGCATGTCATATTTCTTTTCCACTTTGCACAAAGATATAACAAAAGTATAGTAGAGTTCCCACAAAATGGTTTGAATGCCTATCTGATAAACATTTACAGATGGATGTACAAAGGCAATACTTCAAAACGTAAAAGATAATCAATGTGAATAAAAATTGGGCTTTGAATACTTTACTGCAATGTTATTACTTCCTCTGTGTGGTGTGTTTCCAATTTGGAAAAATAAAAACCCAACTGGGAGCAGGAAGAAAATATATCCTTCAATAGTGACTCCATTTGTTGAGAAGATCTAATGGTTTTATTTTCATGCTTAATGCCTGTGAAGTTCCACAGACCATAATTTCTAAATCCATCAGGAATACCACTGTTGCCTTCAAAATTATCTGTAATGGATTGCTGGCTTTTGATTTGTAAAGTGACATGGCAACCAGGATTAACTTTCACCCCCCCATTCCCCTTCAAACGTATATATTTTAGACCTCATTAAAAAAATTAAAAGGGGAAGTCATAACTGATAGATTAGATCGTGGTTTTGAATTCTGGACTCTAAGATCCCTGCACCCAGGCTGTTAAAACTAGAAGATTGATACTTAATGATGTTTCATGCCCTTTGTTCCCCCATCTAAGCTATAAAGCAGATTTGACAAGCTCTTTTAAAAAGTGCTTGAAGAAAAGAAGAAGACAAATGAGAAAAGTGACAGACAAAACAGGTTCTTAAGAGAGGCTTTGGAATCTGAAGAGCTGAGGAATAAATTCTGACTTTGGAAAATCTACAAAAATATCTTATAGTACATATATTCGGTACAGAAAAGGATTTCTTCTTTTGATTAAAAGATGAGAGATGCAGCCTAGGTTTCATACCTAATTGTACATACATTTACTTCTACCAAAACATTTTTTATAGGTGAAATATTTGAAATCAGTTAATAGAGAATATAAGACATAATTTTAGGCATGAGAAATCCTTAAGGAAATGAGGAGCTTATCAGAAATAATTTTTTCTAAAATTACAAAAAGAGCAGTTCTGGGTAAGACTTGAAGAATTACATCTATGTTTGAGTCAACATCTGTTAGCTTAATATATTACAGTATGATGTTTAAATGTCCTATTAAAGAAAGTGTTGTGGCCCAAAGAAGAGTTAGGACATGGATTAAAGATCTGGAAACAGTGTTTTTTGTTGTCTGGGATGTAAAGAAATCACAAATGCAGTGTTTTCTGATTTTCACATAAGATACGATGTACTGGAAGTCTCTTTAGTAACAAAAGTTATAGAAAAATCTTATGGCTAGAATTTGAAACAAGAAAAATTCACAATAAACTAAATACACATTTTTCATTAGAATTGCTCATTAACCATGAGCAACTGTGCGTTCTCAGCCAATGAAAATTCCAAAATCAAAGGGTTCCTCTAGTAACTGCGTTTTTTTCTGATATTGAAACTGTTGCTGGACTTGAAATGGATAGTAATTTAGGGCAGCTTGTGGCTTGCTTTATGCAGGTTAAAATGAATGATTGCACAAATTTCTTCTTGCCTTAGAATGTGTGATTTGGAGATGATCCTTAAATCTATCTTAGGTTTTTATGCTGGCATGTCTTCATCAGAGCAGGTATTTCCTAGAAAGGAAGAAGATAAAAGGCAAAGAGGAGACCAGAAACACAGATGAATAATCTATTGAAATTAACTTTCCTTTTGAGTGTGGCCAGCTGGAAGAATAGACTAACTGAAAATTTTTCAAATGAGAAAACTAAGCTATCTAAGCAATCTCTCTTCCTATGCTGAAAAGCCTGTTACCTAAAAATGCTAAAAATACAGATTTCTTTCTGCCTTTCTGGGTGTGAGATATCACAAGCTCAAGTCTTCTCTCAAAGGCACTTTATTCAGAGAAGTTTGGATTTGCCCATTTTTTCCTAGGGTCTTAAATCTGAAAATCCCAAACTTTGTTCATCTCCATCTTGTTTAGTTTCTTCTTTTTCTCTAGTTAGTTCAGAAAGTAGTCCTAAATTGCTTAGTTACATATTGTATTAATTCTGGACTCCTTATCTTTTCATTTGTCCCATAGCTGCTTAATATAGTATTTCTAGGCAGTATTCCAAATCTTCAAAATGGCATCAAGATATAATTTTTCTCTATCTGTCAAGCATGAAAATATAACTTGCTTATCATTCAGTATCAAAAGCTAATCCAGATGAAACAACCAAAGCAGTGGACTAACAGTGCAACACAATTGATTTGCTTATATGCTTTTGTTTAAATGAAAAGTGATTGTGTATTCGGACTAGATGAATTTAAGTGCCATGGACTGCAGACTTGAAAAAATGAGGTAGCCTTTTCCATACCATTAGTGAATCATTTTAATACATCAGATAATTAAAAGCTGCTTTAACAGTTTTCAAGGGAATTAAGTAATGATCCTCTAAAAGAAGAAGAAAATCTCCATCTCTTTTATAGCTTTCAGTGGTGTGTAAAACCTGGACTACTTGAGTGACTTTTCAGTTTAGCAAAGAACAGTAAAACTGAAAGCAAATTAGGTAAGAAAATGGAAAGAATTTTCCATGTTCCTGGCTCTCTGGTCACTGGTCCCCTTCTGGTGAAGGATAATTAATATGCGAAGAGAATAACTCTAGGAATGGGAGAGATACTAGTAGTATCCCTACAGAGAAAAAAACTGCCTTGTGAGCTCAGTCCTTATTAGATGACAGAAACCTCACACATGGCCGTGACGTATGGAGTATTTACTTCTTGATTCAGTGTTCTCCTCCTTGCAGTTTTTCTGATGTGAAATCAGATGGGAAGTTCCCTTGCAGTTATAGCATTCTTAGCAGTACCTTTGATGTGATTTTCTGATGCCTAGAGGTGAATGAGTTCATTCTGCATACTTTATATAAATCAGTTAAAACAACATAGAACAATTGAGCATAAATCTACTCAAGATGTGGCATCATGACGTCTGGTGTTTTTGTAACAAATATACCTAATTTGGGAATCACAAACAACAGCGTTTCTTCAGTACCCAAAGTCTGTTGCCTGAACACTTGGCAACTTTTTAAGGATGCTCAGTTAACAGGGCACCTCCTTTAATGGTGGTTTTGTAACCAAGGCCAGCAGGGCCTTTTTTCATTTTCATGTCTAATGAGGTACAATTGGATAAGGACAAATTAGAATCAGTAGAGAAAGAAGTCTAGGAAGGGGAGACTATAAGGAAGCCGCGCATCCCATACACTGATTTGCTCCTGGAAAAATTCTCAATGATAGTTCGTAAGTAGCTTTTACTGAAAGGGCTAAAGGCTTAGCCAAAGTTGGAGTTTGAAACTACTATGTGAAAGAATTACAGAAATATGTTGATGGTTGAAGCCTAGCAAGTTAATCATGCCTTTCATTTAGAGAAAAAACAAATGCAAGAAGCTCACAAGATCTGCTTATTTTATACTCACAAATGCAATCAATTTTGCTCTGTTTTCTCAGACACGGCCCCAATTTGAGAGGCTCCTTTGATATGTGTTTTAAGAATTCCAAAGATCATCTCTGCTTGTTTCAAATTTCGTTTTTTGTGCTTCTGCCAGTCTTTTTATTGGAAAAAAAAAGAAAATTTTTTCCTCTTTGGTTCTTAATGTAGACAAAACCCTTTTAATAATTTTTTAAAATTTAAACCAGCTGCAGTATTAATGTTCTAAATGACAACTGCTGCAGCAGTGGCTCTATCATGCAGGTTGTTAAAATATGTTTAAATGGTATTATGTGTGTTAAGATCCAAAGGAGCAACAATGGCATGTTGGATCACAGAGTGCTTCTAACCACCACCCCCCAAATCCCTCAAAAAACCAAACACCCCTCCCCACCCCAGGCTCCCAGCTCCATACAGATTTATGGGACTGTCCCAGAGGTCCTGAATTAGTAATATATAGCATGTGCACAAGGATGATAGATGGAAGTGGAATGGCTTATGTCTCTGTTAAATACCATGTTGTAAAAGTTGTACCAATACATGTTTGTGAGACAGGTCCTATTTCTCTTGCTTTCCTGAAGGTTGCTAATCTCTTGGGCAGATAAAGAAGGTTGTAGCTTCTGAGGTTTTGGATTTAAGAACCCTGTAGTGTACCTCATATTTGGAAGGAAAGCACTAAAGCACCATTGAATTTTAAATTGCAATTCAAAAGCATTAAATTTTTTTACACCCTGCAGTTCTCAGTACAAATGACTGATTTTTTGATTAAGGGAAACAAAAAAACCCAAAGAACAAAACAAATGCAAATCACCCAGGAGTTTGAGTGGGAGATAGGGATCATAGTGAGTTGGGCTGTATTTGTCTGTAGCTGAAAAGTGACAGCTGCCTTGTCGTAAAGGCTGTTTCACATTTAAAAGTGAAGATTATATAGACAACATAGGAACGGTCTCCTTTCCACTTCACATTCAGCTTAGAGAAAGAGTCCTGTAAATGGGGAGAAACAAACTGGGGAAGGATTTCAAGTTTTTTACATTACTCTTCATTGCAGATAAGATGAAAAAAGGGAATTTTTTCTGAATAATGATATAAGTAGAAGCAAATAATTTCAGGTTGATAATCTCAATATCACCTCTTCAAAATGGTAATTGTATGTGTTCTGCAAAGTCAATTCAAATGGAAATGCACTGCAAAATGGGGCAATTATAAGATAATCATAGAATAGTAAGGGCTGGAAGGCATCTCAAAGGTCATCCAGTTCCAATTCCCTAGTCCACGGACAGAGATGTCATTCACGTTGCTCAGGGCTCCATCCAACCTGACCTTGAACACTTCCAGGGATGGGGCAACCACAGTTCCTCTGGGCAATGTATTCTTGTGCTTCATCACTCTCTGAGTAAAGAATTTCTTCCTAACATTTAATGTAAACCTGCCCTCTTTTAGTTTTAAACCATTGCCCCTTGCCCTGTTGCTATCTGCCTGTATAAAAAGTCACTCGGCCCCTTCTTTGTAAGTCCCCTTAAGGTACTGGAAGGCTGCAGTGAGGTCTTCCCAAAGCCTTTTCTCCAGTCTGAACAACCCTAACTCTCTCAGTCTCTGCATAGGAGAGGGTCTCCATCTCTCTGATGGAGCCCCTCTGACAGGTCCATGTCTTTCTTGTGTTGAGGACCCCAGACCTTGACACAGTACTACAGGTGGGATCTCACAAGGATAGAGTAGATAGAGGGGGAGAATCACCTCCCTTGACCTGCTGGCTGCTCCTCTTTTCGTACAAGTGCAGTTGACCTTTTGGACTGCAAGCTCACTCTGTTGGCTCATGTTAAGCTTCTCATCTAGGAGACTTCCCAATTCCTTTTCCCCAGGGCTGCTTTCAATGAATTCTCCCAGCCTGGACTCATGTTTTTGACCACCCCAACCCCAGTGCAGAACCTTGCACTTGGACTTGTTGAACTTAATGTAGTTCTTGTGGGCCTACCCCTCAAGTTTGTCCAGGATCCTCTGGATGGCATCCTTTTCTTCTGTTGTGTCTTCTGGTCTGCTCAGTTTTGTGTCCTCTGCTAACTTGCTGAGGGTGCAGTTGATCTCACTATGTCATTAATGAAGATATTGAAGAGCACCTCTCCCAAGACAGAGCCCTGAGGGTCACCACTCAACACCAGACTCCACCTGGACTTAGAGCCATTGACCCCAACTCTGTGGTTGCATCCATCCAGCCAATTCCTTATCCACTGCATAGTCCATCCATCAAATCCACGTCTCTTCATACAGAGATAAGAATGTCATGTGGGACAGTATTGCAGGCCTTACGGTGTCTAGACAGATGACATCTGTCAGTCTTCCCTTGTCGATCACTGCCATCACTCCATCATAGAATGCCAGCAGATTGGTCAGGCAAGATTTGCCTCTTAGTAAAGCCATGCAGGCTGCCTTGGATCACCTCTGTAATGTTTATTCCTGAAATGTAAAAGTGGGATGCTTTAGCACCGTTACAATGGCATTTATTTAATATTAAATGCCACTTACACCTGAATCTACAGTAAATAGAATAAACACAGATCACTTGCGGAACCAGACAATCTGAAAAGTGTCTTTAACAGGAAAGTATGAAAGACTCAAGTACCCAATTATTCAATATGTTGAAAGTCATTCCTAAATCAGTCATCAGTCTTTGCCTTAATTTGAATAAGGATTCTGAATATCCTGTTTCATCAAAACCTTAATGTGTAGTAGAAACGGTTCACCAGGATGGACTTGTGTTTGAACACATGTTGCATTATCAATCAGCTACTGAGAACAGTAGGTTTTCATAGCCTGTTTTGGAGAAGTTGAGCTATTCTAAGAGGAGGACCTCAGGCTCTCAGTTAAGCTATCTTATAGCTGGGAACCTGAAAGTGCAGTAAGCAGAAGGCTTTTGGCACTGTAGAATGGAATGTGTAGGCCTAAAATCTGCTCATCTTAAAGGGGCTGTAGGGCCCAGCTCTAAAACCTGCCCAGCACAGTTGAGTGAGTCTCTCTGGAGTTCTGACTGCTGCATCACAGTAGCCATTTTCTGTGTTTCCTTGCAGAAAGTTAATTGAATTGAAAGAAAAATCTTTCTTTCATGGAAAATGTGAAGGAATGCAGCAAAACATTGTGTGTTTTTAGACAAAAGCAATTTCTTTTATGTATGTAGAATCGATTTTTTTTTTCCTTCTGATATTAGAACTAATTTTATCTTTTTTTTATCAGAGTGACAAAGCCTTCTATTAATGCGGCAGCTTGATTGGGTCTGTCATTTGTTATCAGTTCAGTAATGAATGTCTTGATTCTGTGTTTGAGACCAGCCTTGAAGAAAAGATGTTTCTGATGGCATAGGTAACAAGCTGAGATGTAGAGAAGCTAGGCATGTAGAACAGAGAGATGTCTGTAACAGCAGTTTGCCCTTTATACATAAGTAATATAGAAAGTGATGGTGTTTTACACTAGTTCCTCACAGTCTGTATTGAATGAGACTTTGTGCTGAACAAGAGCTGCTGGAAATTGGCTAGTGGATTTTTCTTGCTCAGTATGGCCAAATCTATTTTAGCTAAAGATCAATATGGGAAAGCAATGCCAGCAGGCACTAAAGAGTAATAGAAACCACCCTTCAGGCTTGCAGACAATAAAATAATGCATACTTACACAAATCACTTAGTTTTCCTGAGCTCATTCATCCACAACTGAGACTGTGTAACTTCTACAACAGGTTGTAAGTGTCTTTCTAATTACATTTTTATAGTCTTACACTCTGTATCAGTTTAACTTGAAATTCAGTATTCCCTTTGTTTTTCTTCCCCCCCCTCCCTTAAACTCTTATCCCCCACACTACTGAAGTACTGGGATTCCTAGGAGAGCTCAATTACCTGCAGAGGCAGATGTGCTAAATAGCAATGAGAGGAATATTATCAACAAGTTTTCAAAAATGATTTCTGTTGGCTGAAAAAAGTAGATGAAACATCAAGAAAATCTATTTATTCTTACTGATTGCCTAATTTAATTCGCATGGTTTTATTGCCTTTTTTAACAGAACAAAATCAGATTTTAGTGTAATCTCACTGATGCTGGTTCCAATGAAACATATTATTTTATTATGACTTTCTTTTCCTTAAATTTTTTGATGAAGTTATTTTAGACGAAGTCCCAAAACCTTCCAGCTATATGTAAACTTTTGGTTATGTTGGTGTATACTTAGCTGAGAACCTAGAGAAGACTCTAGGAAGACCAAATAACTTATTTTACTTATTATGCTAAAATTCAAATTCTAAAATCAAGTAAAGTATTGGTATTTTGGAGATACTAGTCTGTAAGCTTTTCAGCTGTTGATACAAATGTGATACCAACCTCTGTGATTGTTGCAGTGAGACAAGGCTTAGTAGATTTCTTTGATTAAATAGGTTTTTAGAGGTCTAATCACCTTCCAGTTTCATGTTGATTCTAGATGACTTAGAAACCCAGATGGCAGAAGAAGATCGTGGTTTAATTTCGCTGGATTAGATGTTGTGAGACTTGCAATATAGTGCATTTTTGCTTTCAAGCAAGCCAATTGAAATATGGGTTTGTACACTTAACTTCATTACTATAAGACATTTTGGATCAGGAGTATTCTTGAAATTCTCTTGTATCATTGAAATCTGATAATTTCCTTCTAAGGTTTATGCATTGACCAACAAAAGCAGACATCCATCTATGCTCTGACAGGCCATGCATGAGTAGCAAAGGAAAGGAGTTGCCTCCAACTTTGAATCACTTTGGTGCATCTGCAAGTAGTGTTAGGTATTGCGTAACACAGATAGTTAAAAGAGGTTGTATAGATAGGGACCTTAGCCTCTTTTGGGCCAGCTCCTGAAATGTAATATACCAATAGGAGGCTAACTCCCAGTTTCATAGAGATGTGGATAACCTTCAGGATAATGTGTTTAGTAAGTCTGTGGGTACGTTAAACATATTAGTGTCCTAATATAATGTTGCTAAAATTGCAGCAGTGATCTGTTACATAATTTTCTTTCTTTGAATCTTAATTGTTTTATTTCTCAGGCTCACATTGATAAGAAAACTATGCCCTTATGATCTTAATTTCTCAATGCAGATTTCATGCATTTTTGCTGGCAGAACATGTCCATAGACATTAAGACACAGGGAAAAATACTAAGACTTAAAATTTTAGAAGGGAAGATTGCCCATTAACTTTTTAGCTTTTTGTAAGTCTCGAAACAAAATTTGGAAAACAACAAAATGCAGCGAAATGTGAAGACTAGCTGGCAACAACAGTTGTAAGCAATCATTGTTAACATGCCAGGAGCATGTCTAGATTTCTGTTTTGATGATGTTTTACTATATTTCAGAAACTCCAGTTGTTGTTTGCTTTTCCTCCTGATCATTACTCTTTGTTTTAATTGGACATTGCTCTTGCTGCTTCCATCTTTTGATGTTTGGAACATGTAACATTTTTTCCCCTGCCTTGTATTCTGCTAGTGAAATAAGCCATGTAGAAAGATGGTATAAGAAGAGTTTGATAGGTAGAATTATGAAAAAACCCCAAAATCTTATAGTTAGCTTGAGCTCTTCTTACATGACAAAGGACACCTTACTGCTAAATCAGACTTGACTGAACACTTGCAACAGGCTGCGAATGCTCAGATGTTTGACAGCTCCTGTTTAAGGTTTCCTTCATAAGAGCATGGTTCACTATCAACTGATCCACCCCTGAAATTGAATCTTAAAGCTTTCTGCAAGTACTATGCTACACTCTCATCATACCAGAGGAAAATAGTCTGTTGCTCATTCTGACTGTGAAATGAGCCAGTGCTATGTGATTACCCTTCAGTTTGACTCTGGAAAGTAACTTGAACCTCATCAGATTGTGAGTTGTTTGGTTTCCCTGTGTAGGTACGCACTCTTTTCACAGGATTTCTGAAGTGTTGCTGTAATTGCTGATTTGTGTTGATTTTTCTTTTCACATAACACCATATGCTGCAGTTGAGAGACGTGTGCATAACTTGTTTTCATAGACTAAGTCCTGAATCACACACATATTGTCTTGCTGCAATTTCCTTTGACAGTCAAGAAAGCCTGCTACAGTTACGAGTGCATGAAAAGGCAGACTTGTGAAAACCAGTAAACAGAATCTATAAAGCCTAACAAAGGTGGAATAATATAACAAATGCATAAATGAAATTTTGATAGTTTCCCACTTTCGTCAGTTCACACAGTGAAATAATAAAGGTTCACCCTAAAAAGAACTCAAGAAATGCTTTAGGAGAAATGTTTCAATTGTTTTGGGAAAGGAAGTGATATAATAGTGGCACTGGGAGAAAATTACTGTTTCCATTCAAAAAAAAAGTAGAACTCCTAAACAAAGTTGTTGTTATAAATTTGCAGGAGGATCAGTGTTTGTGGATAAGAATACCAAACGTGATGGATAAACATTAGAAAAAGTGTTTGTTCAAAGTTTTAAGTCAATTTTAATCAGGGGGGTGAGATTTCTGTGTTTGACAGCTCACTGTGTGTCTGTCTCTGACGGAGTCTCAGAGAAAAATAAAGGACATATCTAAGGGTAGGCACTGGAACCTAAGGCTAGACTTATGCACATTCTGAAATACCCACATTCCTATAGCTCTTCTACTGACTACCATTCTCTCCATCATTGTGTAGACACAAGCTATTTTCTTTAAGTCAGGTCAATACCTTGGCCATTATCAAAACAACTTGATGAGCCAGAAAGTCATTTTACACTGCCTTTTCAAACTTAGAGAAATAAATTCAATAAAAGTGCCTCAAATCTTTTGGGAGATGTGACAGTCTAATCATTAAGCAACATGTTCATTATGAAACCCCATAACAGGTCTCCCTGAGGGCACGAGGAGATATATTTGGCTATTGAGCTTTCTCTTTTTCACAAATTTAGTCAATACCTGTACAGGCAGAATGAAAGTGTTCATTATTTTGAGGCTTACTTTGTAACCAGGGTGTGCATGGTAAGGATAAGAGTATACTTATCAGCGGAAGTGATGTCAATATTATTGCCATATATGCAGTGGTAATTATCTCTGCTTGGTGTTTTAGCTTCCTTAAATTCACAGAAAGTTCAATTAATTCTTCTTGAGGTAAGAATAAAAATGTTATTAAGCACAACTGGCTAAGTTTCTTTCAGTTTCTATTTCTAAGTTTCTATTTCATTTAATATAATTACCATGATTCTCCCTTTTGAGTATGTCATAGTGATGCAGGTAGATAAGAAATTCTGTTCCACTAGGTTACAACACTGCTGGCCATTGGGAATGTTGTATGGATGTATAAAATTGAACATAGGGTTTGTACTGTTTACTTGTTGGGTTTCTTAAGCCATTATATTTTCCACTGAAAGGAACTTTTAAGGCAGTTTAAAGCTTGGACTCCACTTCCCCAAATTCTTGTTATCTGGTAGTCTTATTCATCTTGTAGGAATTCATGGTCTTTTAATCACTGAGCCTCCATATCACTCTAGTGTCCTCACTTCTGGAACTGCTGAAAAGGTCAGTGCCAGTCTGAGACTCCTCTGCTATGTGCATCTGTAGAGCATATGACTGATCCCTTCTTGCTCTTTCTCTGAAGAGATACTTTTCTTGAATCTCAAGTGCAGTAAGAGAGAGAAAGGTCATTCTGTTTAGTGGAGAATTTTTCTACTTCAAATCTTTTTTCATTCTAATACAGGGCTAAAACCTCCAGCTTCTGAAATTCTCTGTTGAAATTGAGACTGCTGTCAGTAGCTTGGAATAGATCACAAGGCTGACTGGTATGAAGATGCAGGTGCTCAAGTATCAGGGACTGGGGAGCTGGCAGAAGGTAATGGAGAAGGCAGGCACAGAAAAGTGTCAGAACCACCCCTCTGCAGCAGCCTGCCATGGGGAGGGAGATGTGTTTTTGCCATATCCCTTTAATTTCTTAGAAGGATGGTGGGTGCTTTTTGTATAAACTATCAGAAAACTATCAAAAAAAATATCAGATTTAAACAACGGACTTTCAGTTCCCAGAGAACAATTTGTTGTGCTTTTAAGAATCTTTGTATAATGAAAAGCAGAACTTAATTGCATACTAATGTCACATTAAGAAATTCTGAATAAAAATCATAGAAATTTAGGTGTAGAAAGTGTTGACAAAATTTGAACTTTTTTCTTCATAGTATTTCTGATTTTTAATACCGTTGTCTTTTTTAGAGCAAATTTGTCATCTCCTAGATAGTGCTGTATTCAGGGATTTTCTAGGGTTTGATTTATCAAGCAGACTGGCACTGAATTATTAGAGATTTTATCCTAAGTGCTATGAGGGTAAAAGAGACGAGACTTCTGTCATGGGTTGACTGCTGCGTTTTTTGTTTGTTTGTTTGTTTGTTTTCCCTGGAATTTTTGTTTTCTCTCTCTGAGCTTAAAAATTTAAGCAGCTCCTTTAGAGGAAAGCCATTGTATTTTCTCCTTGACTTTCTGTATGACCTGTGGCAGTCACTTATCTCTTCTGTTCCTTGGTTTAATTACATGTAGAGGGTGGAGATAGTTACCGCCATTGAAAAATATTTTAAGTATTATTTCTTTAAAAATAAAAAAAGTTTTAAGGATTATGGGATGAGCCAGAAGGGGTCCAACCTGCTGATTAATGAAAAAGAACAAAAATTGACCCTGCTGGATTGCCAGCTGTGCAACTTCACTTGTGGTTTCCTGAGCTTCCAATTTGAGAAGAAGGTCAAGAACAGATGAAGCTGTGAATGGGTTTTGAATTGTGTCTCAAATATTCTCAGCTTCTGCTGAGACTGAATATGAAGGATCTAGTCAGTAGTTCAATCTATGGTATTTTGTAAGCTTGTTACAAATAGGGAATATTTCTGCTGTTTATTCACTTCACAGGAAACAATCAGGAATCACAGTAAAACAGTCCAAGCTTATAAATTCCCTTTTTATTAAGTCAAAGAGTGATCCAGTTGGATTAATTTAACTTACATTTACTTAGAATTTGCAACCATATTTGAGACTCTAAGGGGTGTGTTGACTTTGCTGCCTGAGTTACTGGCTGTATCAAGGTAGAAAGAAGTTGAAAGCAATGATGAGCGTGTAATTTGCTATGCAGTAGCCTTTTGCCGTTTATGTACCTGGACAAAAACAAGACACAATTTATGGCTCTAATGTATTCCTGAGAAATGTGTTGACTCTGCAGAAATGGGAGGCTTTTTTAACATTTAGTTAGTACAGCTGCTAACAGATTGGCAAAATGTAAATGTAAATGACTGTTTTAATCCTGCTAAATATTTTCTTTGGCTGATCTCATGTATTTCATGCTAAAATTGATTTTAAACATGAATGTAAGCAGTCAGCTCCTTCCAGATCACTGCAACCTGTAGCTTCTGCAGGCAAAGGCATATACAAAAAGGGCTGGATCAAACTGGGTTAGATATTGATTTTTTGACTCTGTCTTCTTTCCTAATAATCAATCAAGGAGACAAGTGTGAAAAATTCCACTTCCAAATTGTTATTATGAAATATTTCTCAGGACAGCCCAAAAAAAATTACCAAAAAGATTTACTTATTTTTTTATTTTTATAAATAGTGTAGAACATCTGCTTTTAAATAGATACTCAATGTCATAGATTGTTCCCAAGAATAAAATGTGTAGGGTAAGAGGAATATTTTGGGTGCCATTTCCAAAATGGGCATTACTTTCTGAAACCTGAAGTTTGAGGAGCAGCTATAGTATTCAAAATTTCTGAAAGCACCACGTGACTAATGAGCTTAAAGGGTCCAGACATTTGAACTTAAATTGCCTCTACTGCTCTTGCAAAGTAGGTACTGCAAGTATTTGATTGAATGTTCTTCAATTCTTCTTCCAAGAAGGGTAGTCATTTAAGTGAATCAATGATTCCTCAAAGCCATTAGAGATGAGATAGCTTTACTGTGGTCCTAGGACTTTATTTGAGAGGACTTCTGCAGGAGGTCCTAGTGACTATGCTTAATAGTTCAGTTGTATCTCTGCAAAAGGGATTTGGAAGTGGAGACCCCTGTGGCTAGTTATCTGAGAGGTGAGGACAGACTTCAAACTTTCTCCATGTTTCCCCGCATGCAATGAACCTTGTCCAGGAGAAGTCTAGCTACACATTTGACAGCTAACTGAATACTCATGGTGCGTAGGATTAGGTAATCTTCTGGAGTTCTGTGCAAAACTGTGAATAGTAAGAGAAAAGCCTACGTAAAAAGATTGTTAATGTTCAGTGAGGTGAAGGTCATCTACTTTCACTGTCCATTCTGCTTAACAGAAAATTGAGAGTGTCTTGTGGTTTGAAATGTGTCCAGAATAGAACAGCTTTTCCCTGTGCTCCTGAGTGCATCTGTCATTTGGGGGGCTTCAAGGAGAACTTTCAGAAAGCTCTATGCTATATCTCAGTTCCCTAAGGTTCTGTACCTGGCTATGGTGAGAATTTCCACTGTACTACACTGTAGAGAAATCAGAAGGAAGTGTAGCTGACAGTGAAAGACTCTTTCCTTAAGGATAACTGCGTGTGGTGACTGGGCTGAGCAAAATGCTTCCTTCCACAATGGCTTGACCACTGTGCATCAACTAAAATGGGATGTTGGGTACATTGTGTGGGCAGGAAGACTGACCTGACTGGTCATTCTGATGGGTACCATAATGCAGTAGCCACTTAATTTTATCTAGGTCAGGCTTTGCACCCTATATCTGTTCAAATACTTTTAGAGTTGTATCAGTTAGTATTAACACAGCATAGCCTTTTTTTCATCCAGTAGCTGTGGGTTTTGAAAGAATTCCCTCATAACTACTCTTCTGTGGTATTTTAATCTTTTTGAATCCTGAGTCGCAGTTATGACACCTTGCCTCTTACTGTGACACAAATTGCTTTCACACACAAATTAACCAGGTTACACAGGATGATGAATGGCATATGGTAATGCGAGACTCTTGCTGTAATGTCAGACAGACAATAGTACAAAATAGTAACTTACAATCTTCAAAATTATTCTCCCAATCTAAGTAAAGTTTTAGTAAGTGTAGCTTTTCTACAGTTTTTTTGAAATGTTGATAATCCACTTGCTGTGGGTGGATTTGAGCTTGTGATGACATTGTTCCATACTCATATTGAATGTTTGTCATGGTTGTTGTTTATATATAAATAAAAAATCTGTTTGTAGTATTTTAGGTTTTTGAGTTTGTATTTGACATATCATAATATTTAAATATCTGATGTTAATTCCTTTAGATTTTATTAATGCTACTATGATATGTTATCTGGAAAACATTTATTTTCACTTATTTTGAACCTGCATAAGCATTTATAGGATTTTGAATATACATTTTAGGAAAAAACTTGATCTTCAACAGTAATACTGAAACATTCAGTAGGTAATTGATAATTTTAAATTATTTTGCTAGTGTGCATTTTATAATGTATCAGCACCGATTTTGTTTAATTTCATGTGAATTTAGGCTTCTAAGCCCCCTTTTTTTTTAATTAATATGTTATTATTTTAACATTTTAAGTTCATTAAAATGCAAGCTTTAATTGCCTCTTGGTCACTGTGGTTGCCCCACAAATAAACAACTGGGTCTTTTCCTCATGCCCTCTTGCCCTCCTGCTCTCCAAGTCCAACTATTTGGGCTCCAAATATCTGTTGTTTTGTTCTGTTTTTTTGCTTAACACAGAGGTTATTTTTCATCCCTATGTTGACTGAAAAGTCACGCGCATGACTGGAAGACTGTATTGAAGTTTTGTCTGCCTATTTGATTTGCACTTTGGTTTTTTTGGTGGAAGAGAGTGCAGAACTTGAAATGCTTTCAATTTTGGGTCTAGCTTTAAATAATTAATCTCTTTCCTTTCTTTAGTAATCTGACGATTTAGGGAGCAGAAAACCAAAGGAGTGTCCTAGCTGGTGGTCTGTGGCACTCTTGAATTTGGGAAGTCTCTTTGAAGGGCTAAAACAACAGTTGAGAAAAGTTTCTTTATATGTTTGTTGATTTATTTTGGTTCGCACACCAGGTCCTCAGATCTCTAAATTTCCTTGTGAGTTTTAGATTTTGCGCCTCTAGGAGATGAAAAGGCTGATATTTTAAAGCATTGCAATTGTCATCTTTTTGACTGGAAGCTTTCCCTTTGCTGCAGCCATGCTTGGCTTTTAATGCTTGTTTAATGAGCAATTTAATGCTGACAGAGTCAGATTTGATGTGAGCCGCTGGCTTTGCTCTGGTTTAGGGAGTACACGTGTGCCTTGCATGCTTTCTTACTTGGAAAGGGTGACATGACCTTGAGAACTGAAGCATGCCAAGAAACTTCAGAGGAGTGAAGCAGGGCAGACATGCCATTCAGGTATCCCTCGGGAGAAAGCCACACTTGAGCTGTGTTAGAATCATTACAAAGGCTTAGCTGGGAAGTCTGCGGCTTTTAATGCCGTTTCATGGTTGTAAAACTTCTTGTCCCACCAGCTAAAAGAGTTGGTGTTTTAATAGAATAAGCATTTGATTAATGAAACAACATGTACTGTACAGAAGAAATGATCATAAAAAGCTGCTTTTTAACTGCCTAAAGTACCTTTTGCAGCTTGGAACCTTTTATCACCTTGTAAATTGCCCCTTGAGATGAATAGTTGAAGTTAGACAAGGCACGCTTCCATTACCGGCATATCCTCCTTTGGATATTATTATAGAGCTTGGGCTGCAGCTGCTTCAAAGCTGCCCTTCTCACCAACACATTTTTACATCTTGTTTTCATTATGCCAAGACACATTCTGTGTTATTGCAGTGGCTTTGCTTTTAATAATCTTCTTGATGCAAACATTCAGACCTGAGGGAGGTCCGCTATTTCTCCTTATCCTTCTCTTACAAAGTGGTGACCATTTTTTGCTACTTTTGTTTGATTTTATAGATAGTGTTCAGAGGTGCTAGCTAACAAGACTCAAACATAGTCAGGAGGAGAGGAAGAGGCATAATAAAGCCTACTGTAACCTGAATATAGGAGAGAAAATAAAGTTATGTCATTTTCATTACGGGGGATTGAAAACTTCTCATTGCTTTCAGTGGGAGTATAAGTAAGAAAATAAAAGACATGACCCTAACAGCAAACAGATGGCATTCCCTTTTCTGTGATTTTATACACTTTTGAAGTTGTAGAGGAACCGCATAAGCAGTCATGCTTTCAATTATTTTCCCCACTAACAGAGGCAGACACAAAATTTATTTGTTCTTTCTGACTGATTATTCTTCCATTCCAGTCAGTGTGTCTGAGCTCTAAATTCTCTTCTATGAAAGAAAGAGAAATAAACTTCAGAAATTTCTTGGCTTCAAAATCAAAGGAAATATTTAACAAAGTTTAAATTTTCTTTTTTCTAACCTCTCTCTTATTTTGTCCTTCTTAGGAATTAAAATGGAGGTTGCAATGATATGGCTTCAATTTAGTAGGAATGAGCACCCAGAAACTCTGGTTTTCAATAAGAGGCAATGGAAACAGAATAAATGGAAAAGCATTGGAATTTCTTGAGTTTTTTTTCTCCTTTCTCCATCCTTGCTAAGATATAAAATGAGCAGCCAGATTTAATCTTTTCCTTTCACAATAATTGTAAGAAATCTGTTACCTCATGTTACTACTAACCTGAAAGCATAACCTTATAAATAGAGAATATGGTAAATCCCATAAAGACTCTAAAATGGAAACAGAATACAATGTCAAAGCAGTCAAAATTAAAATAATACATTCCCAGTATGGTTTCAAAATAGCTATTTTGTTTCAGGGTAATGATAAACTTAGAAACAAGAGTATTTTATGTTTCCCTATACCTTCATGCAAGTGTCTCAAAGCACTTTACAACTATAAATTAAGCAGTGTTATACATGGTGGGGAAAGGAAGTCACCATCTTGCAGATGGAGAAACAAAAATAGGGAAGGGACAATATAATGTAACACATAGTTAGAGAAAGAAGTAGGAAGACAAACACATTTTTTTTTTAATTGGTATATCTAAATGCTATAAGCTTGACAGTCATTCCTCACAAAACATATTTTCATGTAGTTTCAGAAACTATTCTGCAATTACCTATTCTGTTATAAATCAATGATAATTGGAAAGGAAACGATATATTTCTCTTGAGTTAGATTTCTGACTCTGCTACTGATTTTCTATGCACCTATGTCTTAATGTAGCTCTGTAGTTCACTTGTCCTTTGTAAACCCATCCCGATATCCTTGGAAGAACTAGATAAGTGCAAACAACTTTGCTTCTGTACTGAAGATGTTAGCTACTTTCTGTCACATCTCTGTGTGCAGGTTCTTCTCCTTCATCATGCTCCACACCTGGCAATTAAAAGCTGCATCCTGTAATTTCAGCAACAAATGGGAGTTTTTCAGCAACTTTTCTTGGCCTTTTTTTTTTTTTCAGACCATCAGGGTACAACGAGATAAGAACAAGGTATGAATATACTGTACAGGACTGTTTGTAAAAATGTTACAGGAAGTCTCTTTGCAGCATTAAGAGAGATCTGATTTCTTCTTTTCTGGACACCAGGGATGGTGCTAATCTGCATATATTGATGAATACTTTACATTTTAGCTAGCCATTAGAGGCCTTGGCACAGCACACATCTCGTCCTTGTCCCAGGATGTCTTGGTTAGGTCTGAGGAATTGTGCCTCGTCATGGCATAGGAAGATTAAAATGACTGTCTGAGAGGTAGCCATCTACACTGGATGCCTCCAAAGTTAGATTACTCCAGCCAGCTCTCCTCCTGGATGGCATAACTTACTTTTGAAAAACTTTTATCTATAGGTTTTGGCTAGAGTAGTTAGAATGCCTTTTCTGTTCTTAGCAGAAGTCCAAGGACAAAATCTTCAATAAAAACATGTTAACAGTCTACACCAAGCATTGTTTCCCACTGAATGCAAGGAAAATTAGTTAAATCAGAACTGAATGACTATATTCCCCATGCCTTATAGCATTTATAATACTGCACTTTCACCAAACAATGATTTTATTTTTTTTTAAAGTCAGCCTTTTGTGTGAAGAGCCATGGAAACCTCCCCTTTCTTCTCGCTTTTCTTGTTCTATTAATTTCCAGGGTATTGCATCCTTGATCACAGAAATATTTCCAAGAAAAAAAAAAGTGGCAGAACTCCCTGTAGTGATTCTTCAGTGAAACCTTCATGTCTTAGTCAACCACAGTTTGTAATTAAAAATAAAGCAATCTGTTTCTCTTCCATTAATTTTTCAGTGCAGCATTCTTGCTCTGCTCTTTATACATAGCACACTCTGAAGTTTCATGTTTTGATGAAGACAAATAGTATTTCAGTGAAATGCTGCAATTTTTTTCTGAAATGTAGCCCTATTCTTCAAGCTTCAAGAATAACTCCCTGCATACTTTTAGACATTCTACTAATCAGTTTGCAGTGTTAATGATGTTGAATTTAAAAATGGTCCAAGGGACAAATACCATCTATGAATATAGTGAGACAGGAATGTTGAAAGAGCTTTTAATTATTTTATTCTATACTAGAAGAACTAGGGGATAACATCTGTGTTAAAAAGGTTTTGCTAAAAAAAATCAGAATCAGAGGTAAGGATGACTAATGCTGTTTGAAAATTCAGCATATTCCATTTTTTTATGCTCTGCATGTGTCACAGAGAGTTAAGATCTAAGCAATGGATTTCCATTATGGAGTTACAAACTATGTCTTAGTTATAGCATTTCTTTTCAAAGAAATAAGAATAACTTGGCTATATAAAGAGGTAAGGCATCTTAATAGACTTTTTTTTGTTGACTTAAAATCCCTTTCATGAAGTGCTGGTCATGCTAAGGTCATTTGGATTTCTCTATGTAAGCAACAGGAAGAATGGCAAGAGGTAAAGCAATGGTATATTTATTATGGTACTGTGCAGGTTTTCCCAGTTGCACGCAGCAAAGTCAATATGGAAACACGTGATAGTTGTAATCTAAAAAATCAATTATCTGTCTAGACATGACAAAATTAATCTTGCACATTCGAAGTAGCAAGCCACTTTAGACCTCAAATGGAAGTTGCCCTATTGACTTAAGTGATCAACGATCAGGTATTTTGTACATTTTCCCCAATTTCTTTAAATATACAGCTTGAATAATCTTTGCTGATTGGAACTGATGAGGAATATATTGATCTTATAACTTTAGGAATAATAAGAATGGAGAGAAACTTCCACAGTCACTGAGAGATTGATGGTCTTGGTCATCACTGTATCCGGTCTGGGTCTAGCTTACTCTTTTTGAAGCAGGACCTTATTTTCAATCATTCTTGAATGGTTCATTCTTTTTTGTCTTTCTGTCTCTTTACTTTTGGTCCTTGTCTTTTCACATGACCTTCCCTGGCATTGTTAGCTGAGAATTAAATTCAGAGGCATTTGAATGCCAAGTTACTGTGAACATCTTGATTTGTGAGATATGATGTGCATTCAACAGACAATTTACAAATATGTAAGATGTATAAAAATAATAGAATTCAAGTTTCTCTTTTTACTACCTTATGGAATTTGAATGATTTTTAATATAAGTGTTCACTGATCATTGTGTAAAAGCAAAAATAATCCATATTTTGAATTTTTGCTGGTGTATTTAAAAGCAAATTGCAGTAAACAACTAGTTTCTTAATAAAGTGCTATGATTTCTTTGGCTTCTCTGAGAATATGTATTTCCTTAGTAACTCAAATGTTCATTTCATGCTCTTCTCCAGATCCTACAAAGAAGAATGGTGCCACCTATTTAAATTAAACATTTTTTGGAGGAAAAATGTATATTGCATTTGAGTTGACTGCTTGTAGATGTAAAGTTTCAAGCCTATGGGAGTCCAAATACTTGGGTTTTAGCATCTGTATAATAGGGAATTTGTAGTGGAAACAATGATGGCACCAGAAATACTGAAGTGATGTTTCTGGTAGGACTCTAACTAACTGAAAAATGTAAGATAATGCACTGATACATTATCCTAAAAGTACAGTGAACTCATGACTAAACTGTGTTTGAAATTCTGTTGTTGAAATCTGACCCTATTCAGGAAAATAATGGAATGTGTGTCATATTTTTTTCTCTTGATCTCCCAGTATTTTTGGATGCGCTTTTGAGCTAGAAATGATTGCCCTAGCTGCCCGAATGTCGACAGAAAGCCAGACAAATGTGTATCCACTAGCTTTGGACTTGCAGTGTTCTAATAAAAAAGAGTCGTCTCTGATAGATACAGCCCTACCAAGGCTGACTGCAGCAGATTTAATTTGATCTCTCAAGTGCAGATTAAAAATATTGTTCTTGTTCCAGTTAGAACATTACCACTTAAGTTTCAATGCAAAAGGGGCTTTTTCATCATCCCGAAACATGCGCTCTCAAACATTTTAACTGACAGTGGTTTAGTATTTGCATTATCTTTTCCTGATTGTGTATTTTTCACCAGAGACAGATGATAAAGTTTATGTGAGAAAAGATCTGCAGTAACACCAAGAAAAGACTTCATATTCTGTATTATTAGGGACTGCTGAAGAAATTTCAGATGGCTAGAAATTGCATTAAAAAATTATTGCATTTTCCATAAGTGAGCATTTTTGCATATTTAGCTGATGCTGAGGAAGACAGCATCAGTCTTGTTTTGACACTATAACCAAAGTTGTAGAGAGTTGTAAAGAATTCTTCCAGTATCCATGGACCTAGAAAGATAATTTTTGTGTGGATTAAATGTGGAATTAAAATTTGATCCTATCTGTGAATAGAAGGAAGTACATAGATGTAAGATCAATTATTTGAAAGAAATAAAGGTGTATAAGGCCAAACCCTAAATTTATTTGCACCTCAGACAGATTTGCTAGCATCCACTTTCATATATTTTACATTGTGTTTTTATTTGATTAAAACGGGACCTGGGCCTTCCCAGGTAAGTGCTTGAGTCACCATCCCTGAAGGGATTTCAAAAACAAGGTTTAGTGGTGACCTTGGCAGTGTTAGGTTTGTGGTTGGACTTAGTGATCTCAGGGGTCTTTTCCAGCCTAAATAATTCTGTGATTCTGTGGTGTAGAACTGTAACAGCAGTATCCAAAGGAGAGCAGCATTCTGCAGTGACGTGATTTGGTGCTTGAGGACCTCACTTAACAGTCCTTACTTTGATAGTGTGTTCATACTGTACTGGCTGCCCGAGGGGGCCACTGTGTTGTGTTGTCATGCACAGTGTAATGCAGACTGATGGAACTGCATAGATGTTCTGAGCATTTGGCGGTGTGCTGTAAAACTTGAAGTGTCTTCAGTTATCTTGATTGGTAGGTATTCCATTCCCATTTCTGTGTGATCAGTCGGATGGATGGGAAATGTGTGGCAGTGGCCAGCCAGTCTAAATGCATTGACTGTCTAAGGCTTGCATGTTGCAGAGCAATACTATATTTCATATAATGTATTAGGCATTCAAATTCCAGTATCTCATACCTGTGGAATAGATTGTACTGAGGGGTAAAACAGCACTGTATGAGGACTGCTTTTAGAAAATGAAATGTTAATATTTCACCCCTGCCTAATTGTAATAGATCCCTTTATCTATGGTTTTAATGTGTAGTCCCAATAATGAAAGATGGATTATGGTAGAAACATCAAATCTGTCAGAGAAATCATCAGCATGATTGTATGGCTAAATTTCCAGGCCTGCAGAGACCTTTATATGCACAAGCAAATTCACATGAGCTCTTGGCTTTTAAAGTCTTCATCCATAATCCATTGTATTCAATGAAAGAGTCCTTACAGCCTCCTGTGAGAGGTTGAAGGTAATGCTCAGTGTGTTTCTGTTTTGACCTAGGACTTTATTAGACACAGGAATAGACACTCAAACATAAAAAAATGATCATCAGCTGTTTTGTTAAATATGAAAATTTAATTTACATTAAGATTTTTGTTTTCATCTTTTGCTGTGAGATACTAAAGTTAGGAAGCTGAAATTGAGGCTTTTCATTATCAAGTAACAGTAGGTTATCTGTTCTCATTGATTTAAATGAAAGCAAGATTGTTGCATTTCAGTGTTCTGTAATTTCTAGCCTATTAAGTTTTTGTGATTCACTGGAGCAAATACACAAGAGAAAGGCAACACAGTTCCTGAAGCCATGTGTAAAGAAAAGCACCAGTAATCAGGAGCTGCAGTGATGCTGTGACTGAAATTTGCAATTGCTGAGAGATGCTGGGTGATGCTATTGCAGGCTTGCTGATTCTTTTATCTCTCCATAGCAGCAATGTTCTTTTGAAAAGAGGTGTTTAATGTCATCAGCAGTCACTTGACAAGCTCTGCTCTGCATGAATCTCAGAGTCACTTCTAGGAACAGCAGGTTAAATGTTCACATTTGCACAAGTAAATGGACAGTGCCAGCTTTCCAGAATTCCCGCAGTCTGAAGATGTTTACATCCTACTTCAACTCAAGGAACTCTAGCCACCAGAACTTACCTACATTAATTTCATTGGGAAATGTCTTATTCAGACATCCTTATTTAATCTCCCTGACAATAGTTGGCTGCTTTCCCTTACTCACAAAGATACATATTCACCAAAAAATAGTATAGAAATAATCATAAGAATGACTTCTGGCTGGAATGACATTGCATTTACAGCTCAATTTATTAAATGCTCTGAAACATCAATTTTGCAAGCTGAAAAGAGCATCTTCTGTAATAATGTATGTTCTTACAAGTTAGTTGAAAAGTGTCTGCCCAGCTGGGGAAAATACATTTGTAACAATGAAAGGTTGCCTTCCCAAACACATACCTGTGTATTTTCTATCACAGTACAGGAACAGATGAAGGGGAAATATCTCATTTTGCTTTTAGGCATAGACTCTCAAGATGTCAACTTTCCCACTCATTTATTAGATGTCACCATCTGTAAGGGAATTAATTTTTAAGTGTTGTGATTTTATGATTGCTCAACTACAATGGCTAGTATTACACTTTGCTTATTTTCCTTTATTTCATGAAAATATGGTTCTTCATTTGGGTACTCATCTGAAAATTATGCCCAGGTCTGAATAGATCTATAAATATGAGAAAGTTACAACACTGTCCACTACTTGGCATTGGTATTAGTTTAGACTGGTTTGGACTGTGTATCATAAACCTCTCAATGATAACAAGCATTTATTGGTCCTGATTCTGATGGACCTTATTCTGGATTTGGACCAGCTCCTTGACTTGAGTAGTAGAACTTCTGATTTATACCACTACGAAAACAGACTTATGGTTTCCATGAATTATCTTAATTTAGCTAAATTAAAATGAAATTTATTAAAATCAGTTTTGAAATGTTTTATCAGAATACATGCTACAGTATTATTTTGTATTATAGACAGATACTTTGTGGACATTAGAAATTCCTTCTGATAAAGTGTGTGTGCATACAAGGATGCGCGGCTCAGCTGACTTAGTTGTAAGTTAGTTGTAGTGAACAAAATTTGTTTTCAAGGTTTTATGTATTCAAGTAATTCTCCAGAAGCTAATGGTGCCATATTTTATTAAGGGCATACTTTTATTAAATATCCTATTATACTTTCAGTAGTTGCAGGCAAGAATCATCATCTTCACTTTAGAGGAGAAAACTGATACAGATATTACAATTTTCTGAAGAGCAGAGAAGTCTCTTCTTTCTTAGAAGTCCCTTCTTGATTAAGTAATATGAGATGTTGCTAAACATTCTCATTCATAGGTTCAGTATGTTTAAAAGCTAAATATTCTTTAAGGGTTGTCCACTGTTTGAAAACATCAGTCCCATTCATACTTAGGAAAAAAACTAAGGGCTGGGTTGTGTGGTGTGCCATAAAGGATATGACTCCAAAAGTCTGCCTTGGGTGGTAAGATGATGCACTCCACTGGCTGTAATGGTGTCTCCCTAGCAAACAACAGAAACTTATGGTTTATACATAGGATATCACAACAGAAGGACAAGCCAGGCATGGTGAGTCATTTTTGCTCTCCAATGACAGTCATGGGGTAGAGTGCTAAATGTCGTATTCAGGAAAATCTGAGTGTCTAAAATCCAATTGCTGCATTCTGCAAAATCTTCACAGAAACAGCTGAGTTACTCTTCAGTTGAAGAGAAAGAAAGAGGGAAAGAGATTAGATTTAGAATAGTTAAAGTTTTATAGAACTGATAGTTTTCTGTTTATCGTAAATCTACAGGGCACTTGTTAGTTGAGAAATATAAAGTATTTTCTTCTTCCAGTTTTAAAAATTCTGGTAGTGCCTATGTAAAGATAATTATGCTCACTTTGTGTTTTAGTCCATTTCAAGGCTTGGAATATACTGTCATATAGTGGTGCATAGTATATGCAGTAATTACTGCAGTCTTCTGTCAGATGCTGCTGCCCTTACACCTATTGAGTATTCTCCAAGGTTTGGAATAGTCATTCAGATTTTGAGCAATATAACATGACATTTTTTTGCTGTTAAACATGTTCTAAACTAACAAAGTCCCACAGTGTTCAACATTTGCCCAATTATTTTGTTTAGTTTATATCAAGGGTTTAAACTAGCAAGACTATTTTGATTGTAAGTTTTGCTTAATTTAAATATGTTTTTCTAAGTCCACAGAGGTTATTAATTTTGTACGCATGAATAAAAACTTCCAGTCAGCAAAGTATGAGTGACTAAATTTCAAATGCTACACTCTAAAATCTTCAGTGAAACAATGAGTTATTCATTAGTTGAAGAGGGGGAGTAAGAGAGATAAGATTTAGAACAGTTAAAACTTGATAGACAGAGAGCCATGATTTCTAATCTCTTGATATGAATTCAGATACAAGTTTGTTTTTATACCTGCAAGTGTAAATGGTAGATAAGCATGTTTTATCAGTGAATTTTCCTTAATTGCTTTCTGATGATATCAAACACTACTGCTAAAACAAATCTGTTCCTATTAAAAGATAGACTGTAATTACATCTCTACTTCCAACTTCCAAAAAAAAAGACATTAGAGATTTTTTCATTTTAGTCTTGGAAATTTGTGCTGTAGTAAATAAAATCCACAGTCATACAGCTGTTATACTTCAAATTTGTTTTTTTTTTTTTTTTAATTTAAGGTAGAAGAGAGCTATAATCCCTTCTGCTATGTGTTTGTATAAGAATTTCAGTTTTTCTTTTCAAAGATATTTACTTGTGCTCATTATCATTGTTATAAACACAAGGAACACAGATTATGTTACCTTAAGTTCCAGTGTGAGTTGGGAGAACTGGGAAAACATTCCAAGTATACTATATTTTGAGTGCTGAATTACATCAGATAATTACCATTGCACTTGTAATAGAATATCAAATAAATTAAATCAGTTTGGGAATAATCATAACATTCTGATTGAAGTAGTAAAATCACAGTTTTCCTTTTTTTTTTTTTTTTTAATAATGATATCTACCTGCAGACTTGTACTTGAAGAAAATCTCATTCTAACCAGATATTTAAGTCAGTAGTGGCTTCCATTTAAGATGGGAGAGGTGTTCAAAGATAAAGCTGATGTTGGCACAAATGGAAGAGTCTTGCCATACATATGATAATCCAAGAATATAAAATTACTACCAAATGGGCAGGATGCTTGCAGAGAATGTAAGAAAAGCAAGTCTGAGGTCTCACCTTGTCTAACCTATGTCACTGATGAACCCTGTTCTCTGCATTTTGGGTGAATGTCCTGACTGTCATGTCTGCATCTATGATGTGGCCACTGACATTCTCTCGTGAAAATACAGATGGTCTGAGTTTCATGCAAAAAGAGAATGGGAAAATCTCTGAGTTCTCAGGAAGTTCCCAGAAGGTTTCCAGGCGTCCTGAGTACACAGTGAAGTTCACAAGGTTTATTGATGAGTGATCAGCCCGTGGAGCCCACTTCTTTCATCTTTGCTGCAGTTGTGAAAACTCAGAAGTAAAAGGACCAAGAGATAAGAAAGCTTGTGACATTGAAAGGGGATGGTGAAATATTTTCTTTTCTCCTACT
This sequence comes from Margarornis squamiger, assembly GCA_035222235.1. Lineage (NCBI taxonomy): Eukaryota > Metazoa > Chordata > Aves > Passeriformes > Furnariidae > Margarornis > Margarornis squamiger. The sequence continues at coordinate 43,417,472 of JAWWTY010000123.1, read as the reverse complement.
CTCCTATCTTCTAAAGCAGAAAGACTGAAAAACCCCTCTACCTTTGTGAAAGCATTTTATCCCAGTAATTTATTAATCAACCAGTGAGGAAACCTTTCCCACTTTGTATTTTCCTGGATTGAAACATGTCCTGTATATCTCACAGACACTAGAATAGTGGGTTTTAATTAAAGGATTCTGGAACTTTATAGGCAAAGGTAGACAGATTTCTTCATACTGTTGTGATTCAGTTAGAAAATCTAGAACTGGAGATTGCCTTTAACTTCCCACTAAAAATAAATGTCTGTATCATTTTTACATTACTAAATCTTAGGTTATCAGAAAGAAAAAAACAATTGCATTAAAAATCAGCTATTACATTTAGGAAATGGTCCGGCAACAAAAATGAAGGAAACAGTAAAGATTCTGCAAAGTAGGTCCAATTTACTATACAGTTCCTGGAAAACAAATTTGGGTTTTCCTAATATTAAGGCACTTTTTTTAACCCCAGCATACAACGTATCAAGGGTGTAATGCTAACTAACATCCTGGGCATTATAAAATTTGGAATGTGCTTGCCACTGCATAATTTCACAGAGTAAAGAGAAATCAGGAGGGATTAATTCAGTCCCTTTAACTTCAAAGATTGTTATCAAGGTCCCCTGTCAGCCAGCCTTATTTTTCACCCATGGGAGATAGCTACAAGCAAAAAACACCTGGCTAACCTTCCTTTCACAAGCCTGTAGACTTTTTGACATGGAACCAATGTATCCACATAAAGTGGCATGTGGTAAGCAAACAAAAAGCAAGCAAAGTCTAATATATCAGGAGCTGCTATCCTTTGCTTTAGGTAATCCATGATGAAATCCCAGACGAAAAACCCCCAGTTAACCAACATTTCCATTCTTTGAAGGTTTGCTGGTAGCAGGGCTTGGCTTGTTGGGTTTCTAATCTCAACCAGCAATCTCACACTTAGTGCTATTTAATCTCTTATTTTATATGATGTATTTATTTTTAGGAATACTCCTCTAAAATTATATACCTATAAGTGTTCATAGTATCTGTCTTCCTTTAGACTTTCATGTCATCATAGCAATACAAAATGGGCAATTGAGAACTCCATGGCTAGGCATAGACATAGGAGTTTTTCCTAATTTTATATTGTCAGGAATGTCTACTCCATTTTATGAAGAACCAAAACCAAGTGGAGAGGTGAAGATAATTTCTTCCTTGGGGGGAATAGCCCACAGACTAATAATATGTGCTTTGTGTAGATAAAAAGGTGTCCAGATTGGTAGAAACCTATTTTCTTCCTGGTAAATTTACTTCTCTGGCAGAATCCTGAGTCACAGAGTGACCTGAAAACACTTTTCACTGAAACAGCACATATTTTGCTAAAACAAAAGGTCTATAGGCTAAAGTGGCATTATTTTAACTGCTTGGCTATAAGATCTACACAAGTACTCTTAAACTGCAATTTTGTTTTGCTTTTGGAAATAAGCAATTCTTTGGTCCATTGTCCTGTCAAATAGCCACTAAAATCTACATGAGAGTAGGAAAATGAACTCATTTGACATGCATATAATATTAAGAGGGTCTAGTTTTACCAAATAGCTTTATGTAAAATCTCTTTTTTCCCTCCAACATGAATGATAAAGGCAGTAAAATATTGAAGTTTGTTCTTCATCAATTTTACGATAAACTAATCACCACACTATTGAATATGCACTCAGGTAGCTAATTAGTGTATTGGAAAATTAATTCAGGCAGAGTACCAATCCAACAGACCTTGCTTTTTACATATGTGTTTGGTTTGATTACTGCATTTGCAGAAACAACTGAGTTACTGCCTTCACGTGGATAGCAGGAGTTCACAGAACATGAATATTACTATATATACATAGCAATTGCTATATATTGTATGGTATCATAACTCTACTTGATGAGTGATGGCATGGTATCAGACAACTTATGCTGTTATGCAGAAAATTGAATTAATAAAGGAGACTTTTCTGCCTTAGAGCTGCTGTGTTTTTTCAGTTATCCTCTGTGAGAGCCTTTTTAATTTGGAAACTTCACTGATCTTTTGCACATGATTTTTATATCACTGAAGTACAATGACCTGTCAAGCTCAGATCTGGCTGAGCTGCTATTTGGATAGCAAACATGCTAATACAGGTTGTCCTCTACAGAGAACAAGGAGTAGGTAAATATTTCATTTTACTGAAGAAAGCCTGAGGTGCAGAGCTGTCTGATAATTGTTCCTGGTTTCACTGGAAATCTGTCACACATATCTTGGGCCATAAGGGAACATATGTGAATGAGTTTCCATTGGTTATTTGTTCTTGTCTTTTATGAACAAGACTGAAGTATTGTTTTTCCTCTGAACTTACTAGAAGCCATCCATCCTTCTTTGGTCTTCAGCTTTTAAGATGGACTTATTCTTCTCAGTGACAGCAACAAAAACTAGCAGTTTCTCCAAGAATGCTGAAATAGTGCATAGTAATTTCCACCAAAAGTAGTATTTTGCATTTCACTTCAGACAATTTAATGCAACTATGTTCTGTGAACACCATATGTTCTCCAGCGTTTCTGTTTCTGTTCTGGTTTGCCTGGATGACAGGACCCCAAAAAATGTCAATAATATTCCATATTTGAGGACCTCAGGCAAATAAGTTAATTGCAAGAGTATATGAAGAGAAAGAATTATACATTTATTAATAAAATGATCACTGATCATTTTTTCTATAGTTTCCCTTAGCTTGAACTGATACAGAACTTGACTAAAAGTAGTGCAGTGTGAAAAAGAGGTCAAAATTACTACTCCAGGAAAATAGCTTCTTTTTCTTTACTTACATGTATTTTAACTCTGTCACTTTGTTTTACCTTATGCAGTTGCCAGTTAAACAACTTTAAAGTCTCCAAACTTCAATTTGCTGCAGACAGACAAGTGGCCTAGAGACCATCTTCAGTGTGATGAAAAATGCATTTTAATTCCTAAAGCAGTTGCATAGAAATAATTGTAAAATAGTAAAAATATTTTTTTAGCAGGTGGCGAATACAGTCTTATTGAAAATATATTTTTTAAGTGTAGTGGAGTTGCATTTTCTCTTCTGTTCATTCATTTCCTAGTGTGAACTGAAGATAAAAATTGTTCTCTTGTATGATTTCAAAGAAACCATATTCCATAAAGTAGCTTTGTTTTGACTGTACATTGTGGCAGTTCTTTTATGTTGTTTCTTATTATGCCTTCAAATATTGTCACTTGATTCTTATAATGTTAATTACCTCTACAAGTTTCCTCTAGCCCTTCTTAAGAATATAAGTCATTTTAAATGCATCAAAATGACTTCCATCTTGTGTGTGTTTTTTAAGAATAAATACACTTGACCCAGGAATTAAACAAAGAAGTATGTAACACTGAATTTAAAGGTTTTTTTTGCAAGGTTACATTATGTAGGTTTTGCTCACAGTGAAACATTTTTTACATCAACAGTAGTGTCATAAATAGGGAATTATTGATGTTATCTCTTCAGGGAAATGTAGTAGTTTAGACTGAAGTTTTTTTCTCTTCAATGTGGTGCTTTGCTTTATGCAGGAATTCAGGCCAGCCTTGTGATTGTATAGTACAGGAGTGCAGACCAGGCTATCACAGAGATCCTGTCTGATTCCCTAAGCTGTATGTCTGGTAACTGATGGATTTGATGTATAAACAATGTTATGAACTTACTGAAATCAGTGAGTCTGCATGTGAAGTCAGTAATTCTCAGTAAGTTGCCAAATGGCCCATGGACATTAGAGCCTAGCTTTTGGACATAAACATTAGAAAGTCCCTTCAGGCTCTCCTAAACTTCAAGTATTTCAAGGCACCCTAGACCATTTCTTCATATGTAATATAGGAACCACTTTATACACATAACTGAGCCATCTAATGTGGCTCCTGTAGATGCTTCCACAAACATTTTTCATACATGATGTGAGTTCCTGAGAAAAACTCTTTGTCCCTTCTTTCTGCAGGGTGGTTCTCTTCACTTGGGTGGTGGCTCAGGCGTCTTCCTTGGGCCTCCGCCCTGCCTCTGCCCTCATTCCTTGGAGTCATGTGTGATTTCCTTGCCACTTTGACAATATCTGATCTGTACTCTCTCTTTTTTTCTTGAGGAAATCTTGCCCTCAGAAGAGATTTAAGGATATAAAATAATGACCTATTGCATAACAATTTACCTTGTAGTTATTATTGTTTAATCAGGACTTCTCCCAGAGCAGAAATTCTTTCCTGCTCAGGACTCAACACACTACATAAAAGATGGACACCCAAAAATATCAAGTTTGTTTTGCCATGCTTAATTTCAGTATTTGATTACTGTTTGGCAAAACAAATATATTAAATTTAACTTGTGACTTTTAGTTTAAAAATCAGTATCCCTCACAGCAGACTTTCAATAGACCTCCCAGGGGGACTGAAGAAGACATGCACCTACTGTAAAAGCTAGCCTTGTGGAATTAAACTGTTCTGGCAAAGATTTCAAGGAGGCAGGATTTCTTTCCATATATACAAGCAGAAAGAAACTTTTCTTAATCCTGGGAGTGGGGGAAGGACAAGGTAAAGGAAGCATAAACTTAGTGTGCCAGTATTTTTTTACTTACTATTTTTATCATAGAAGCATTTTGAGTTCCACCAGACCAGGTTTCTGCTATGGACAAATTATGCTGTTATTTAGACAAAGAAAGTTGGTACCCAAATACCTACAATCTGCAGTGCCTTGATACCTTGACTCTGACTGGTGGGAATGCATCTGTAGTATTTTGTATAAAGAAATATAGGTCAGGTATTGCTGCTGTATTTTTTTCTGCATGACCATGTAAGAAGATGATTAGCATACTATTCTTGTTGAATGAATTTAGAAGTTTAAATTATACTCCATTAATTCATTTACTTAGGAGTTGGTGATATTTCCTTGTGTAATATGCCACTGAGAAAGCTGTCAAGAGGATTGCACACTCCTCTTGTTTCTGGGTTCTGATATTTATGGTACCTGTTTGAATATGTTGTGGCATGGAAATGTTCTGCTTGATAGGGAATTACAGGAAACAAAAATTAGATAATTTCTTGAAGATGCTATAAATTACACAGAGGATGGAGTAGATGGTATATAGAGATCACATAGTTAAATTTCCCTGCACTGAACTCCATCCCTTATGTATCTCTAATAATGGATTGGACTGAGAGAGATGTGCATAAATTATGGTTTCCAAAAGACATGTGAAATTTGGTCTAACTTTGGGCCAATTTTTGCCCCTTTTAATGTGTCTCCTTTTAAGCATACAACAGCCTCAAACATTCTTACCATGGAAGAGTGCATGCGGAGTAACTGAAAATCATCCCATTTATTTCCATTTTCAGGTCTCAGCACCAACATTTCCCTTGATTCTCTCCTGCCCACAAGATACCACTTTCTGTAATAATAATTTTGCAGCAGACACATACGCTATTGCTTCCAATCTCTCATCTAAAATCCCTGACTGACAGGTCTGACAGAAACAAATAGCAGGTGGGTTGATAGATATTGTGTTTGGATTTGCTTTAAAGTACCTTATCCTCCCTTCTCATACTTTCTTTTCTTTTTTTTTGTTTCTTTTTTTTTCCTGGTTCAGCACTTATTTCTATATATTCATTAGGATCACAACTTCCAGTTTGCTTGGTATATAATCATAGGTCACTATGCTAATATTATCACAGCTGTGGATATAATTTCATGTTACTTCCTTTGGCATATCATGTGCTCTTTCCTTTTTTTTTTTTTTTTTTTAATATACCTCTGTATCAAATTCCTTTAATTTTTTTACAAAGGAATGTTTTTCAGTTTTGTTTCCTGTACAGTATTGCAGGATAGACCAGCAGCATGCCAAATGGCATCTAGACTCTTGCTATTTTAATTCTCTTCTCAATAGGTGCACTTTTGTAGATGCCAATAGATCCCATCTGTACCCTGGTTGAAATATTACGAATGACTCAGATATTAAAACTGCATGTTAGCAGAAATACCTGAGTAAACTTGGGCAGATTCCTTTTCTAGTCTGCTGAGTTCTTGTTCCACCCCAAGCTGGGCAGACCACAAAGAACTTTAACTTCAGCGTTTGCCTCCTCTGTGCATTGGCTTAGAGTTCAGACTTTTGGAATGTGTTCACAGTTGTTAATATTTGTCCACTTTTTACAGCTTCTTTGCTCCTGGTCACAAAAAAGCTTGCTAGAAACTTGATAGCCTTATCTCTAAAATGAACATTTTTCTCTATGTATTTGCTGATATCCTTTCTTAATGAAGGAAGTATAATATATCAGAGATATTTTATGTTGAATTCAGACTCTAATAGTAGGTAGGTATGTGAGGCATAAACCAGTTACTCTTAGACTGAACTAGGTCAAGGAAATAGATGGTTTTTTTTTTTTGCACAGTTGCCAAAATCCATCTAAAATTATAAAAATATACATAATATAAAAGAATTTGTAAGGCCTAGTAGTAATATCAGCTAATGACATAACAATTTCATTGCAACAGCTGGTGACAGACTTTACCTGGAATTAAGGATTAGTATCTCCATTTTGTAGAAAGGGGAACTGAGGCAGAGAGCAATTAACTGGTTTCTTCGAGATGGCAGAATAAATCAATGGTAAGAATTGAATGCAGGTGCCATCCAATAAGGAGGTCTGGCTCAGTGTTACTGGGATTCCTAATGGGAAATCTGCCATAGAATGTAAATGAGATCTTGTAATTTTGTGATGCTTGGAGGTATTCATGGGCTTAGCACCTCTGTGAGGGAAAGAAAAAAGGAAATGGAACATGTACCAGTACAAGAAGATTTTCTTTACTTTGACTATGTATTCATGGAAAAAATTACAGCTTTCTGATATGAGTGTCCATTTGTGAGTCTGTCTGTATGTTATGTCATATCTTCTTTCCCCTGCCATGTCTTCAGCAAAATGCAGGTGCTGTGTGAGGATCATGCTTGTGAGTAGCTTCTCTTCAATTTACCAGCAATGAGGAAGTTACACTAATGTATTTTTCATTGTTACATTGATGGATTACCTTTTTCTCCACATATGTGAAAAGGTTATTTCAGAAGGGGGCCAGGTTTTTTCTATCTTTAACTGTAGAATGCATATAATATGTATCAAAATAAGTATTATTCTTCACAATCATCATCAGGATGAATCGGTGGATTTTAGATTTGTGAAAGAAATATGATTGAATTGTGATTTGAAATAGTGCAATCTTTTTCTGTGGCAGAGGGGAGACTGCAGAGGAAGCTTTTGAGAGGCTTGGTGGTATGTGTGTTTTTGTTGTTGTTGTTTGTTTATTTATTTGGTTTTTTGTTTGTTTTTGATTTTAAAAAATTTTTATTTATTTCCTGCTTTTTTTCTGTTAGTTCAGTTTGAAAATCTAGAGGTAGTAGGCTAGGAAGATGTAGCAGTGGGTTTATACTGTTCTGTCAAAATCAGGTATAGGGGAGATAAAATGGAAGAATAAGGCACCAAAACACTTCTTGAGGATGGAAAGCCTGCTGAAGTGGAAAATCTGGCTGCTTAATAGCAGCTTCATTTTCAGCCTTCTTCCTTCAGGGTGGCAGATCCAAGGAGGGAGTTAGGTCAGCATGTGGAAAGGTAACAGGGACTTGCAACTATAAGGAAAGAAAGACTGAAATTTTGTTGATGGGGTAAGAAAGAAAGAAGCCCAAAGTCTAGAAAAAGATTAAAATTAATATACTTTTCCAATTCTCTGAATTTGCTGAGAGTTCGCTAGCAGTTCGTCTCTCAACATCTGCCTTGGTCTCCTTCTAGGAGCTTTCATTGGTATGGATAGAAGTTATGTTAACAAAGATGGCAACACTAAACCATATAAGTATTCATAAGAAAACAAATTCACTCTGGGAAGAAGCCCAGTAAAAAAGTGTTTGGGGTAATTGGCTCTGTTGGAGAGTTAGAGGGAAGAGAATGATTCACTTCCCTTAGTTGCCTTGAGACTCGAAGGAGGAACTGCTACACTATTAGCAACCAATTCATAAGAATATGACATTAGAAGGACTTTTTTTTTTTTAATTTAAATAGCAGTGCTATTTAAAAAACATCTCTGTATGATAGCATTCTGGTACATGCAAGTTTGTGAGTTTAGCTAAGAACATCCTCAGGTAACAATTACTAAGCCTTTTAGAAAATATTGGTGATAATTCGTGGCATTCCATTTTAGTGTCCTCTTTTGGCACTGAAAATAAACACTGATGCTGAAGGGTTCAGATGATGGGAAGGACTCTAGATCATAAACAGTCAGAGTCAATGCTGAACTAAAACTTCCAACTAGAAACAGCAACATAAAATATTTATTTATTTTTAAGGTACTTTAGACTCCCATCAAACTGTATCGAAGTTCCCAGAACAATATACAAATTTTTCTTCCATTGTTAACAAAGATAAACAATTATATTTAGTTGCTTTGGCATTTTTGCAGGGCAGTTTGAGGCCATCTTATTAAATAAGATTGCAGTTAATTATCTGCTTTATTGAGTATTTGTTTTCTTTTGAGTGATCTTTATATTGTTTGCTAGTTAATTTTTCTGTGGTGAGGAAACTCATTAGAGCTCTTACTCTACCTGCTTGCTGGAGACTTACTCATCTGAAACCAAAAATCCAGCTAACGTGATCTGAATTTGATTGGAGCTGTAAACAAGTGCAGCTCCCTTTGCTTCATTAAAATATGGAAAATCATGTGCCTATTTTCATTACGATTTATAATTACTTCCTTTTCTTACTGCTTGATGCAAATAGGAACTGGCCTTTATTCTGACATGGAAGATACAGCACCAAAGCAACAACTTTATTGCATGGAACAGATGGTGAAGATCACAGAGATTTCCAAGAAAAAAACAATGTAAGTTTAGTGCTAAATTACCCTTGCTGAAGGGCCTAACCTCCAGAGGTTGATAGAGAATGCAATTTTATGGCATATTTCTTGTTCGTGTCTAGGCTTAGCTCACTAGAGGGTAGGAAAGATTGAATCTTTGTTCCATATTGCTGTTTAAAGAGTCAGAATCAGGCCATGGTGTAAAAATTGGTAGTTTCAGAGCTAATTTTAATGGGTCTTCATTCATTCAGTGGTTTGTGCAATTTATTGCTGTGTATAAAGTAAAGAAATAAAGTGATGAGAGGGAAAACTCCTGAGCTGTTGAAACCAGGGATAAAGCATCCCCTAATATGCTGAAGATGATTCAGGCATCTTCCACAGTGTAGTGTGACAAACATTCTGGGTCTTAAAAGGTATTTAACATTTTAGGAGAGAAACAGTAGCTGTTTCTTCTCAGGGACAAACAAAAAAGAAGTGTATGTACAGCCAAGCTTTAATAATACCAAAATGTAAGTATTTCATCCTGTGAAGTGCCTGGAATCCTCAACGAGGATTAAACAAGGATTTACTCAATGAGGAGTAAACGGAGTTTGTATTTAAGCATGTATATTTGGAATGGCTAGGAAGGACACACTCTAATGCAATCTGGGTATAGGCAGGTTCCTTTGTTCTTTTGTTCCATAAGTCACATGAAAAAGTTAAAAAGGGATAGATGTTTAGTCATAAACATTCTGGGAAACTGAGAATTTGCAAACTGTACAGAAGTTGATAGTAGAAGCGTATTGTAGAGCCTCACAGAAAACCATTCTGGCCCTGGGAAAAGAGTTGCTTTTAAGGGATTGACCTAAATATTGCAAGTCCTCAACTGCTGCAGAAGGCACACATGCAAATACCATAAACCATAAACTAAACAGTGTTAGATTTGTGCTCAGACCAGGGACTGCTCTGTACTATAGAAGAGTCTGTTCAGAGTTACAGGGACACATGGTCACAAGATGTTTTCTCTGACATGCCCACCAGTTAGCCACGTTTGTCAGTAACTAGTAAGAAACAGGTAAAAACTGTCAAGAAACTTGGAGACACCATTGCATCCAGTGAAGCCAGCCTGTATGCACCGAGATAGAATACTCTTTGCAACTGAGTGTGTCTGCAAATAATTACCCTGAAGAGAGAGACCACATTGATTTAAAAACTCCTCTGATGGATTACTTCTTGTGGTTTGTGATGCATCCTGTTTAATTGAAGTAGCATGCCATTTTAAGTAAGGCAGAAGCAATATTGGGCCACGTAAATATAAAAATAACGAGGCACCAGAGAACTTGCCAGTGGTCATTTGTGTGTTGGTGGCTCAATTTTTGATACTGTTCCAGCTGAACTGTTTAATCAGAAACCTGCTGAGGCTCCTGCCATTTCTCCTGCCCAACCTCCACAGCAGGCTGCCTGTCACCACTTCAGAGCAGAGCATTCCAGGTTTCCAGGTCAATGGTTCTCAGTGGTTTAGCCATCACTTTTATATTGAGAAGTTGTAATAAATTGCCACAAATTTATAGACTGGCTTAACCAGGATTTTCTGCTTTATGCATCATTTTTTGAAACAAAGTGAAAGTTACATTTTTTTATTGCATCTAATTATAGTTAAGATTGACTTCTAGAAGTCTGCTGGGAATTTTCCTACATTTTCTTAAATGCAACACCTTTAAGTGCTTCTATTTTTCTGGTTTGGAGAGTGTGCCCAAGACTTTCCAAACTTAGTTTAAATGTATCCAGCGTAACTTTAGTCATTTAATTGAAACACCTAACTTAGGATCATCTACCTATCTCAGTAAGTTCCCTTTCTGGTTAATATAGACATAGTCCAAATAACATTAACATTGCCTTCTGTATACATATCCCTTTCCTTACAGCAAAGGAGGAGTGTGGAATGAGATTGTCAAAAGTTAGGAGGCACAGTCTGTGTTCTTCTGTTTGAATTTAGATACATGTTTTGGTTTGATTTTCCACTCTGATGAGAACTCAGTGGTTTGTAGAAGTCTTACTTTTCTGTTCTGTAAATTGGACAAATATTTTCATCTAGTTGTTTTAATATTTCTGCAACAGAGCTGTGAAGAATAGATGGCAGAATCACCACTTTAGAAAGGCCACTGATCTCTTTTTGAAACGTTTCAGGACCTTAGCTTTAGTCATTTAGCTTGGAAAATGTCTGATCAAGTTGCAGTTAGTATATGTAAGGAGGATCAGATTTCATACAGGTGTGTATATGATCACATCTAGTTGAACAATAGTTACTTTAACAATTTCTTTCAGTGGTAAGGTTTCTTTAAATGAAGTGTGAAGTTCTTAAAAATTACTTCCACCTTTTGCTTGACTTGACATAAGGCAAATAAAAAGGTGTTTTGTATATATTTCTAATACATGAGTATTTTCTATAGTCTTTGCTCACCTGCAAAGGTGACAGTGTTGCCAGTTACCTTAAAAGTACCTAGGCGAGTTTCTGTATCTGTTAATTTGGAAATGGAACAAAGTCAACAACAGGACTGTTGTTGAGACTGCAGGCTGTATATATAATGCTGTATAATGTGCTCTTGCAATACTCTTAAATAATACGTAACATTTTAGGCAATACAGAATTGATTTGAAACTCCTAAAGGTTTTCTTTTGACTTAACTGCACAGAGTTTCAGTGACTGAATGATATGGAGTCTGAATTAATGAAAGAGTATAAAAAAGTCTTCAATCTTCAGTATTAAACAAGACTTCAGTAAAGAAAACTTCAGTCTTAAAACAAGACTGAAGTACATATGCAGTTACTATTCCACTCCCATTCATCAAGGGCAGTTTGGAGTGAATTTCAGTAGGACATCTTGTGTAATGGAATGTTTAAATTTTAGAAGGATAGCAGCAGTTCTCTGCAAGTTGTGATGCCTTATCAGTTGCTCCCAGATAACGCGGTTGCATAGCTTTGAGTGCTATACTGAAGTGGGTCAGAAGTTTCTACTCCATTCTTTGCCTTTTATAAGCAGCTATTCAGAATATCAGTGATTTTGATGAAACTAATGACAGACCAGATTTCTAACAAGTGTGCAAGCTATTTACATTAATATTGCTATTTTCTTTCCTCCTTATCAAGGAAAATGATTAAGGCAATCATTTTTAAATTAATGTATCTATTAATGTCCCCACAGTTAATTCCAAGGTTGTGTACTTTAAAATTTAAAATCACTTGTTATAAAAAAAAAATAAATAGTCACTGCACCAATTTCTTAAGAGAATCTAATGCATTAAACTGTAACCAAGTAACCAAGTCCAAATACAAGTATTTTTATGGGATAATTTCAACAATATGTACCGTCTGCTTAATGTGTTCATAAAACCAAATATTAATTTCCTGGTAAATCAGTTGTAAACCAGAAAATATTATTATTATTATTACAATAATTTTTGCATAAGATAAATGACTCTGTGGCTCAAAAGGTTAAAGTTTAGAATAAGAACTGGCATTTACTTTTCTCTTCAATTTTCCTAAAATTAAATTGCCTGATCATGAATCCAAGTCATATTTTATCTTTCATTAAAATAGAAAAGACCTGGAAACAATCTGTAGACCACCGGGATGTCTGAAAGTTATTTTCCAGTTATAAAAATAAATTAGCCTGTATTTATTCACCATCTGTCAGTCTTCCTACCAGTGAACTGAATTTTCAGACAGGTTACTTGCAGTGGTAAGGAACAGCTGTAGGAAGCCAGGATACCAAGGTTGCTCTAATTATATTAGAACACAGAGCGGCTTTTGGAAATTTGCAAGAGTTCAGTTACAGTGTCTGGGGAGAGATTTAACGTTTTGAGGATTCTCAAGAATGCACACACTTCCTACTGTGTCTGAACCTCAAAGGGTTCATTCAAATGGAATCGAAATTAGCAGAGTGACCTTCCCTTCCTTAATTGTTCTCCACATCAGAATCTGTGTTCAGGTGTGGGATGAGTAGAGGTGAAGCAAGAGACAGTTTTAATCTTATTAAGGTAATGCTTGGTTACCTTGCCATGATAACCTTTGGGGACCTGCTGACTTTGACTATCTTATTAGTGGTATGCTATTCTGCTTGAGAAAGAGAAGCAGAAGCTGATGTTTAGTCCATGAATGAAGTGATGATGACCATTTGTAGTTGGGTGAGCTGTGTCACATGTGTATATGAGGATGCTCAAATTTACCAGCAAGTTCTCTCTGACTCCCTTCAGGACACATGTGCAACAAGATTAAGGTCAACTCTACTGCAGAGTGGGATGTAATCAACCTGCTTGTATTCTCAGATTTTTGTTATCTCTTATAATTATTGTAAAGATGTGTCAGCACTCAATAAACATAGGGGTAACTGCATTTGAAAAAACCCAAATCTTATTTAGACTAATTTGGATTCTAAGTGACGCAGAGAGATGGTTCAAAAGTGGTTTCTCCTCTCAGGAACAAAACAAGCAAAGATAAAGTGGAAAGGCACAAAAGAAGAAGCGTCTCTATCTGTATCCCGTGATAGATTTGGTTTCAACATAGTTACAACTCAGTGAGTGAAAAGGCTTTGGGACCAAAACCATATGACCTTGAACTGTAAGAATGGCAAGTCAGATCTCCTTGGAAACTGTTAGAAACATAAATGGAAAGCCTATTCCTGTATCACACACTTATGTAACAAACTGAGCAAAATTGCTTTACAGAATGAATGAAGCGCAAGAATAGTTAAAGAATTGTTTGAACAGTATTTTCGGTTTGAAGATAAACGATTTCTCTATGTCTTTCATCTTAGTTCTTTTATTTGAACAAAAGCAGCTTAAAATTACCATGACATATTCAGGAAACTACTGACAGACTTCAGGTCTCGCTATGCCAGAATATGGAAAAAAAAAGAGGCATGAAGTATGAAGCCATGCTGTCTGTTAGACTTACAGGAAGACTGGGCTATGCACCAGATTTATGAAACAATGCAAATAACTTTCTTAGACTGAAAATTGGAAGGATATGTCATATTTTCCCAAAATTTTGTAATAATACTCTTTTCCAAATCCTTGCAGCACAAGGCTCTCAGTTCCACAGCTTCAAGTACTGTGCATTTGAAAACATGTATGAGGAAAGGCTAGATGGCTGGCAAATAATATATTCTCCCAGAGTTCATTTGTGCTGCTGTTCTACTATACAAGTTGTCCTGCTCACAGTTCTGCTGTGTGTGTGTCCTCTGCTCACAGCAGGGGACTCCTGTGAATATTGGGGCAGAAAGGCTGAAGAACCGAATGTCTGACATTTTATAAAAATCTAAGGAGACAAGTCATTATTAGTACCTTAGAACTACATCTCTGTTCTTCAATCCCCTTGGTATCACTGCTTGGCATCGAAGTTCTGACCGTATTAACACTGGCTCAGTCTGAAGTTTATTTCTGGAAGCTTTTAAAAAACAGCTGGGGAGTACCTTTCACTTTTAGTCACATACTGTGGCTTCTTTTTCATGTTTTAAGGTTGGGAAAAAATCCCAGGACTCTTCTTTGACCTTATGTGGCTTCTGCATGAAAACATCTAGGTTCCTAACCTTGTCAACTTTTTGTGGTAGACAAAAATGGCCAAGGGGTACGTCTAATTGAAAACTTTGAAAAAGCTTTATTCATATCCCATATCCTCATAAAATTACCTTTTTCAATTTGCAATTTTTCAGCCTTTGCTGGAAAATTAAAAATGTGTCCCCAGGCTTCATACTGTGTGCAGTATTTAATCACAAATATGAAGCCATGACTAGCTTGTTGCTTAGTCTTCTGGTGCTTTTATTGTGAAAGGCTTTGGGGCAAGGCTACCTGAATTTTTGAGTATTTGACTACAGAAGTCCATCTTAAAATGCAGATATTCTGTGCAAATCCAATAGATCTTTGTTGCTTCCACTTAGGATTTCTTTCAGGAAAGAAATAAACAGCTATGTTAAAGCAGGACCTCTCTTCCTGGAGTCTTATAATTCAGATTCATCCTTTTATCCACTCTCAAACCTCATACATACTTATGTCACCTGTATCTTATTTTCACTTTTTACGCTTGTAGAAAAAAATAAGTTAGATCTATTCATGTCTTTTGGTTGCCACGACTATCAGGTTTTGGTACCTTCTCACTTGCTGGTCTAGTTCCCTTCTTCTGAAGAACTGCTTCTAAACTGTTATGCATGGCCAGAATACTGAACATATGAGTCTTTCCTGAAGTATTAAAAAATACATTTTTCTCTTTTTGGTAGAAGTGCAAAAATCTCTTGCTACAGGAAAGACTAGTCTCAAAATATTATCAGCTGGCTTGTCCTAATCCTCGCAGTTGGAATAACCCTTCACTCTATCATTTTATTGTATGGAGCCTACCTATTAATAAATTCATAAATTTTCTTGGCTATACTTTTAGCAACATCACTAAATGGGAAGTTGCTGAAAAGAAATAGATAGAACACTTTGATCTCAAAGGAGCAAAGTGTTCCTGGAGCCAGCTTGCTGGGAAGTAGCAGAGCAGTAGCCAAAATTAATTGGTTCTTTAGATCTTGGTACTCTGAATTTCCCTACCACTCAAGATTGCTTTGGTGATATTTGTTATAATTTTCACAGCTATAGCAACTTCAGTGACATTTTCAAAGGTCATAAAAAAAATAAACTGCTCGAACCCCTCTAATTTGTAATAGAAGTTATAGGAATTCAAGTAAAGTTTTTCAGGAAAAGCTTTTAATAAAGAAATAAAACTGTACAGATTGACTCTTAAATTGTTCATTTTTTGGTCAGTAAAAGAATAGGGAAAACATACATATTTCAGTTCAGTTTTGTCAAAATGAGGCATATCTATTTAGGTTTCAGAATTCAGCTTCATTTGAAATCATATACATTTTTTTTTTTTTTTATAGCGGAATGGATAATATAATCCAATATCTTCTTTTTAACTTTTACAACTATTTCAAAGCAATTTGTTTTATTTTATAGAATGAATCAGAAAACTCCCCAAAATAGTTCATCACACAGCTCAAGGAATTGTGCCCAAGTTATTTAGATTCAATGCAAATATTTATGACCAACAGTAGTTTGTGTAAGGGAACCAAAGGAATGTGGTTGATTTATTTTAATTTGGTTTTTGTCCTCACTTTAGAGAAGAAAATGAAGAGGAAAAAGTCAGTACATGTACAGAAATCTCTATGACATTTGTGGCAAGATCAAACGACCAGTGACTGGAAGCCTTTCCTTCCATGATGAACGCATAGATGGCAGTGAAAAATGTTATATCAATGTTATCTACATTACAATGTATAACAGAAGTTTTGTCAGAGAAGCAGTAGAATTTATGGGATGGAAACTAAGTGAATCAAGATCTGGCAATGATTCACATTTGGACCAGTAGCTTAAGATTTGGTTTCTTACAATTAGATAAGTCTTGATTTTGGACTGTGATTACTCTCAAATATGTAATTTGATTTTCTGGAATGCAGAAGACTTGTAGCTGTCATTTAAAACATGCTTTGTAAACATAAGTTGATACTGTAATTGCAATAGTTTTTATTACTAATGGTTTACTTTGATATATCATTTGTGTATGCTCCATGGGCACATGTTTGAAAGCAACTGTAATGTGCATAGTTACTGAAAAATAGTACAGGAGGAGAATTTTGATAGAACTGCTAACATGCTGACCATCTTAATATAAACCAGTAGCACGATATCTGTAATGAAAATTCAGAGAGACTGAATTTTCAGTTAGAAAAGTCCAGACTGAAATGGTAGATCTATGATATATCAATCTAGAAATTATAAAAATTAATAAGAATTTCCAGAAAAAATAGAAAAAAGGGAAGAGACTGTGAACAGAGTTTCAAAAAAAATTGTCTTCAGTATCCTGTATTTGTATGATTTTCATCTGATTAAAGTAGCTCAAATCATTACTAGTTAGATTTAGTAGCCACACAATTAAATGATGTGAGAACTCACAGAATGAAGAAAGATTTGAAAAAAGTTGGCATGTCAAATTCCAAGAACACAAGTCTGTACCATTCTACTGTTTGCACTTGGTGTTTGCACACTTAATCATTTTAGATTTTTCTGAAATAGAACTATGCCACTGTTATGCAAGCATTCTTAGAATAAGTTTCATTTTATATGGTTTACTCATTATTTTAGAATTTCATGCCACTTTTTAACTGGTTAGTAGCAGTAGATGTAGAAGGGGTATTTCGGTGTCTATTACTAATGTCTTCTACTTTGTTCCTCAGAATTTGAATCATTCTAGAGAAATGATTTACACCTGTCCTCTGGAAAGTCTAGAGTTGAATTGGTGGCTACTTCTTGGTTAATTGTAGATACCAGAAGTGAATTAGTGAATAGGCTGTGTTTTAGCTAAGGTTGGACTGGATGATCTTGGAGGTCTTTTGGTGATTCTATATATTCTGTATATACTCTGGCCAGTACAGAACCCAGGTTCTCAGAACCTTTCAAAAGAAATCCTGGCTGCCAAAAAACCAGGAAGAAATAAAAAGACAGGGAGCAGTGGTATTCATATGAATGTTTTGAGTACTTTAATCCTCAATTAAACCTGTGGAATGAGGATAAAGTTCCCAAATGCAAGGGAGAGATACTTGAATTCTTTTAGAGGACTAATCCTGTGAACAACTGACATATGGTATACAGCACATATGGTATAAATTCTAGGGTGCTCCTTTTGTTTTTCAGTTCAGATACCAAGCTCCTAGCCAACTGGCAACGAAGAATGGTTGGATAAGGCTTGCGTATAAAATTGGTCCTCAGTCGGATGAAAGCAATGCAGACCTCCTTCATGTTCAGAATGGATAACTTGTTAGATCAGGTTAGTCAGCCTTAATTTAAGACAACTTTTGATCTGGCAGAGATTACTGCAGATTCTTTTCTCTATCAAGTCCTTAGGGAAAAAAAAAAAAAAAAAAGAGTTTATTTTCTGTATCTTTCTTTCTTCCACTTGGGTTACACAGGCCTCCAGCCAACCTCCAGGAAATAAAACTGAATGATGTTACATGTTAAATTGACCAATCTACAGCTGAATTTCACCCCAGCAGCCTTTCTGATTTGACACTGATACTCCTAATTCTCAGAAGTAATAATTTGGATGGAAAATGCCATAAAATGAAAGACAGAAGAAAAGGCTAGGGCTTAATTCAGCTTGGTCCCAGATTTATTCTGAGCTGAGCCAGATAGGGTATTATGACTAGTTTGTGCCATGTATAATTTTATATGCTTTGTCAAAAAGTGCT
Source organism: Margarornis squamiger (assembly GCA_035222235.1). Taxonomy (NCBI): domain Eukaryota; kingdom Metazoa; phylum Chordata; class Aves; order Passeriformes; family Furnariidae; genus Margarornis; species Margarornis squamiger. Next base: position 43,399,343 of record JAWWTY010000123.1, on the reverse strand, counting down.
TCCATCAGCAAATAGTGGAGTAGTAAACTCCATATAAAGAGGCATTTTGGAAGATTCAGCTTCATGGCTAACCTATAATAATACTTATTTATTTATTTTGTGCAGAAGTCTGATTTAATGGTTCACACTGAACTGTGGGTAAAATTCTGTAGAGTACTTTATTACTCACTCAGTGCTGAAGTCTTTGACGAGTGTGTTGAGAAGCCTAGTCAGGATGGGAAAACACATTAAAGACTATCATGCTGCTGCAGATGAAAAATTTGTTCAGTCAGAAAAAATTGGCCAGTTAGCCCTATAAAATGATTGCACTCCCATAACTGCCTGGGTGAGGTCTGTTGCTTCATGGCTTTAAGTGTTGTAGGACAGTGGTCTAAATCAAGGGCATCATAAAGTTTTTACTAAGCTTGATTTAATGGGACTTTAGAAGTGAAGTACTTGTTTTATTGCTCTAGTTACACTTTATTGGATCCTGTCCTACTACAAGTAACAAATTGACAGTTGCTTTTTCAGAGGAAGAAACAGTTAATGTTGCTGTTTGTTTCCTCTCACCATTGTTTTTTTCTTTGGCATCCCTGCTCAGTCATTTGACCTAAGATCAAGAAATTTATGTGAAAGACATTCTTCAAATGGGGCCTTTCGTAAGAATGGCTTAAGGAGGAAATACAGCCTTGGCTTAAACTTCCACTGAATATAATAGTTACAATGCAAAGGAGAGACTTGCTGATGCCACTAGTTTATTGCAATCCCCATAAAATTTCTTTCTTCTCTAAGATACTTTCAAATGTGTTAAAATCCCTATTTCTTGTTTATCTTTCTTTTGATATTCACTGTTAGACTTCCGTAAGGAACAGATATTGGCATCTGGAGGTGTTACTTTTCCTGTGTTTCTTTCCTTTTTTTTTTTTTTTTTTTTTTTAACGTGTTTACTATTTCTGAGGTGGGGCAAAAAGACTTCCATGCTTTGGAAGTTGTGATGCAGTTGTGCAATTTGAAAAAAGAAACCAACCAACTGATTTGGACAGGAAGACAATGAGAAATTATTGAGACACTGCAGGTTATTTATTTAAAAATAGAATTTTATGAGGAGTGTTAATGTGTGGTACCTGAGCTAGCCTGACAATAAAGACTTTGCAAGCTACAGTGACATCTGGCACAGGATCACATGTAGGAATTATGCAGAGGCAGTAAAAAGTACTTAATTAGCATTGCAAATAGTATTTCAACGTTTAGGCGATGTCTGCAAATTTGCATACAGATACGTAATTACATAATTTGCAGCTGCTGTGTTTGTTCCATAAGACCTTGCCACTTTACTAGTAGAATGTGTAAATCAGGAATTAATCCTTTTTAGCATCTATTTTCTCAGTAGTCCATAAATATGTGACAAATCATGGGAACTTGTGGACTTTCTCATCTTGGCTCAGAATTGTGTCGAAACAGAACTGTATCCCCTAGCTTACTTAACTCTAAAGGTCTTTTAAGAGATTTGTAAAATGCAGCTCATTTATTATCAGTTTTCCGATCCCCATTAATGTCTGATACCTTAGTTTGCAGGGTCATGCTGCAAATCTCTTTTGATATATTATTTTCCAGTCTTAAAGAGAATCAAGTTAATATTTATTCTCATTAGTACCTTTATGATACGGGTAATTACCTTGTGTTACATGTAAACAGAGAAGGCTAGGAGGGAAGGATATCTGATCAAACAAGTGTGCTGTATAGGTAGTTCTTTAAATGCAACATGAATCTGGACAACTCAGATGCCTAAAAAGCAAAACTGGACCAAATGATTAGCTAGTAATTTCTTAATGCATGATTTCTTAATATAACTTCTAATTGTATAAAGCCCCTAGCATATAAGATTTCTTTGCCTGGATAACCTTGGACAATTTTCATTTATGTGCCAACAGACAAAAACATTAGAAATGTTTATCCAAATCAGCTTTCTTAAAATATGCTTTAATATTAACTTCTATTGTGTTGCTAATATTTTTGTAGCATTTTTTCTTATATTTGGCTCAGGGGAGGTTTGCAGAGATATAGTTGATTAACAAAAGGTAGTTCTGGCTACAGAGTTTGAACATACTGAAGTAATGCATACAGAAGTTTTTCTTTGCTTTTATTTTTTAACTTGTTTTCCCTTGTGGTTTTGAAAGAGCTTTCACATAATCATGCCATTGTCCCTTCCATATAATGGAAACTTCACCTTATGCATGAGTCCTTTAAAAGGAAAAGTTCAAAGGAACAAAGGAGTTCAGAGCAGAGTGGGTGATAAAGCATCTTAGAAAACAGTGATTATGTTGTCCCCCAGGAGAACTTTCTTGAATCTAGGCTTAATTTGTGCTAAGAAATTGACTGGATTGTGGATTGCTAGTTCCTTTAACATTCTTCCATTAGATGAAAGTGGTTTACAGTAATGTAGCCTAAAGTATATTTTTCTTTATTGACTATGTAATAGTTTCTCTTTATTTTGTTTTGTAATCTAAGTGACATGTACAAAATGAAAATGTGCTTATAGAATAATTATAATTAACAATGAATATATCTTTAAGAGTTTTGTTGTTGTTTTGTCTGAGTATGAAAATAGAAATTGAAAATGAAATCTTTCTGCCAGAATGACTGATCTGCCTCATAAGCATTGCCGGCAATAGTTTTTATGGAGAGAAGGAAGTTGTAGTAACTGAAAGAATAAAATAATGTACATTCATAAAAGCACTAGACAAAGGCAGAAGCAGCAGATGTTTCTGTTTCTCTAAACTGAGTGGATGAGCACAAGGATAAATATTGTTCTCTGCTGATTGTTCCAGCAGAATGTTGCTGGTAAGTAGCTGTGTTGAGAATGGAAAAAAACGGAAACAAGGTCTTGCTTCATATTGCTGTAGCCAGACTTGGTTTCCTACAGTTGAGCTTTAGTTTTTCATGGTGAGTTCATTAAACAGAGGATGAGCTGAGGGCCAGCAGTGCAGATGGTTCTGAACTTTCTCTGCACCTCTCACTGCAGAGTGAGAAGTTGTGGGGGACTCAAGTTCAGAGACAAAAATCCTCATGACTCAAGTCTGGTGCAGCCTAATAACAGTAGGCTGGCTTGTTAGCCAGATCCATATGGAGATGGTGTTTTACCTCCATGTGTATTTTCTTCTGAACACAGGCTTCTAAAGCAGCATTGTGTCCCACTGGACTCCAGAGTTACCTGTTAGGTCTTCAATGGCTTACCCATCTCCAGATGAAGCTGAAACTCAGGCATTGTCACCTCTGCTGTCCTGACCCATCTGCTTTCCCTTATTTGTCTGGAAGTCTTGTGTGTGGATTCCATGTGCTGGGTCTTGAATCATCTCTTAAAGAACTTTTTCCAGAAGAAAGGTAGGGAGTCATGCTCTGTCATGGAGAGTGAGTGGTTGTAGCAAAGTGACAGAGTTTGGGAATGCTGCAGACTACCCGGACTGAGGCCGACTTTGTGTTTTCCTACTGTGCAGTGCTAGGGACAAAGGCTTTGGTCATGGACCAGGGCTCTCAGCTGCTGCCAGACACAAAGATAAGGCCACAAACCACTTCTTGGTGAGTTTGTGTAGCTGAGAGCCTTTCCCCTTTCTCATGTGAGGTAAGAATCTTTCAGCACTGTATAGAGGATGATTAGGCCTGATGGTGCTTCTGCTTTAGTTTTCTGATTCCTTAAGCTACAGTTACTAATAAGTACATACTCGAAGAGGACATTTCCTTGAACTAAGGGTCCGTGGCATTTTTTCTCTTAATTAAGCACTCTGCTGTGCATCTCAAAAATGCACAGCTTTTTTTTAAAAAAGGATAGGGAGTTCCTAGAGGCTCGAGCTGTTTTCTGAACTTTTTTAAAGCTTGAAAGAAATTTTTCTGCAGATTATAACTGATTTTTCTGTCTGTGCCATGCCACATACCAGATCTAGGCCAAACGAATTAGAAACACATATCTTTTGTTAGCTGAGCAATCTGATGCAACAGAGTGGAAGCCTGGAAACTCAGACTTTTGCAAGCAGCAGGCTGCCTGAAGGAATTGGTGATAGAATGTCCTCTGCAATGCTAAAGCCAGGAAGGAGTTCACTCACAACTTGTGACCTTGTACCTACAATTCTTAGGGCTTATTAGGAAAATTTCAGCTTGACAAAGGCCTATCCTGATCTAGGACCATGGCTTTTTACTCCCTGGCTATTACCATGGCTATTAATAGTAAAGGAAATAGTATATACAAAGTAATTTTTTATTGAGCTGCTGAAAAGGAACTGTAGTTATATATGTTTCTGCAGCAGCTGGCACAGCACTAGTCTTGTCTGTCATCTCTAGATCCCCTTGTTATATGAAACACTGAACTCATGTTATACGAGCCAAAGAAATAATTTCCTTCCTTTCAGTCAGGAATAGATAGTGGAGAAACTCCACTATCAATTTAATTCATCAGCCTCACTGGCTGTATTTCAAATTTAATAGTTTTCAAATATATTTCTAATTTGCTGCTAAGAAAATTAAAATAAAATTCACAAATACCTTGCCAAAGGCAGCATTCAATACAGACTAATCTGCACCTCAGGAAGGCATTCAATTTTTTTTTTGTCCATAGCTGCACATAATTAGTCTGTCTGCAATAAGCATGTAATTTTTATAATCTGTGAAGAGTTTGACAGGTTGAATACATCATTACCTGCACATCTAATAATGTGCAGTGCTACAATTCATTTTCTGAGATGCCACGTGGACTGAAGAAAAACACTGACTTTATCTCTCTTTTTGCTTGGTTTCTTTTTTTTTTTTGTTGTTTTTGTTTTCCTTTTTGTTTTTGTTACAGACATAGCAGAAACCTAGCAGTCTGAAGCAGATGAAAAGCAATGATAGAAATATGTTGGAAAGATGTTTACATAAACAGCGAACAGTAGTGAAAAGCAAAATCCAGTCCCAAGATCCAATGAACAACAGCATGTTTCAAAGACACTGGGAAATTCAAGCAACAAAAAAAAGCACGTTTTCATCACAATCCAGTGACCTTGAATATGGATCCACAAGTGGTTTTGTGTATATGTTTTAAAATAGAATAAAAAATGGCAGGAAACTCAGACAAGAATTAACATACCGTTGCTTTTTACAGTTGGCCTTTGGGACAACAATGTTCACTCTCTTGAACATATAACTTTACTTATGGGGTTCATTATCTTACTAAATTATGGACATAACTGAACAGAATCATTGAGAAGAAATGGACATAAACCTGCACTGAGAACTGCTCAGATTTGTGTAGTTATCTGAAAAAAAGAGCTTTGGATAAGGAGAAATAGTATGCTGGAAAAAGGTATGTGAAGAGGGCAAGGATGAAGAGGACAAAAACTCCTTGAGGAGATGTTTTCTGAGTGTAACTATGAGAAGTACTAGCCTTGTAATTGGATAATCCCTTTCTGTGTAGGACACTTTGAGGGAGCAGCAAGGAAGGCCTATCTGGCCTTTCAGAGGTGCTTCTTGGGACCAGACTTGTTTTTCTTGCAGTTGGTGAAGCCTTAGGTCTGATCCTAAAAGCCCATATAGACTATGTGGTGCCCCCACATGCAGATTACTTGTCAGCTGTGAGAAAGCATCTGGAAGAGCTGGGGGGTGAATGTGCTGGGAAGCACACTTTGAATATGGCTGTTCCTGCATTGCCTTCAGTACAGCATAGATCCACACTTTGATTTGAGTCATAGACAGAATTTAAACAGAAAAATGGAATTCAAGTTGTTGCATTCCTTCTATCTGAAAGGACAGCAGGCATTTCTGGTGCTGTTCTTAGTTGATTTTGATAATTTCTTCATCACATTTGCACTGAATATGAAAAAGAGGAAAGAAAATGCTCTGAAAATAAAACATACCAACAGCACACGTCCATGAAAAGGAAGTTCTGTAATCAAATACTTGAGATGAAAAATTAAAAGCTCTTCAGCTGTCAAATATCCTGTGTTATACTTCAGATCTGTAGGTGCCTTCCTTAGATGGGTCCAGCTGGAATTTTGTGAGATCAGTGGTGGAACCTGATCTTCCTTGCTTAAGGAAATATGAATTTCTGCCATATAGCATAACTGTTCTGCAGAATCTGAGGTAAGTTTTTTTGAGAAATGTAAATTTTATTCATTTGGGTTGCTAAGACTGTTTTTAGAGTATAAATCAAATTCTGCAGTTGTCTTACTGTGAATGCAAACAAAAAGTGGGATTTTCCCTTTTCAGTCTTATTGGATGCTAGAATAGTATTTCAATCCCTACAGGTGTACCAGAAGAAAAATCCACTGGTAAGTTTATCTAGTCTAGTTACATGAATTGGCCACTTCCTTCCATGATCTACAATGGGAATAGCTTGTGACTTTTCAGATGTGTAAAAGGTCCCATCTTCTCAGCACTTCAGACAGAGAATACAGCTTTTCGTCTGTATCTGATACCGACTATGAATATACATTGAATGCATATAGTGAAACCTTTATTTTGTTTTGGAATTTTTTTTGAAAGTGGATCACATAGAAAAAAAGTATATACAATAACATTGTAAGACAATATCCTCTTTAGCATCTTACACGGCAAGCTTTAAAATAAAACATGATGAAAAATTTGAGATAGAAGAACAAACTATTTTTCAGGAAAATATTTTTTATGGTCAGAAGAAAATATTACCTGACTGTCAAAAATCCTCTGTTGATTTCTGCTGCATATATACATTTCTCTTTTCCTTTTAGAACTTTCATTCTTTGTTTATACTCAATATTTATTTTGGCTATCATTTGAGACTAACAATACAAAGTAACTTTTTTTCTGCAATTTTGGGGATATCACTTGTGATGCCTGAGCCACCTGATTTTTACAGACAGAATGTTTTGCACTGGGAATAAAAAATATAAATAAATAATGCAGTATTCATTATGAGTTACTATGTAAAATCATTGCCTTAATTGAAATTTCTATTTACTCTTTCAAATGTTGCTTTTCCTTTTCATTGACTACAAATGTTTCTCAAGTTTTGTTAGGAACCAAAATTGTGCTTAGGAAGTAAAGAGATAAAGAATGTTAAAGCTATATCTAATAAAACAAACAAAAATTCCAGAGCTCTGCCATTTCCTTATTTTTTTTAAACTTGCTTAGATGATGTAGAACACAGAAGACTAGAAAATTAACCGCCTTTAACTAAAGAAAACCACCACATATTGTAGTTTTTCTAAGGGAGGTTACATTACACTATAAATGCTAAAAGCTTATCTAGAAGTATTTCCCCTCCCCCCATAATTAATGATTATTGATCGTTATTTATACATAATTACATTTCAAGGACTCCAGAAAATACATTTTAAACTGAGCTCTTGGTTTCATTACTTGAGAGGGCATCTGTTCCTTTGATGGTTTGGACCAAACATAATGCTTGAAATGAATTGTGTTATTGCAGAAACAGTAACTACTGATAAAAACTCTCAGCCAAAACTGAAATTCTTGGAACTATTTAGTGACATAAATACCAATGAACTACAAAATTACAGCCCATTCCTCTGAGACTATGCAACAACAGTTAGTCTTAAGTGATTTAATCATGCCTAATTACATATTACCAGTCCTGATCTTTAACACTTCAATCCACCTTTAGTTGTGCTGTTTATACATAATTTGTCTCTGTTTATGGTTTTATGTGATAACTGTGCCAATCTGCATTTCATTAAAATTGACATGGAGATGGTGGAGGCTTTCCCACTTAATTATTTTTTTTTTTTAGATACACTGATGTAGAAATTAACTGTAGACTTGAATGTTGAGAAGTGCTGAGAGCTTTACTTCAAGGATATTCAGGCAGTCTGTTTGAAGGGTCTCTGTGGCCAATGCAAAGGCTTCCAGTGCTCCCATGTTGATGCTGAAAACCCTATTTTCTTTAATGACAAAACCTGTTTAATACATTCCTCTCTCTTTCTTTGCTCCACCTCTTTGTTTTTGCTCTGCAGCTTCTTTTTCTAACTGCTTTGTAGTTCACTAGATTTGTTTGAGTTGCTGTGCAGGAGAGAGGGCAAACCAAATATCTCTGCACTCCAAACTTGACCAGTTGTGTTGGGCAACTTGGAGTAGTGTGAAGTGCTGAAGTACATGACGTAGGTGTCACCAACAGTAGGGCAACTGTGCACTGTTCAGTTATATCAGCCTTATGCTGCATTTGAGTTTGTGATATATGCCAAGAGGCAGGGTTTTTAGCTTGGATGATATTCACTCAGTGTTATTGTGACTGCTTCTATGGGAAGATTGCACGGGCAGATTCCTGCCCTCTGAGACATGTCAGGAACTTTGGAGACCACAGTGCTATCAATGGATTATCTTCACTGTGTGGAGCAGGTACACCCTTCAGCCACCAAATCCACGGCTGTGAATTAAACATGTGGAGTCCTCATACAGTACACAGGAAGAACTAGATACCACAGAGTGACACCAATAGAAGCCACTAATAGAAGGGAAGATTTGCGAAAATTAGTAACCCAAAATATGTTATTCATCTGGTCCTCTGACTAATTAATCAGAGTTGGGCACTTCCGTTCAGGTGGAAGCCCTCAGACAGAGTTGCCCCTCTTGGAGTTAACCTCCTAAAACATGCTTGCTTTTTGACCTAAAGACCTAAAACTTCTGTTTCTTGCTTGTGGGCAGTGTCTCTTTTATTTCACCATTCATTTCTCTGGCTTTTGGGTGTGGTTTGTGCAGGTGGTTATTTCTTGTATTTCATCCCCTTTGCTTCTTTAATAGAATCACAACTCCAAATTCTTTTGGCGAGGCTGATAGATATCATGTACTAAATGTGTTTGGAGCATACTGACAAGTTCGGATTTTTTTGATGAGGTAGCTGTTTCTAATCTAGTTAAACATCGTAGAGGGGCCTCTGGGCTGTTGGTTTCACACAGTCACACACACGGAATATTCTGAGTTGGAAGGGACCCACAAGGATCATCAAATCCAACTCTTAAGTGAATGGGTTTGTCCTATGACACTGCAGATCTTATTTTTTGTGAAAAGGAATGCTTCAAAAACACCAGAGAGTAGCAACAGAGTGGTTTAGAAATTTGAGGGTATAATACTGGTAGGGGAAACCTGAACTGCAATTTTCTGTTTGACTTCAATCATGTTTTCTTTCATTTGTGGGTGCAAAACTGGCTCTTGTTAATTCTGGACAGAAAAGTGCTGAGTGGCCTGGTGGGGTGACTCTACTGCTGGCAGCATGGAAAGCTCATAATGCAAGTAACTTTGCTGTTTGTACTTTCCCCTTCTTCATGAACTGACGTCTTGAATTTCTGCTTGCTTAGGGATCACTGTGCTGCACTCTGTTTCATGATGTAGGTGTGCAGTTGGGATGGTCTGTCTGTGTAAATCCAGTCCAAGATGTGTCTTTAAAACACTGGGTCCACATGTAGAGCCAAACCTTTTGGTTTAGACCCCTTTTAGCATCAACAGCATCAGCTGCGAATGTATCAGCTGCAAGGTGAATCCTGAAGTAATGTGCTGCAAATTTGAGGCAGAATACAAGTTTAATTGTGGGAAAAGAAAAAGAAACAAGAAATGTTTTCAGTTTTTTGACTGCAAAGTTAACCTCCTATTAGGGATCAAAGCCATGCTCCTTAATCCATGGTTATGTACATGAGTTGTCTTGTTTTTCAAATGTCTTCTAAAGATCAGCTGTAATGAAATGGTTGGAGAATTTCCAGATAGACTTGCAGTATAGATTTCTGATGATAGGTCAGATATCCCTTAAGAAAAAAATAGCATATATTTTTGCCTTTAAACTGTGAAATTCCAAATTTGTATTTGAACAGCATAAGTGCAGGAATAAAATATTCCCATATGACTATGGATTTAACCATTTCTGTTAATATTTGGGGTAGGATTCCAAAAGCCTTCTACTTGAGAGTAACTCACAGTTTCTGAAGTTGTTCTAAAACCAGTTTGTTTTGACCTCATGGGCTGTTTAAGCCCAGTGACTCTCATTTTTGAGTTAGCAATAGATAGGAAATTATTTCCTTGTGTAAACAAAGATATTGAATTCTGCAAGAGATGCATTTTGAGGTGTTAAAATAACTTCTGATAAGCAGTAGTTTGTGCTTGTGCAGTGTCTGTCAACTACAGCTTTTGTGTGAAGAGAGTTTGGTTTAGTTTGCTTTTCTTTCATTATGCTTGGCCAAAGCCCTCTGCCAAAGAGATGCGGGAACATGTTGTGGTGCTCAATTTCCCAAGAAACTTCTGGAGCTTTCTACTGGCCTTTCAAATCACAGAACTGCAGCAGGGCGACCATAATCCATTCTTCAGCATTTTATGTTTATCAATACTAGATTATAAATACATAGTTTTAGAAATAATATGCACTTGGCTGCTGAAGTAGCCTGTTGTTTTTAGAAATACCAGAGGCGAGCACTAAATGCCACATTATACCAGTGTTTAATTTTACTTTTTTTTATTTTTATGTGCATAACTTATTGAGGAATGAAACAGTTCATAATCTTTGGACATTAAATTACATTTTTTCCTTTAAAAAAGAGATATTGATGCATTTTATGTATATGTGAAAAGAGATACAATTCATTGTAAGCAGTCTGCATTAAACTTCACAGTTAGTCCGTATCAGTTGTCTGGGGCGTAAAGTGATAGAAAAATGAACTTTGAACAGATTTTTGTTCACTTATGAAATTCCTCCTGGAGTATGTGAGTGCCTAGAAACCTGTTTGCAGAGCAAGTGGGAATCTGTTAGAAATTACCTCTAGATAAGGTGTATGAGCTGTGTAATGAAATGCTTTCAATACCAGAGAACATTTGTTTTTAATAAAAAAGTAGTTGGACATGAGGATTGTCTCCCTAAAGTAGTTCTTGGACAGATGATTTCCTGCCAGTAAAAATGTTTTCTAAATTTTTATTGAATTAGCTTCCATTCCTGCAAACTAGTTATTCCAAGGTATGAAAATCAATTCGGACATTTCCATTTTTAACATTTACCTTAACATCTATTTTGTAGAAAGAAAAGCAGCAACTTGTGCATGCACATCTCTAAAAACTCTATAAACCTACAAACTTGTCCTTAAATGTGTTGCATAGTGAATGCTTGGGGAAAAATATGAGGAATAAGACAAGTGTGGATTCACTTTTCCTCTTGCCTGGCCACTTTTGGCAAGGGAGAGCTAGCAGCTACACAGTTTTTTTGAATACCCACCAGTAGACATACTATTCATGAAATTGTCCTACCTTTTTTTATAACACTTGTCAATATTAATTTTCCACAAAGTTCTATGGCAGTAAGTTTCACTATGAAGTGTGAGTGATGCATGATAAAAACTGATTTCCATTAATTTGCTTGTCCTTGAGTATCTTGTCTTATGCTGAAGAGTAAAAGGTGGTCCTCTGTTCACTTTCTCTGCACTATTCATGGATCTGTAGTCTTCCTTCATATTCACTCTTCATTAATTTTCTGTCTAATAAATATAAGAACATTAATCTGAATGGGAAAAGAAAATGAGAAGACTCAGAGCATGCACTGGAGTGTTGTGTGTTTGGAAAAAAAATAGAGTTTTATGGGGAGCAGTATAACCAAAAAACCCACAACTGACCCTAAAATCTATTTGTGTTGTGTCTACTGAAGTAAATGAATCTTCCAACATGAAATTTGACTGCAATTAGTCTGTAATTGTATTATCATTGTTTTCTTAGTAATTTTAATCACATAGAATTGGTTTGAGAGACCAGTAAATATAAAATTGGAAAATTGTCTCCTTTATGTGAGACAGAGAGTATACAGTGCTAAGGTTGCCTGTTTAGAGTGAAGGCATTTAAAAATCTCTAATAGTTATGTAGCCTACTAGATTTCACTAGAGAAAAATCCTAGGTCAGATCCAAAAATTCCATAATTTCTCTCAGAAGGACACTGTAAAAAAAAAAAAGGGCAAACTCAAACAATCATTTCTCAGTCCTACAAAGACTTATCATGAAAAACTTTCAAAAAGTCTTGCCCAGATCTGAATTAACAAACCTTGAAATGTTGCAAAATTGAGCATGGTGAAAATGGCTATTTAGATAAGGACAGTATTTTTAACAAATATGTTCTTTACCTAGACATAAAATCAGGCCCAGAGAAAAGAGAAATGTAATTTTCCATTTATTTGCCCCTAGAGTTCTTTGCAGGAAAAGTGAAAAAGATCCCCAGCTTCCTGATTCTATCAGAGCTTCACTGTTTTTCTACCAGGTGACCTCAAGCATTCAATGCTGAGTGTGTTAAAATCAACAGAATATTCAATACTTGTTACAAGGCTGCTGTTCTATTTTGCCGTATGAATTAGGGTCTGTGCAAATAGTGACTTTGTGTTTTGAATCCTCATGCAGAAGAACAAAAGAATAGCATAGCAGATGGGCTTCTCAGGAGATTAATTTGGTAGGCTATAGTCATATAATTTGTAAAATGCAATTCCCTTTATCTATACAGATATACAGAAATAAAAACACTGTTCTCATAATGCCTCTTCCCTTTCCTCAGCTCAGCAGCTCCGTGTTTCAATCCAGTCTCTACACAAGACTCACCACACAAGCTCCTGTGGTGGCAAGTGCTGGAGTACAGGTTGACACAGACTGACATTTTAGTAGATTTTTATACTTGAATTTTAATATTATAAATATATATAAATAAAAAAAATATAAAAAAATCAGTGGCTTGACCATGGATGGTAGAGTGTCACTGACCCTGACACAGTATTGTAACTCTTAATTTTTTCCCCAGTTTTCTCTTGGAAATGCCTGTCTTACACATTCCACATTTGTCTGCTGTCATATCCAAATAATGCCAGGGTCTCACAGTCCTCCAATGATTATATATAATACTCAGATCTTTTTCTTTCTTATGTAGTTCAAATATAAGATTTACTAGCTTTGAATGAATTCTTACTAGCTGTGACCTGTATAACCTTGCATCTTTTCGTGGTGTGCTTAATCCCATATTTCCTGCTCTAGTGTTCAATATAATTCAGTTCTTCCTTTATGCCTTTCTGATATCTTTTTGCATAGGAAAACTTCTCCTAACATGTCACCAAATTTCACTGGCACATTTCTCTCTCATTCCTTTTAGTACCAAATACATTAGTGAAATTATGAAATTAGGAGTGATACTCTCAGAATTCTGGTGTAATCTTCTGGCCAGAATTCTGGTGTAATCTTCTGGCCCTATATATCTTATTTCACCACTACTTCTTACCTCAATTATAATAATTTCAGTTGCTTTGTCTTGCTTAATTATTCTACTAATCACTCTGTTGTCCTGCTAAATTAATAGTTACATAATCTGATTAATAATCTCCTCTTTCTGAACTTGGCAGGCATTTGACTTCCTGCTTAATCATTAATTATTAATTAATTGATAACTCTACACAATCTCTGATGGGCTATAAATTGACTTATCAAAGAAAGTCAGTTTAGCACACAAAGCTTTCGGAGCGGGATGATGTGATTTATTTCCAATAAATACTTGCTACCTTCTGTTCATTTAATGAAGTTGAAGACACCTCCTGCAGATCATCACTTCAGTCTAGGTTTTCCAGATTATGGACAGGCAAGGGGAAGCAGAGAGGTGAAAATACTTGTGAAAACTGTAGAAACATAAAAATGAATTCACCTGTTCTCTGTATTATTTAGGAATTGCAAACATGACATTTCCCTCCTTTATTTTTATTTTTTATTTTAAATATTTCATGGACATTTATAGAGCTATTGTTTTTCTATTGTTTTTCAGTGTTCTTACAGAGTAGAGTCCATTCAAACAGAAATCTTTATATATTTTGCTCATGAAAGTAATAAAATCAGTGTGGTTTTCTCTTCTATACTTTTTTTGATTTTAAGACTTACCTGCCCAAGTAGCTGTGAAGCATGCCAGTCCTGAAGACATTAAAGACATAGGACACCTTCTCACTCACCTTTAAATGTTCCTTAGTTTTGGTCTTTCCTTTTCCATCTGGCCTGCTTTGACTTCTGCAGCATTATTAGCCTCACATGAAATAATTGGTTTCAGCTGTAAAGATCCCTCCTCATATATGAAAAAATTTCCTGACTACTGTAAATCTTCATCACCAAGACTAATTCCCTTATAAGTATGGTGCTTTTATTTGGATTAAAGCACAGTGCAACAATTAAACCCACTTACAGTTATTCATTCTTTTGACTTCTCTGTTCCAGTCTAGGAGGTAGCTTTAGAAGGCTGTGATTATTTTGATAGCCTGTCATTATGTTGTTTTGATCCTGCATGTACTTCAATGCTTAATCTGATTATTATTTATATCCAAACCAGTAAATGAACAGCTTTGCATTCATGCTTTTAGGACAGCTTTTGCAGTCTGATAGCTCACTCAGTATTCATGATTTCCCTCTCTAGAATGCTTACTCCGGTGTTTATTGAAGGGAAATTCATGGTAACTTATGAAAATAAATGTAATGAGAATGGTATAAAATCTTCTGAGATAAGAATTCTGAATATGTAGGTTTAATACTTTAAGGTGCTGAATCCCATGACTCCCATAACTTAAGGATATTTAAGACCAAGCCCTCCAATGTAGAGTCCAACACTTTGCAGAAGTGGAACCTCAGTGAGCATTTTTTTGGCTGTGTTAGGCAATTTATTCTCTAATTTTTTTGTGTTCTTCATGGTCTCCTTGTCTGGATTACCCCACATTGAACTCTCATTTCTCGTTTTTTCCTAGATAATAGTCTGCACATCTCAGAATATGTCTCCATTAAATACATCTAGTGACATAACTATGTCAGCTAAGACTGAAATTGTGTAATCTCTGAGGGCAACTGGAACTGTTAGTGTAAATGTTGTTCCAAGAATAGAAAGGAGTTAATTTCACAGATATGTGGGGCTTGTGTTGTGATACAAAACAGAGCTTTCTTGGCATGGTTACAGTCATGCTGGATGTGCTCTGTTGGTATAGGGTATTGTTATAATTCCTCAGCTATAAAATGAAGTGCAGTCATCAGTCCGACAGTTCTGCCCAAATCAAATAGACTGTCTCCATAGTCTGTCAGTAATTACTCTTTCAGTCTGAACAAAAGGTCCAGAGAGTCACACAAGACTGGCCCTATGAAATACACCATTCTTTTGAAGTGTGGAGACTTAGCAAAAAGTTTACTCCATTTCCTAGAAGAAATGCTAAGTAAAAGTCACAAAGATGTTGATATTGGAGTAAGAGACTACAGTGATGTCCAGCAGAGGCTGTGTCCAGCACATTTTTAGCACCATGAGATATGGGCATGTGGGCTTCTAGGCCTACACCATGGTACTGGATTTGCAAAGGTCCCTGTTCAGTGGTGAGCTTTATCACACTTCATGATGAGCATTTGTTAAAGGAAAATCTCTGGTACATTAATATGTGAATAATAGTCTTTTGGGAATTATAATGACACTTCCATGTATTCTCTAGTGAAATAAGGGTATATACTTGAACTGTTCTGAGCTTTCAGGCTCATTACCAGTGGTGATCTGGGACAGCTCTTTTCTTAGCTTTTGTTTTCCCCTTAATGCTTTCAGGTGAGCCATGCTCCTCTAAGCATGACACAGTGTCATGAAATGACTGCTGGAGGTTTTCAGCAGATGATCCTGATACATCTAACAGTGGTGATTCCCTCACGAGCAAGGTCCCAATTTCCTCTGAGCCACTAGAGCACTTACTACGTGCATGTGTCACATCTGAACCATTCCTGATTAATTCAGCATCCAGGGCAGTTTATTATTTTCCTTTTGCTTTTATGGATTGTGTGCATAAGATGCACAATAATATTTAGTTGTTGCTTCTTTTGTCTCTGTTTCTAAGGCATTTCAGTGTGACGTCTCAGAACGCAACATAAAGTCATGAGTTCCCTAACAGCACCTCAACATCCCTGTTTCTCCTGTACCAGAACACTGGGGTTGCCTAAAAAGACACCTGTCATGTGGAGCTTGAAAGGTTAGTGTTTGGAGTTAAAGTACTTATTAAAGATTAGACTGTTGAAAATTCCTGCCAATTATATTTGCTTTAAGAGATCCTTAGGAGCTGGACAAAGTTCTTTGATTCCAGTTGCATGTTGTATTTTCATTGACACCTCATTAAGGTGAAACAAATGGACATAGTTGATACTTTTGCACATTTGGTGTTAAAGGCTCTGTAAAACTGCCTGACTGCTACAAGGGTATGTTGAGTTATATAAAGAAAGGCTCACATAATGCAGGATGTACAGGCTATGGGATTACTGATCTAGTGGCAACTGAGTGCTGGTGGACATGCTATGGAAAAATTTTGGAGATTATTTCACAGGGCTCAATGTAGGGTGTAACAGAGGAAGCAAATAGACTGTAGAAGTATTCTGGAGGGGCAAACTTAAGAAGAAACCTATATATCATAATAATGAAATGAACTGAATGAACCATTCTTTAGCAATAGTTCCCACAGTGTTATGAAACTATTAAAAGCTGTAACTGAATAGAAAATGTGATGCTGACATGATAATCCTTTAAGACTCTATTTATGATTTCTCTTTCTATGTTTGGGGTTTTTTTTCTTTTTTTTTCACCCAACCTTCACTTCCCCTTCTTCGTTGCTGAATCCTTGAAGTCTATGTGAATAAATATGTGAATGACGCTTTTGGAGAGATATGATGAGTAAATAGAATGGGGCCATGGCACCAGATTTAGTACTGGTCTAAGGCTCTGCTTAGTTGTTAGCACAATTCCTGGTGTGTGTTTTTTCCGTGCCATTTAGCATTCTTGTAGATAATGTGTGAACACAGTATAGGACAGTACAGATTTTTGAGTAGAACATTTGGATGTAGCTACTCTGTCTTGGAAGAGAAGCATGTGTGTGTGAGCCAGAGCACAATGCTTAGTCTCAGAGACAACGTTCTTTAGCTGGTTTTAGTTATTTGTAAAGATGCAGCCCCTATGACCAAATCAAAATCAAACAGAGATCTGGTTACTTTTGTGGAGCCTTTTTCTTCTCTTAATTGTTTTAATCTGTAGATTGAGATCTTGTATTTTAAAATTAGTGATATGAGAAGATAACTTTATGAAAGAAGGCACATGTGTCATACAGTTCTCCTCTCACCTGTCTTTGTGGAAAGTTCCAGGGAGAAGACATGAAATAACATATGGTTTATAAGGGATAATGGGGTCTCAGAATACTCCAGATCAGAAGAGACTTCACGTTTCAGCCAAACAGGGCCACATGTGAGATAAGACCAGGTTGCTTAGTGCTTTTCAGGTCTTGAAAATCTCCAAGGATCTGTTGGAACAAGTCCAAAGGAGGCTCACCAATTTGATTATAGGGATGAAGCACCTTTACTGTGAGGAAAGGCAAAGAGAATTGGTTTGTTCAACCTAGAAAAGAAAAGTTTAGGGATGACCTAATTGTGGCCTTCCCCTGAAGGGAACTTATAAGAAAGATGGAGAGGGACTTTTTAAAAGTGTTTGTAGTGACAGGACAAGGAAGAATGGCTTCAAACTGAAAGAGAGTAGATTTAGATTAGATATTAGGAAGAAATTCTTTACTGTGAGGGTGGTGAGGCACTGCAACAGGTTGCCCAGAGAAATTGTGGATGCTCCATCCCTGGAAGCGTTCAAGGCCAGGTTGACTGGAGATCTGAACAACCTGGTCTAGTGGAGGTTGTCCCTGTGCATGACAGAGAGGTTGGAACTAGTTTATCCTTAAGATCCTTTCCAACCCAAACCATTCTATGATTCTATGATTCTATGTAGACTGCGTAGCCTATCTGGGCAACCTGCTCCATTGTTTGACTGTCTTCATGGTGAAAATTGTTCCTCTTATATCCAGTCTGGACATCTCTTGTTTCATTCTATAATTCCTGTCTCTCATCTACCACCACACACCACTGCGAACAACCTGGTTTCATCTTCTTGATAACCTCTCTGTGAGTAGTGGTGGGCTGCAGGTAGATCTCCACAAAAGCCATCTCTTCTTTAGACTGGAAAAGCTCCAGTCCTGCAGCCCCTTCTTCCAGGATAAGTGCTTCCACCCCTGAGCAGCTGAGTGGCCCTGTGCTAAACTTCCCCCAGTTTATCAATGTCTTTCTTGTACAGGAGAATACAAAACAAGACGCAGTAGACAATGCCATCTAATGAGTGCCAAGTAGACTATTATATTATATGGAATAAATATTATATGTGATTACTGACTGTGTTCTTCTAATACAGCCCAGAATGCTGGTGCCCTGTTTTGCTGCCAGGGAGCACCATGGACTCATATTAAACTCTCTGTGTGCCAGGATCCCCAAGGCCTTTTCTGAAGGACTGCTCTCCATTCAGAAGCCTTGAAGGAGGCTGCTTTTTTCCAGATAGAGGTTTTTGCATCTGTTCTTGTGGAAAAGATGGAGATTAGAACTTGTTTGTCTGTCCTTATGCACACATATAATATATAGGCTTTGAAGAACAGGAAAGCTGAAGAAAAACTTAAGATAAATGACAGTGTTGGCACTTGAATAACTATATTCCTGGGTAGTAATGCACGTTATTTCTGGAAGTTTCAGGTATTCCTATCAGAGTGGTAGATGAAACTCATGTTCAACAAGACAGAACTTCAAAAGAGAGCTTACCATATTCATATGACATGGTTGTATGTAAAGCTGTAGGGTTGGACTTTTTGCTCTTTTGCATCCTTATGCTTGAAAGTTATACAGTCAGCAATGTGAAAGGTAGAAAAAGAACATTTATGATACCAGCGAAAGCACAATTCAGTTCCCTTGTATGTCCTGAGCACATGCAGAATTCCTGAGGAAAAATAAAAGAGGGGAAAAGGAAGAAGGTTATCTTGTTTTCAGAAATAGTGTCATTGTGTATACAAATGAGATGGCTAGATGTCTTCTGAGCCAATAATAAATCATCTGGCAGATAGAATTTTTCAGTCTAAACCTTTCTTTTTTTGGTGCAAAGTCATCATGCAGTTTTACAATGCTATTTAAAAAATACCTTCCTTTACAGAACAATAGCTACTTGCCCCATGTGCTTGAATTTCATCCCCAACTGTGAGATAATGAAAGAAGAAAAACAATCAGCATATAAGAGGGGAGATAGGGACCAGCTCCTTAGTCTGGGATTTGTCTGGGGAGGTTGGCATAGCTCAGATATCCCTACTCCCACTTGCATCTTGCCTTCAGATGAGACAGTTCTTGGTATCATAACTGGGCAAGAAATGAGGGCTCCAAGCACCTCTTTAAAACAGCTGTGTTGTAGATGGTCAAGATTTTTTTTCTGGTCTTGCATGTGAGGGAAAAGAAAATGGTCACAGATATAGGTATCAGAAATACCACTGGAGAAAAGAATAGGCATTTTCTAAAACCTGAGAAGTTTATTCCTTTCAGACAATGCAAGTGGACTTGGAAAACTGTACAAGAAGTAGAAGGATGACAGGCAACATACGTTTTTGGAAATGTACTAATAGTCCCATTTTTATCACCAGGAAAAAAAAAATTATATGTCAATGTGCTTTTAAGAATGATGCTTTACATGGAATATGCCTTACATTTGATGGCAAAGATTTTCAAAGCCACAAAAGGAACCTACATAATTTTCAGTTCCTGGCAAGAGAATTTGGTATTCAAATCCCCTGAAAGGAGTTAATTTTGGTCTGACCTAAACTGATACCTTTTGCAAACTGTTTAATTTTATGCTTTAATATTGGCAAAATTGTCCTATTGACTTCGTCTTTTTTTTTTTTTTTTTTTTTTTGTGTCTTTCTCTCCTTTTGATTGCACACCCCATACTACTCAGAGTAAGCTAGTTTTCTGGGCTGCATTTACTGGGGGAGATTATCTGCTGTGGGCCTTTTATAAAATATGCATTGCATTTCTCTTGACATGTGAGCTGATAAGTGTTGCTTAAGATCAAAGGTGTCTGATTTAGAACAAAGTCTTGTAAGTGACACAGTGCCCTTGACTGTGGGTTAATGGTACTATCTAGTCCTTGACAGTGAAGGCAGTCCTAAGGATTTGTAAGAGATGCAGCTGGCCAAGAATGAAGGCTACAACAAAAATGTGTGGGGAAATGCTTGAAAGAGAAATTGTGTTTTTGTCATGGGAAGCAAAACAAGCTGTTGAGGAGTAAATTGAATAAATCTTCCTTAATGTCCTGAGAGAGCTTCTAAGATGTTAGAAAAATACAACAGGTTTGCTCTTTTTGGTTTTCAAGTGTAAAGAAAATTAATAATGGGAAGTACATTCCATTATCTATAAGATATGGCTATATGGTACATAGGGTATATGATCTAAAATAATGGAGATGTATTTAGCGGTTTCATTTTTTTAATTGTTGTAGGCTATATAGGGTTCAGAGTGGATAATATGACTTCTGTGGCATAACATTTCTCATTGTTCCCCATGCAGAGTAATTGGACCTGTTGTCCATTGCTGCAAACTGGCTGTGAGTCACATAACAACACGGGCCAACTCTTTCCCTGGAGGAACTCTGCTGAAACCAACACAATTAGCTGTGTGGTGAGCTTTTCCATTGTGTGCAGCCCATACAATTACTTCCCTCAGTGACAAGGGCTTAATTAACTGTCTTTGAATTTTCAGCTCTGTTTCTCTTTCACTTCCAATAGCTTTTCTGCCTATTGGTAACATGTAAACATTGGCCATATATTGCTAAACTCTTTCTTGCATGGCTTTCCTTTAAATATCTGAAGCAGAAAATCATGTCTCATTCCAACGAACATGATGTCTTTGTCCTTTTTTTCCCTTTCTCACACAATCTTTCTGGTACATTCTGTCCTCCAACAGAAAAGTGTGAGGCATAGGCATTTTCTTTAGCCTTGAGAGGGGAACATGTAATAACCATTAACATTAAAGGTCTTTCAACATATGGCTTGAGGTTTCCCCAGAGATACTGTATGAATTTAATTGAGGTCATCATTAATTATGATCCTTTCCTTCACGTGAGTCCTTAAGTTAAATAACCGGGCCTTCTCTTTGAATGTCTGGTTTCTGCAGATGTCTATATTTCAGCTGTCTTTTAATTAATTATTTTTTTCCCTGACGAAAAAAGTATGAGTTGGAGGGAATGCGACCATTTAATCAGTGAAAAATAAATACATATCATACTTCTGAGCTTCTATGAGAACTGTATGGCACTCTGGGTAGTCAGCAGTTAGACTGGTAGATTTAGCTACAGTGATTTGAAATTTTACTGTTCCCAGTTGTCTGCTCTGGCCTTCTGCCAGACACCTCTATCTTCTTGGCAGAAGTGGGAGAATGGGCCATTTGCCTGTGTTTCGACTATTGCAGACTACAGTTCATCACTCCATGTTGCTTATGGGCACTGTTGGACTGGAATGTGTCCTGGAATGTGACTGTGACACTAAGGTGCAGTCACATCTTCTGTCCCTGTCAGAGAGAGTTCAGAATAGTGTAGCTGGAAGCAAGAACAGCTAAAAGCTCTGTCAGAGCTCTATAATGTACATTTCTGATAGTAAAGAAAAAGGAGTGTTCATGATTTGGGTCAGCCAATCTGAGCTAGCTACCTTGGAACAAGAACAGCAGAATTGAAAATAAAGTTAAAAGTAGAAGTGTTAAAATTTGTAGAGGTGTTTTGGGAAAAAAAAAAAAAAAGATAGGCTGCCAGCTGAAATTAAAGCCAGGTTGACCTGGTTTTCATTGCTCTTCTAGCCTTTGGTACCTTATTTGGGTTATTCAGAGATTGAGAGCTACTTGGGTTAAGACTGTGAAAGTTTAGTTTCAGTGTACACATACATTTGAAGAATTGAATTTGCTTAGTTTATGGTGCTAAAGTTTTTTTGCCTTTTGTATAAAAAAATCTAACATTTTATAAGTATCTCTTATACAATGTGTAATAGGAAAAAAGTCTTTAAAACAGCAGATAGAGGAACGCTCATAGCAGAAAGCTGAAGCAAAACAATTCAAATTAGAGGAATAATCTTTAAGGAAGGGTATAACTAACTACTGGAACCCAGTGATGTGAGAACTAATAGATTTTCAGTTTTCATATCTTAAGTGAAAATTGGATGTTGTCCTGGGAGATAAGTTTTAGCCCAACAGAAGTTATGTTTTATTCAAGTGTGAGTTACAGACAGGATTTTTCATTAAAATAAGTTAATTGGGTAAAATTTAAAGGCCTAGCACATAGTGAAATTCACAGCAGATCATCTAATTAGTTATTCTGACACCAGTACCCATATATGTATAAAACTACTTAGAAAATGGAGGAAAGCAATGATATAGCTTTTACATATATAGTATTTACAGTTTTATGAATAAACACCTCTCTTTGTGTATATGCCTCTCTGACATGTGTGTAGCTGGTCTCCTTCTAATCTCATTTACACCCATTAAATGAACTTGATTTACCCTCTGGTGAAACCAGTGGAAACCCTGTTATTCCCTGCTGATTTTAATAAGCATCTCCCACGCTATTGATGTTGTTGGTATAATATTGCATATCAGATAGGCAGGGGGCATTTGGTATTAGCAGTTTTCAAGTAACACTTCCAGGAAGGCAATTTCAATAAAAAGTTGAGAGTTTGCACGCCATGAAGAGAGACCAGTCAATACTTACACTTGCTGGCTGGTACTTTCCTCTCACTGTTCAATATTTCTGAATTTTCATAAGTCACTGGCTTATCCGGGATTACACTTATCAATAATGCCACCACCCCAGAAAGTGTTTCATTTTCAGCTTTCCAGGCTTGTTGGAGTTGAGGTTTTCTATTTAAGTTTTACAAAAGACATATTTCATCTGATTTCATCCACTGTATTGTATAGACTTCTGCTACTGCATAGCAAGGCAAACAGTTGGCTTCTAGGTGTGTTCTTTCATCTCTTACCATGACATTCTAGCCATGAAGAAAACACCCCTCGGTGGGCAGATACTTCTAGTTTCAGTTCCAGAGTGTCACTGGTTAATATAACACAGCTCTGTCTTGGATCCCAGCTGGTTACAAGGGTGGATACTGGAGCCCAATTACTTGACTGTAAACCTTGCTGTACTCTGTACAGCTGTATGTACTGTACAGCATAGGCTCAGACATGTAGTATGGTATTTTTCGTTTGCAAATAATAACCAGGCTTGGACATTTTGTATTTCTAATGAAATAATTTGCCTCTTTCTCCTTGCTTCAACTTTAATTGGGTTAAGTGTGGCAATAAAGCTGCCACTTGTAATTATTTCTAACCAGTTTGTGTCACGTTCTCTGGGCTAAAGTTCATGTAAATTTTACTGGTTTAAGAAAAAAATCTATTCTGATACTAGAAAATTTTCCCCAAATGAATCTAATATTTTCTGAGGTTCTGTCTTAAAAATCTGGCATTCTGGTTTTTATAGTATGCCGCTTTGTCAACTTATTTTAAAGTTTATGAATTAGGGACATGAAATACCACAATTACATCATATTTATCAGACAGCTATATCAGGAGAAGCAGAAGTAATAGATTTACAAAAATACCTACAAGCTCACAAAAACACGAACCATGCATCAGGCCAGGATTGGAGAGCAGTACAGACAAACCTTGTTTTGATCACAGATGTTGGGTTCCCTTGCAGGTGAACTCTGGTTAATGAAGTCTGGTCAGCAAAGCATGCTGTAGTTTTGTGCCCATTTCTATTCAAGCTACAAATAAAATCTTGTCTGACTGGAGTCTACCTTTCTAACTTGGTCCAAAATATTGTTTTTTCCTTCACTTAGCTTTGTGCTTCAAAGAAAAAAGTTGAAAGAGTATCCCTAATGGCACATTTTAAAAATAAATTAATTAGATAAAGAAGAAATTGTACTCTCATTGAACAAAGATATTCTATTTCTGAATCAACAACCGAGTGGAGAGACATCAGGTAAGTATTTCCACCTTCGTTACTTCAGTTTACCTGTAATGTAAAGTATGATAATTCTTTAGAACAACAGTTATTTTTAAGGACTTTTTTTGAAAGCAGGTTTATATGATAAGGTGTTTTCTTGTCCTTAATAGACATATTGCAGATAGAATAATTAAAAAATACTGAGTGTGAGTTACCTAAACTAAAAGAAACTGATCTAAATGGGGCCAATGGGTGATGGTAAATTTCAGTTTTTGTCATTAGTGAATCTTAAAAAAGCTTGTACAGCCAAAGAAACTGTAATTTTGCTACTAGTTGCCCAATAGAAAATATAGGAAAATGCTGCATCCTTCTGTACAGCCACAGCACAAATTTCAAGAGCCATGCCTTTTTCTCCCTTGGATAGTGTCGAGCAGAAATGGAGTTGTTCATTCACATGTTCATATTACCATATATCATGGTCCACATTACCATGTAACTTAGCAATTAACTTCTTTTTTAGACAAAAATAAGGATATGTTTCTTGATGAAAGCCGTTTCTTTCAAGCAGCTTCAAGAACAGTCTTGTATTTGTTGAGCAGAATTTCCCTATGTTTATTTTGTAAAAGCTAATTAAGCCTTTGCAACTCTGAGAAGTGAACCCTCCAAAAGAATAAATTGCATTTTTTTAAAGAAGTAAGCACCGAGATGTTATTTCATTTAAGTGGCTACTTTCTGTTATTTGGCTGTTTCTGCAGTGAGTTTTAAAACTAAGGATTTTTTTGTCAAAGGACCAGGAGTGACTGGTTTTGCAACAAAATGACACAAAGAATCTTTTAGATCTTGCTAATTTTTCCAATTTTCTGGTGTTGTTGAGATCTACTGAAATGCTAATAATCACTTAACTGATTTAACTGCTTTGTCAGCTGATTTACTCAGTCTTCACTGATGAGCTTCACTCAAAATGAGAACTATAATACCGGAAAAAATAATTTTCAGGTTATTTCAACAATTGGTTATGGTGAGCAAAATGGTTTAAAATGTCTGTTCTTGGTTCCTCATGCACTGCAATCTCACAGTAGGACTTAATGAATAGATGTGAAAACACACTGTACTTATTGTATGAGTGAGTAGACAGGCTGCCAAAAAATTTTGGCAGAAAAAGTCAGTCTTTTGTACAGGTCAAAAGTCAATTCTATTGAACATTGTAAGACATTGCAAAAGCTGCTGTTCTTTAAAATTTCTCTTGAATGGTCCTGTTGCAATAGACATTTTAATGGTCTGAATAAGTGAGTAATGGCATAATAATTAATTACCTCTTATGTAAGGTATTTCATCCAGAGATTTCAAAGTCATGGTTATGTCAGAAACCAAGTGCATTAAAACCCAGTGTGGATTTCTTCTTTGAGACATAAAGTAGGCTGAAATTACCAAGGCTTAAACTAAGAAGGATTGAACTGTAGATGATCAAGGCCACTTTATTTCTCTATGAGAGCACTGGGAGAAGGATGTAATGCATTTTAGCTTGTGCTCTTTAACTGTATACCTATATTTTGACATTCCTGAATGCCTTGTGGGACAAAGAGGCAGAATAGTATCTCAAATTAGAGAGCCCACTTCTTTTTTATCTGCAGATAATTCTGTAACAAATTGTTGAACATAAGCAGTTTGCATTTGCTTTTGGTAGATATTCTTTTTTACCTTCTGATAAAGAGGTTCTATGTTTTAAGAACCATCCATTTCAATGCTCTAATTGCAGTGGGCTGACATGGCTTGCGCATGATAGATTAACTTAAGCAGTTATTAGTGTTTTTGTAGAATCATTAGCAATGTGATCTTAATATGAAAATATCAAAATGTCATATTAGTGAGTGGATGAAACAAAATGGGATACATAGTATACAAAATAAAATGGAGCACCTCTTTCCCCTCTGTGAGACAGTGGATTATTATATCTGTGAGACAGCCAATATTAGTTATTGGCTTGGACCAACTCAAGTGTGTGTGTCCATGAACTTGTAGGGTGGGCCTGGAGTCTTCCATCCTTCTTCTGCACTGACCTTGGCATCTGCAGATTTTTGCTCATGTGTTTTAACTCCTCTCTCTGGCTGCTGTTGTGCAAGTTTTTTTTTCACCCCCTTGTTAACTATGTTATCCCAGAGGTGCTAGCACCATCACTGATGGGCCTGGCTTTGGCCAGCGGTGGGTCTGACTTGAAGCCCTGTGACTGGCTCCATCATGCACAGGGGAAGCTTCTGACAGCTTCTCACAGAAGTCAGACCTGTAGCACCCTCTCTACTAAAACCTTGTCATGCAAATCCAATAGAATGCCAAACATGCCTTCTGTAAGGCAAGATATTTTTGAAGAAGATGCATGTTGTTTGTGTGAACACATGGTCCTCCAAACTTCCCCCAGCTACTGGTGCAAGAAGTAACTTATTTCAGCTTTCTCCATGAAAATAGTCTCCAGTTACTGCCAGTTATCTCTTGTCAACATTTACGGTCCTGTGATGATTTTAAAAGACTTACGCTATATGTAGTATTATGTTTCTCTCTGTCTTACTGTATAGAGACACAATTTTCATATTTGCAGGGAAGCTTTTAAACTTAACACATGGAATGTCTGACTTCCTAAAATAGATTATTTTGCTTTCTTTCTGGCTAAATCAGCAGAATAACATATTAAATCTTTGAGTTTTCGTGAAAGAAAAGCCTAGATATAAATTGATCTCATTGAAGTATACCGATGACTAAAACATTATAGTCTCATTTAAGGTTCCTGGGCTAAATCTTATTTTAAAGAATAAGAAGTCCATCTCTTCTGATTTTTTTCCCCATACTAAAATGTCTTCATTTCACAAGCTAAATATCTATAGATCCCATTAACCTCAGCTGTTGATATTGTTTTGAACATCATTTTCGCCAGTGTAGAATGTCTCCTCAAGAAATGGAAACCCTACATTTGAAGACACTTAACCATGCCTTTTCCCTGCTGGTAGTGTCTTAAAAGTGCAGCCTCCAATATGCACAGAGTGCAGAGCTATGAGAATTTCTGGCAAGTGAATTTGGAATTGCTTCTAAAAGAATTGCCACAAAAGGTGTCAGATAGGATAATGTTAAGCCTTTCACCAACTTGTGTGAGGTCTGCAGGACCGAGAAAATGCTGAAGGGCTGAGAAAAAAAATCATATTAATTTGTGCAGTCCCAAATGAAAACCTTTTACCTGAAAGCTTCGTTTGTAGACAACTGTAAGAACAATTTAAAACTACTTACTTTTCCAAAGTTTGCGTGACTGAATATCTGTTGTTTAAGAGCAGAATTCAGTATTATTTGTGAGATGTGTTCACATTCATTCCAGTTTGTTAGTTAAGGAAACACCAGCGGCCTCCCGTGAATACTGTATGTGTATTTTGCCTACTTGACTCCATTGCTTTCTTTCCTCTTTTTAAGTGTTAGTAAGAGGTCATGGCTGTTCTAGGACTCATCTTTCTTGACCCATACACCAAGAGATAGAGTGAATAGAGGAGATAGGGAGGCAATTGTGGTAACATCCCTTTTTACTGTAATATATTCAGAATTATGCTATAAAACTTACTGCAAGCACAAACTTCATACCCAAAATAGCTTTTCTTCTGTAGTTACTTCTAAATGATACTTGTGTGAAGCAGAGCAGAAGGTGAAGTCAATGATTTAGCAAAAGGACATTCAGTTAAATATGAGTGTTATTTGTGGCCTCTGTCAATTTCTGAATCAAGAACAAAACTCTTGCACCATGCAGTACAGTTGTTCTCAGGCTTTTTGAGAAACCCAAGATTGATGGTTTTGTTCCTCCTCTTAGAACATGAAGATACCAGGATAGATTATTGTTTGGGTTACAAAGGAGAGAAAAAGACACAAGCTGCTCTTAGTTTTAGATTTGTTTTCGCTTTAATTCTTCCTTTTACAAATGTAATGCTGGAATTAAATAACAAGCATCTTGCTTGGAAAGTTCTGCTCAAGTACTGAAGAAGTACAGCAAGATCATCAGCAGCTATTTTCCCCCCAGTATTCTGATAATCTCAGAAGACTTTGGCAAATAATCTTTTATATATTATATTGGGTGAAAAATTTAGTGGTTGCAAAACAATTAAGTATCTAAAAATCTTTATATGGGTGATACTGACTATTAGTACCATATTTTATTACTCTTCTAGAAAAGCATCAGGTTCCTTTTGATCCTTATGCTCAAAGCTCTCCAAGATTTACCTTTATACTCCAAGTTCTTCACAATTGAAGACCACCTATAACAGGTAAGATTATCAATAAAATAAAACCTAAAATCATATTAGCAAATTCAGGGTAGAGAGCCTTCTTACAAATTGTTTCTTGCTCGGTTGGCTTCGAGTGGATCAATGAGTGCAACCCTCATTGCCTTTACAGTTAAAAAGAATACATTTTTCCTTATCTTGGCTTTCCCAAAGCGGCATTGTCAAAGAATAGTAACAAAGAGTAAATAAAAAGCTGTTTGCAGAATGATGTAAAAAATGTACTTCATTGAAGTGTTTTGCAACCTTGAATGCTGCAACAGTGAACACACTATGAAACACAGATATTAGGGTGTTAGGTTTGCAGTAAATCAGACTTCATTCTAAGTACTGAGTTTTTAGCCTTCCTTCTGGGCTGAATAACAAAAGCATATGTTAGTGTGAGCAATAATCATTTTTGTTTTATCAAGGCTAAAGATAGAGGCCTGGTTAGGTAGGCTAAATCAGGAACCAAACCAAGTTGTCACGTGCTTGCCACACATCAATCAAAAGCTTTTTGTGGTTTGTGCAAGAAATATTTTTTGTTATTCTTATAAATCCAGACATTGCTATTCCTCTTCTGCAATTCTTCATTTGTATGGATTTCAGAAATCCCAAAATGACATGTGTAAGGCTAGTTTTGCAATTTTGGTTAGCCTCTGGTAGGAAGCAGAAAAACCTGATGTAGAGAAAGGGTTCCATTTCTTTGAGTCAAGATTAAAGAACTCTGGTGAAATACAAACACATCTAGTTATGCACGGTACTTACTGACACTTCTGTCTGGCCTGGTCATTGCAGGATATCACCTTTAAAAAGAAGCCCAAAGAATTAATAGATTTGATAGGCACATGTCTGATCATGAAATTATTAAACTAAGAATAAAATAGGAAAATAAAAATGGAAGCACTGTTGATTTAGTGAGCAGCGTTTGGGAAAAGTTTTAGACTGCTTAGGCACCTCTTCACAGAGAAATTTGAAGGAAAATTAGTCACTGGGTCTCCTCTGCAGGAGGGAAAATAAAAATCCATGAATGAGATCATCTGAGTGGAGGCGTGTGAGGAGTTCTGCAGGCAAGGAGAACAAAGCAATTTAAAAAACTCTCAGGCACAAGGTAGTATAGATTACCCAGTAGAGCCTTTTGAAAACTTGAGGGGAAAATGTTCAGTGGAATTAGTAAGTTTGTAGACTTGTAGGAGAGAAGTGCTAATTTGAGAATTGAAAGAGATGATTTCTAATTGCCATCAACCTGTGATCAGAGTAAGAACGGTTTTCCTGTAAGATGTGTTTGTGACTGCCAGAAAAAGAAAGACTGGAGGTGATGATAACTTGTAGTAATATCTGTTTGGAGCAGTGTTGTCTTCTTACACTGTTTATTCAGACCAAACTGGATCTGCAGCTGTTTGTACTTAATAGTTAACCTTAGCTGCTATTCTTTTGTGTAGAATGGATCTAAGGTAGTTGGCATACTAAACTCATCAAAGAATGGCACAACAATTTATTTTCATGAATTCTTCTTGAAACTTCTATATTTTCTTGAAAAACTTTCTTGAACAATAAAACAATAAATAAACATCTTGCTTAATCAGAAATAAACTTGCATAAAACCCAGTAGAATATAGGAGAGATAAAGTATAGCTATTGCTGTCTGGTACTCAAAGAAGTAATAGGTAAGTTTAGAAAACGTTACACTCAAAATGAGCAAATTATGATCACTGTAAAACAATTTTTGTTGGAAAGGTAGTGTTTGAAGTTGAAAATTATAAGCTGCTCAAACTAGCCAACTGTGCTAGCTGAAATGAAGGCTGAAATATTTTTGATGTGTCTTGCATTTAAACTGCACCAAAAATAAAAGTACCAGGAAGAAAGCAGCTGGGCTGTATGACCTGTGCATCAGGCATGCCTTGTGAAGTTAAAAGAGTTTTTTCTGCAAGACCTGAACATAATTTTCTTTTCCTTTGACTTGTCCATCTCTGTCAAAGCTGTCCACCCATTTGACATAACCTTGCCTCTGGTGTATTGGAGGAGCAGACAATATAACAGACAATGAGAGTTTCAGCAAATGCCATTAATGCATATCACATTAAAACTCAAGGAACTCTTAAGAAACTATTGAAACTACATACTTGTCCATGCATATGCAGTTTCCTGGCATTGCTCACTCATTCAAAACACCAGCATCAGTTTCCACCGAAAACAGACTAGGTACCTTTTGCTACTATATTATTATTCGTTTGTTCATGTTAATCAAATACTTCAAAGTAAATTAGTAAATGTTAGTTTTAGGAAAACTCTTGAGCATGTTATGTAACAGTACAAGACAAATAAAATTATAATGATTAATGTGAATTTATTTGGAAAAAAGTAATAACTTGAACTATTATCTTTTTTTTTTTTTAATATTTCAAAAAAATCAACTATATACCTGTTCATCATACTCAATTACTTTTTAGTTTTATGGAGCTTGTATTCTGTGTCTCTAATAAAGACAATGTTCCCAGATGCTAAAAAAATTCTAGAGCACTTGTATGTCAGATCAAGCAGGAGGAAGAATATAAAATAATTCTCAAAAGTCTTGTGGAATTTCCAGCTCAATTTTTAAGCCTAACTGTTTTCATATATTTGGATGAACAGTTAAAATTTTGAGAGCCTAGACGCACTAAACTATAGTTCTGAACCTTTCCGCAATTTATTTTCACAGAATCAGTATTTGCCCCATTGTGTAAACCATCTTTCAATCTTATAAAAAGTATGGAAAACTGTTAATTTTTTTTCTAGCTTTAAAAAGATAGCTTCAACCCCAGAAAACAAGCATGAGATTGAAAAAATCAAATGTTTCAGGTGGGAGTTACATGAGGAAGAAGTGTCTTGCAGAGGTGCATTGCATGAAGAGTAAATACGTGCTTAAGCAAACAGATAAAGCTAGCTGTAATGTTTATGTAGAGCATCCACATAATAATGGAAAAATGGTATTTTTAAAGATGTGAGTTTGCCATTTTACTCACACAGCATAAAATTCCATGTCATCAGGTCTTCCTATCTATGAATACCACACTTTACAGATAAAACGCTTATGCACCATTCACTGGGGAATTGGTTCTTATTTACAAAAAACCTCTCTATAAAACTACAAAAAATATGCATATAATTCCTTTACTGCTCAGTCTGATTTACCAAGGTCTATTGCTAATTCCTAGCATTTTAAGCATGTTACTGTTCCTGGAGGAATCCTCATTATATTTTTGTCAATAGCAAATGGTGTCCATGACTAGAAAAATAACCTTGTTAATCTGGCAGTGTCTATTACAGTATCCTAATTTTTGAATTTTTCTACCAGACACATATTTCTTATTTAAATAAGAGTGGTGCAAAAATCATATTCTGCTAATCTTTCTTTCATGCCCTTATGCATATTTCTTACCTTCTGTGGGTTTTTTTTTTTGTTTGTTTGTTTGGGGTTTTGTTTGTTTTGTTGTTTTTGTTTGTTTTGTTTTGTTTTGTTTTTCCCCTTAACCCAGACAGCATTTATTTGCCTACTTCTTATTCCTTTAGGGTGCCCTACATGTCTCAAGATGTTTTGAAGATCAGGTCCTTCACACTAGCACTGTGGTTTTTGATGAAGGTCCTCTGGAGTCTCAGAGAAGATGACTTCAGTGAATGGAAGGAGGTCCTTACACCACTGCAGTGCAAGTAATAATCGTAGCTCAAAAAATGAAATTGGAATCTGTCTGAGGCTGAAATTGCAGTTGTGCCTCACCCTTATTTACAAGCAATACTTCACTTCCTTATATTTTATGAAATAAGATTTTAGTAGTCCACATGTTCTATATGGAACATTACTACGTAATCCACACTTTAAATATTTCATATGTCATGAAGAGCTCTTCTCTTTCCTATAAATCAGTGAAACTGCAAATAGAGTGGAAGAAAAATGGCTAGCTTGTCTAATTACAGAACAGTAGGAAGATCAGAATGGAGTAGATCTTTAAGTGGAAGGACATAACGTTTAAACCCTGATTTTAACAAGGTAGTATTTGCCCTTTCCCCATGGCAGTCATTGTAGGAGGGATGAGAAATTGCAGAAGCATTGTCCACTTGTCATTAAATTGTGTAAATTTCTATATATTTTCTGTGAGTTCAGTGTTCATGTATACTTACAAATCATTGCACCAGTCGTTTTTCGTCATTTGAATGTCAGGCTGAGTAAGGAGGTAACTTATTTTAATATGACAAAATGATCATTAAAGAGCAACTTTAAGGATGTACATTTTCTTACTTTCCTGTTTAAAATTGGATTTTCCCAAGAAAAGTATGAGAATTAAGAGTAGTTTTGAAGAAGATTTGTTGTTACGAAACTGTATGGAAAACTGTAATTCTGTAATGTATGATACTCAGACTGTGATAAAACAAAGAGAAGCAGTTCAAAATAGGACTATTAACCATGCTCAGAAATTGCATATGGATAGAAGGGTGTAGTGGGTTGACCCTGGGTGGGTGGCAGGTACCCAATAAAGCCACTCTCTTCCTCTCCTCTGCAAGTGGACAGAGGAGAGAAAATACAATGAAGGATTCATGAATTGAGATAAGAGCTGGGAGAGGTCACTTACTGATCACTGTCATGGGCAAAACAGACTCAAAGTGGGGATATTAATTAAATTTATTACTGACAGGATCAAAGCAAAAGAGTGAGAAGTAAAATAATCTTAAAAACACCTTCCCCTGCTCCCTATGGTGTCCCTCCCGTGGGAGACAGTTCTTCATGAACCTTTCCAGTGTGAGTCCATCCCACAGTCACAAAACTGGTGTCACTTGTGGGTCCACGGGGTGCCGTCCTTTGGGATCAACCTGCTTCACCATGGGTGCCCTAGAGGGCCACAAGTCCTGCCAGGGGAAACTCCCCTGCGTGGGCTCCTCTCTCCATGGGCCGCAGGTCCCTTCCAGGATCCTACTCCATCATGGGCCTCCCACAGGATCACAGCCTCCTTCACGCATCCACCTGCTCTGGTGTGGGCTCCAGTATGGGCAGGGCACAGCTGCCTCACCATGCTCTGCACCGAGGGCTGCAGGGGAACCTCAGCTCTGGTTCCCACAGCACGTCTTCCTCCTCCTTCTCCACTGACCTTGGTGTCTGCAGAGTTGTTCACATGTTCTCATCCTACTCTTCTTTGCCTGTAATTTTCATCTACACAATAAATTTTATTCCCTTATTAAATATGTTATCACAGAGGAGTTACTATCATTGCTAATTGGCTTGGCCTTGGCCAGCAGCAGCAAGCCTGCCCTGGAGACGGCTGGCATGGGCTCTGTCAGACACAAGGGAAGCTTCCAGCAGCTTCTCACAGAAGCCACCCCTATAGCCCACCCTGCTGCCAAAAACCTGGCCACAGAAACCCAGTACAAGGTGGCAACCTGAGAAAAAGGAGACTATTCTTGGCAAAACCTCCAGGGTAATCCCCAGATTAGAACTTCTCAGACTTCCTTCTGTCTGGTGCAGCCGAGTTTGTTTTTTCATTGCAGAAAATCAAGTGATCACTTGAATTCTATAGGGGTCCTCAACAAAGATTTCACTTTTTTGTAGTCTCTGGATAGCACTTGCTCAAAATGCTTTTTCGTCTGACTGCAAACCTGTGGGTGCTCTGTATTTGTGAAAAGAGACAGGTGTGGCTGCTCTGGCTGCCGCCTTCTGTGTATGCAACTGTCTAAGAGCCAGGACTCAAGTGGGAATGGTTCTGTTTAAGTAAGAGGCTGCTTTAGAAAGCCTATGACTTACATGTTAAAAAATATTTATGAAGGACTATGGTTTAAGCACACAACAAATATGAGTAAAAATAGGAGAACTAAACAGTGGCAGAGGGAACATATAAGGTGAATGTGTAGTGCCATTTTCCTATCTTACAGGTTAATGGTAATCTTAGGTTCTTATTTCTGATAAGGGTCTAGTTTATGAGCTCATCACTGCAACAGAACAAACAGCTTATGCTCTCTCCCTTTGTGGTTCTATTCCTTCTTCCCATCTGTTCAATTGGCTATTGTTTTTTTCTATAATGGATCCTCTGCAGTATTATAGTTCATAGTTATGTGAAGCAAATGAAAGACATTATAAAAATGGCAAAGCAATGAACATCTCTCTTGACTAAAACAGAGTTTTAGCCTTTCCTACAAAGAATGCTTGCTTTACCTTAATCTTCTTTGATGCATTAAAGTCATGGTATGGTACTAGGAATTAAAATTTGAAAATAAAGAATAGAAAAAAATTAGATCAGTGCTGCACCCTGAGTTACGATTTATTAGGATATGGTGAAAACTTTTCAAACTCATAAAATATTCTTATGACATTGTCTGGATATTTATTTCTGAAAATATCTACTTCAAAATACTCTTCCTTCATGTTGTCAGATGATGTTAAAATATTGGGGGCTTATAAGTAGTTCCATAGAAATAATATTTTTTCCTGTGTGAAATAAAATTTCATTATGGTAACTATACTTTTTAATGTGTAAAATATATATCTCACTAAGGTACATTTTATTGAAGAGTAAAAAGTAGAGAGTCATGTTTCTCTGTGATTTTTTTATTGTGGTGCAATTTACCTTATGGTTGTGACACTGTGTTGGGATTGTGAATAGGAAGTTCCTAATATTTGATCTGTGCTTCATGTCCAGAGTTAATCAGTCAGACACTTCCATTATTATTTCATATTTGCCCTAGGCTATAAAAAGGTAGCTGAATTGTGAGGGTTCCTTAAGCTTGTTGGGTGGTGTGAGACTTCAAGAAATCCTAACGTGGTCACTAAGATGTATGGTGGTGATTTGTTTTGTCAGTGATGCCAGACCTTGTGTGAGTTCCCTAGTCTCCAAGACAAAATGATGTAGAAGAAAGAGCAGAAAACAGTGCAAACAAGCCTTCTGTGAGATAAGGAGGCAGAACAATAAATCTTGAGATTTATAGCTGGGGCAATGTCACCTGCATAGATGCACCTGACCTTTTCATAGGGCTCCCTTCCTCTTCCTCTTTTATGCAAGTACGTTAAGTGAATTCACTAAGTTCATGGTCACACAAGCTCCCTCCTGTGAGGTAAATTATTCTGCAGTCTACAAAGATGTACCTGTTTACATTTAGTGCCTTGCAAATACTGAGCAGTTGTTGTGATGATTTTAACTACTTAGCAGTTTTCCGCCATGTGCTATAACTAGCTGTCCAGGAAAAGGTGAAAAAAAAAAGTTCATACAAATACATTTTAGTATGATATGATGACATATCCTTTTCATTACAAACCTCTCTTTTCATTTTTTCTCCTTCCTTGAAATCTTATATGAAGAAGAAAAACATCACCAAAAAAGGGTACCTACCATGGCACTCAGTGAAGTGAAATAGAATAAGTATCAAGTTGTAATTGACTAGGATGTTGAAATATTAACTGAAATGGCAGAAAATTAGCAGTCTGTTGAGGCATAGCAGTATACTCCAGCAGATGAGTTACACACTTTAATTTGGTCTATGGCAATATATTATTAATTGGCAATTTATAATAAATGCATGCTATCAAATTTATGCCAGGTAGTAATATAAATATAATTATGTTTTCATAGTATGCATGATTAGAAGTTTAAGTTTTTTGGCTTTCTCTGTGTACTTGTCTCTGTTGGATAAGTTCTTTGACGTACAGTACCTGTTTTGAGCTGTACTCCCCTGATGGTAAATTAGTGATTATTCATTTATTGTTTGATCACCAAGCACAGACAATGTCTAAGCTAAAAGTCTTCATGCAGATTCAAGTAAGAATATATACAGAGAGTTGCCAGAAATAAATTAACTGAGATCAGTTTCTGTCTTGCTTCCACTCCTTTTGTAATGATTAAGGGTTTTCTTGAGAGCATCGAAGAAATATGTCTTAAGAAAAGGGCTGAATGGGAAAGGGCTTGAAAGATTGAAAGATTGACCTACTGTTGTCTTCCTCCATTTTGTGTTTTTTTTTTTTTTTTTTTTTTTTTTTTTTTTTTTTTTTTTTTTTTTTTTTTTTTTTTTTTTTTTTTTTT
>JAWWTY010000123.1:43214528-43352976 GCA_035222235.1 Margarornis squamiger | reverse complement strand
TCAGTATCCCTTCCAGTCCTGCATCCAAGTAATTTATGATGATGTTGAAGAGCAGAGGGCCTAAGATGGAGCCCTGTGGAACCCCACTAGTGACAGGTCACCAGTCTGATGTCACTCTGTTCACTGTCACCCTCTGTGCTCAACGCGTGAGCCAATTTCTCACCCACCACATGAGGTGTTTATCCAGCTGTGGTATAGACATTTTGTCCAGAAGGATCCTGTGAGAGGCTGTATCAAAAGCTTTACTGAAATCTAAAAAGATTACATCGACCACCTTCCCTTGATCAGTCAGGTGGGTTACCCTGTCGTAGAAGGAAATCAGATCTGAATAAGCAGGACTTTCGTCTCATGAAGGCATGCTGGCTGTGACAATGACTGTGTTGTTTTTCAATACCTCACAGAATGATCTTCTCCATAACTGTACCAGGCACTGAAGTGCAACTGACAGGCCTGTAGTTTCTGGGGTCCTCCTTTTTGCCCTACTTGAAAACTGGGGTGATGTTTGCCAGCTTCCAGTGAGCTGGGACCTCTCTGAATTGCCAAGGCAGCTCAAAAATCACTGGGAGAGGTTTTGTGATGACATCAGCTAGCCCTTTGAGGATTCTTGGATGAATCCTATCTGGCCCTGTAAATTTGTAGGGACCCAGCTGAAGCAGAAGATCCCGCACAATTTCAGGGTCAACTGGGAGTTGATCATTCTCGCAGTCATGGTCCTCCAGCTCAGGGCACTGAGACCCCCTTGGTCCTTCATCTGTGTTGAAGACAAAGAAAGCATTAAACACCTTTGCCTTGCCCTCTGTCCCTGTTTGTGAGGTGACCATCCCCATCCTGTAATGGGCCAGTGATATTTCTGTACTGCCTAATGCCATTAATGTATTTGAAAAAACTCTTTGTTATCCCCCACATTTCTGGACACAGGTAATATAAAGAGAATAATTTTTCATTCAAAACAAACTTTTGTGAAGCTGTAATTCAGCACAGATTCTGTGAGATGGAAGCTGTCTGACTGATAAGCGTGTTTGGAAAAGCTGCAGATTTTGATTCTGTTTTTACCACCTTTTTTTTGACTACTATCTTTCATAGCTGTGATAGCTTTACGATGGTTTGTTCAGGGATTTTTTTAATCTGTGCTTCTTATGTCATGGGAAATAGCCTTAAGATTTTTGTGACAAAACCTTTATTTGAAGTAAAGCTTATTGAAATTGCTGTAGTTTATAGTGTTATACTTTGTTACCATTGTCTTTATTTAGAAAAAAATCTATGAGTTTTCCTAAGTAAAAAGACACAGATGCTGCATATTGTAAAATTCTGGTAAGACACTAATTGCCATACAAATAAACAACTGAGTGCAGCATAGTTTTAGCTTTTAACTGCACCAAACAAGTTTTTCAAGTAATGGAATTATTATCTTAATGTTCTGGCCAAATTTGCTAAGTTTTGTCTGTCAATGCTCTCCTGTGGTTTTAATTCAATATGCTATTTTCTGAGAGTTCTGAGCAAGTTCAATGGCTTTTGACCTTTTCATGCCTATTGGATTTTTTTTTTCAATTACATCAACTGTTCCCGAATCATGCTGCTTTTAAGAGTATTGTTGCCCAATATTCTTAAGTGATACTGCTGAGAAGTAGGAATTATTTCTGTCTTAACTCCCTCTTATTTCTGTATGTAGATGTACAAATACAAAGAGATGGATAGTATGATTTCAGCCTACATTATGAGAATTATGTTTACTAAAGAGAAGGTGTTCTGTACAGATTAGATGAATTACAATATGAATTAGCAGATTTTTCTTTTTTTTTTGCATTTTTTGACAGTACCTGATATATGTGTAAAGATCCTGTGCTGCTTCATGGCTCACAGGGCAGGGTAAATAGCACTTGTATAATACACAAAAACATATAGTTTCATACTCTCTGCTCAGTCTCTTTTGAGCCTTGCTGTTGTAGAAGGCACTTAGGTGTCCAGAGAATATCTTTCTTAACCTAGGGCAAAAGTCATAAAACCCTATAACTGAAGAAAAGTTCTTACTGACTTAAGTGAGCCTTGGACTGAGCCTATAAATGCAGATCTTAATCATGTCTCTAAACACTAGGAATATACTACAAATGGATGCTGTGTCTATCCAGAGCTACAGAAAGATAATGTAAGTAGTCTGTCATGCATTTTTACGATTGGTTTTGTTGATAATTCTTTGTCGTCTGCTATTTCCCTTTGTAGATGAACTTTGAGAACAATGTAAATTATTTGATTAGCGTCTTGTGACTTACCATCCATTTTGTGGGTAGCATTTTTATTTTCTGGCCTAAAAATGCTATTATTTCTGGTTCCATCTATTACAACCATAGCCATGTGATTCTAGGAAGAGGTCAAACCCACATTTCAGCATTTTTCCTCCTTCAGCTCTTTTATTCAAGTTTATGGTACTGATATGTTCATTGTCTTCAGATAATGTACAGTCCTGTTGACAGAACAATGCACAGTGAATATGTTGTCTAATGTATCATTGAGCTTTTAGTTCTCTGGCTACAGAATTAAATGCTAGGCTTTTAAAAAGTAACTTATATTCCAAAGTCAGTAACTTAGTGAAGTATTTGGGTAGTTACTAGCGCTATAAAATATTGAGTGTTATAATTCAGAAGAATTTTGTTTAGCTATTAGAAAGATAACAATACTACCCTGATTATTACAGGATAATTCTATCTGTTACCAAGCCCATACAACTGAGTTCAGATTCTGATACGGTATGATGATTTTTCACTTCTGTGACTTTCATAAGAATTTTGGCAAGTAAAGGACAAAAATAAAACTTGAACGACTCATAATTAGGTTAAAATTGCTATTGTGACATGAAGTACATGATGTTGCAGGTACTATAACGGTGTTGTGTCTGTGCAAGCAAAGACAACGAACAAAGTAGATTCCAAACTACTGAATGTTTACGTTGATGTTTACACATATGTAATACAGTTGTTGCTGTATCCTCACCAGACTAGTGAAAAACACTGTAGGTGCAAGTTGCCATTGCAGCTAGAATTTCTTCAGGCCAGTGAGTTGGAGCAAAACTATCAATTTCTCCCTGTCTTTTCTGAATTCTTCACTGTTTTCTAATAAACAGAGTATAATGAGGGAATTTCAGTCCATTCTGAAAATTTTAAATGTCAAAATATTCTTAAGTGTGGTAAACAAA
Source organism: Margarornis squamiger (assembly GCA_035222235.1). NCBI lineage: Eukaryota > Metazoa > Chordata > Aves > Passeriformes > Furnariidae > Margarornis > Margarornis squamiger. Next base: position 43,349,789 of record JAWWTY010000123.1, on the reverse strand, counting down.
GAAATGGTGTTTGTTAGTGTTAAACAGTTATTTCTAGTCTCTTTGGAGATACTATATATTTTATTTGTAAAGCACCAATATGTATCTATAGTGAAGAGCTGCCCTGTGGTCTATGACAGGACTTTTATTTTTACATGCACACCATGTTTTTAGGCAGGCTGTGTATTTGTCTCAGTTTCCTCTCCTTCATAAACAATATAAAAAATTTGTATCAGAGGATACTGGAATATAGTAAAAAGGAGAAAACAGGAAACGTGCTTATCATCTTAGAGTCAGAGGGGTATCTCGTCTATATGCTTTGCAGTTGGGCCAGTTCATCCACAGTGTCCACTGTGAAAGACAACTGAAATGTTTGTGCTGGTTTCTAGTTTGAGAAAGCCATTGACTGAATCAGCTTCAAAAAGGACAAGGGAAGCTCAGGTAGCAACATGTGAAAAACATTTTTAGCATTTTTCAAGCTTTGGAGGAGCAACCATCTAAACAATAGTACTTCATCTCAAAATGACTGCTAAAATGTCAGGAGAAAAAAAAAACCAGCTTGAATTAGGAATATGCTGTTGAGCACTGGATAGGAATGTGCAGAAGAGATAAAGTATGTATGACAATGATCTCTCTAAACAACTGATTTACAGTTGGACCTCTATTTTTGAGTTACTGGAAGACACCATTGTTGAGCATTGAACACTGAGCATTGTTGATGTGCTTCATCTGCTGTATTTTAAATCCAATAAACCCCTCCCACTACAACATTTTGAGAGAGCATTTGAGTAATGAGCAGTAAATGAGAGTTGACCTCTGGTTACTTAATGCAGAGAGAGATGAAAAAGATAATTTGTACCAACTTTGGAAAATGAAGAGGAATATTCAGCAGCTTTCAAGAGACACATTCAGAGAAACAGCTGCAAATTTAGGAGTGCAGGCAGCCTTGGTGTTCTTACAGAGCAGCTTGCCACTGTAACCCTGCTAATGAACTTGGCAGTCTGTCTCCAGGGTAATATTGGACAGTTCAGCCTGACAGATAGGCAAGTGTGTTAGAAAATAATATACGAGACTGAGTCATATGTGAAAAAAAAGTAAGACATTTAAGGCATTGATCTCTAATTATTGCAGTCCATAAACAATGAATCTCTGCAACTAACATTTCAGATAACTTAATACTTTGCTCTTCCTGTCATTTTTAACACTCAGATTCACATTTCAATTTATATCTTGCAGACCATGTGTTATTGGTGAGTTATGAAATGGGGATCACTGAGTGAGGACAGTTTAAAGAGAGGACATCAGGGGCTACAGGTAGACTCCAGGAAGCAGTTCCAGCACAGCAGAAGTAGTAGGGTAGCCAAGAAATCTGGGATAGAACTTGATCAATCCTTGAAAATAGTTATGGTTGGAATGTTAACATATAAAGCCTGGTAGTGATATGGAAAGAATATTTTGTATACTGTTTTCTAGTCTTATTAACCAACTTAGTCTTGTCTGACAATGAAGGTGACTGACATGAATATTAGTATGTCCTCACCTAGAACATGAATGCATTCTCACATGACATGGTTGAAAGTGGTCATCCTGCTGAACAAAAGGAAATAACCCTGCAATGATAAAGAGCTTTAGGCTATTCCACATCTGTTTCCAGTGCAGTAACAGGTATATGGACTACTGTTAGTTATTAACAAAGTTGGAGACCCAGTAAAAGTTCAAAGAAAAGAATTCTGAGAATATATGTGAAGATGTCCAAGGGACTGTTTTTCTGATTTTTTGACAGGGAAGAGAGAAATGATCATTTGCAGTATGTGGATTCTAATGGTTTTCTCAGAATTATGCTCCTAAAATAATACTGTAATAGACTTAAGAGATGTAGTCATATGCTTTTTGATGCATTTCAGGTTCCTGCCAAATGTTGACCTAATGGCAAAACTATCACTTGCATAATCTTTTATGAATACTTATAAACCATGGTCTTGCTAGCAGTACTTCCACTTATGGGTTAACACAAGTCAGCCATTCAAAAGAATCGCTTGATGAGATTGAGCATAAACTGGCCTGGCTCCCATGTTTTGACTTTAATAAAATATTTTTAGTGAATTTGGTGGTGGATCCATTGTTAGTGTCCTCTTTGCAGAAAAGAAAGCAGGAAAAAAGCCATGCATTAAGATGCATTTATATTCATACTGTAAGCACACGCAGGAACTTTCAATAGTACAATGTGCTTTATGAGTGGTGTCTAAGTGTCTGAAGGAGTAATGAAATGATCTGTTATTCTAGTTTTAAAAAAGACTAAAATTCTGTTCGTGCGCCTGACACAGTGTAGGCGTAAATAAAGTAGGTTTTCAACATTGTTCTCTCAAATTAAGGAGGTGGCAAAGATAAATTAATCTCTGTGTTCTGTCAGGAAGCTCATGCTTACTCTTTTCATGCCTGCTGTGTGTGAGGACTGTGACACAGGCTGACAAAGGCGTACGTCCTTGCAGCTATAAAAATGGTATCATTCTACTATTTTCTATGAGAAAGTAGAGAAAATATCTTACAGAATTAGGCAGTCAGACTAACCATTTTAAAAATCAACACAGTTCAAGTTTTGGGTTTCACATATGCCAGTCATTCTCCAAAGAGTCTAGTGGAACTTCCATTGGCTGGCTCCAATTCTACACCAGTATTAAACTCATGGGAAGCCAAGCCATGATATCAAAACCTACAGCAAATGACAAATAATAGTATTTTCAGGCCAGCATTGTAACTGAAGGTATTCTGGCTCATGTATATGTGCTCCCCTGAGCATCCACTGCTCATTTGTCTGGACTAAGACATTTCCAGTCAAGAACAGGACCTCTTCCACTTATGTGCATGGGGCATGGGAATGAGTGCAGTCAGTCTCTCAGGGAGCAATTACAGATGCCATATTATTGCAGTAGGTGGATTGCAACCCACTGAATTAAAAGTCTATTTTGTGAGGTGGACCAATGTAGTCTTTTGAATGAGCTCCCCCAACAGACACCTTTCAGAGCTGCGGCAAAAGTAAACTTATGGCTTTGACATCTCCATGGAAACTGTAAGAACACTAAACAGAATATTATAAATGTAGGATGCTGTTGGTCACTTTATAAAGCCAAGACTGACAGGTCTTAGCAGAATGGAGAATAAGAAAGAAAATTAGTAGAGCAAAACAGTGTTTGTGTATTATCTCTGATTTGGAAGGGTAAGACTCCAGTGCTGGATTGAAAATGTGCCAATAGTTTAAAAAAATCTTGTTAGAGTATTGGAAACACAAGATATGAAAAAGTCTCTGTATGCTGACAAAGCCAATAATAACCTCATCAACAAATGGTTAATTATTTGGGTTATTAAGATGAATCGATGCAAATGTTTGGCCACGGATGAATTGCTTATCATCGATAGGAAAAACATTAGTGGGAAATTCACAGCACTGACTGTATCTTTTTAAATTTTCTTTGGCTGCGCAGTGCAATGGTGCCTAAATCTTGCGAGAAGATATCTAACAAAATAAAAGTCTGACTGATAAATAAGCTTTCCAAAGCTAATACACAGATATACTTAGCCTCTGTAAGGCGTGTGCCAAATAAAGCCAAAGAAATATTTTGTCCTAGTAATAAAGACTGAATTTTCAATACTTTACTAAAGATGTGTGGGGTGAGCTTAGCTACCCTTCTCACTTTTTTGCCATTTCTATTATAGACAAAAAAATTATATCCTATATCCTCTTAGGAAGAATGCTAGTGGATAATAATATTTATGTTAGCTCTCTATTTTCTCTAAATTTAGTGTTAACTATTGCAATTATACTTCTGTCAAAAAAAGTAATTCAGAAGTATTTTTCAATAGTTGATGAGTCTGAATCTAGTTTAGGATGCTTTGGGATCTTCCTAGTAAAATTTAGTGTGCACATTAGATAGATACTAATAAAAATTATGAAGAAATTTCCACTTAACATAAACCTGGTCATACTCTTGTTATACATCTCTGTATGCATGATCTATCAGCAACTTTGAATCCTTACAAGTTATCTTTGGAAAAGTGGTTGTTCTAGTGGACAATGGAAATTTGAGGTATCTATACTACAGCTTCTGTAGGGTAACAAGTCAGTTCAGGTAAAGACAGTGCCAGTGATGTTACAGAGCAAAAGAGAAATTTTTAATTAATTTATCTTAAGAGGAACAAACAAATATTGGGTTTGGGTTTGCTTAATAATTCATGTGAAAGGTAAAACAGAGGACCATGAATATCTCTTTCACAAGGGAAATCTTCAAGGAGCTCTAGCTGTATGTTATTAAAAATGAGCTTCTTTGTGAAGCTGCAGAGACTTTTAATGATATTTAGTTAAAAAGCATCAAGATAAGAATCTTTTTGGATTCTTACATAACTGAAGTCAGTAACATGAAGAAAGAAAATTAATTACAACAAAGTGTTAATTTTATTCTGTGAAAAAAACACATTCACTTGATAAACATACAGTTTTTAATGACATATATTATGAGGATGCCATATACAAATCAAAAGGTTTTGTCTGCAGTCTTGTCAGACTGCTTGGCAAATATGCTGCATATTATTAATAATTACATTATCAAAGCAATACAATACAGAACAGTCGATAATAAAATACTAACCAAAATGTCATGTCAGGCACCTCTGTGTTCAAGATTCTGAAGGGAGATTGTCACAGGTATTACACAAATAGTAGATAACTGGAAATCTTTAGTGGTACTTGCTTGTAGTGTTTTAAATGTTGTCAGATTTGCCAGTGTAATGGCTACCAACTTTGCAGCAAATCAATCTTTTTTTAGTGCAATAATCACTGCATGCCAGCAGCTGAATTCCTGTTTGGCATCCTCTGACTTTTCCTATGTCTGTTTTTCAGCTCATCTCCATTACTACCTTTATGCTATCCCTTGTCCTTGAAAGAATTTCCTCCTTTTTTTTTTTATTATTATTTTTTTTTAGTTCTTTCATTCTTGTCTTTAGAAGCCTGCTTGTCCGTATTCTGTCACTTATAGCAGATCAGTCACAACAAATGATTGGCACCAGAGCCAAGTTTGGCACGGACAGAGATTTTTAAGCTAGCATCATGACTCTCAGCTGCAATGCTGTTTAAAATAAATTTGGTAACAGACAGCAGATGGGTTTGCTGTCAGGGAGCTAGATCTAGCTGCTAGGATTTTTGATTTTTTTTGGTACAGCAAGTTCATTGGAGGACATGACAGTTTTCTAAGGCGTGCTTGTAACTTATACTCCTGTGGAGCTATTGGGGTAATTGCACCTTAGGCTTGATGAATTACTGAGAGCAGGTAAAAGAGGGAATATCTCAAAATCAGGGGAAGTTGCAGTTGGTGCAGCTAAGTATTAGTTAATTTTTTCCAGGATGTGTAACAGACTTCAGCATTTGAGACACAGGAAAACCAGTGCCACAGCTATCTTGCTGCTGTGCTGAACAGAAAATTTTCAAGCACTGTTATGCTCTTGTGGGATGGTTTTTCTGCAATTGCCAATGTTCTTCATAGCTTACAGTCTCAGGGCTAAAAACACTCCAGAAGCAATGAATAGTAGGCATCATCATACTCAGTGCTTGATCAACGTGATGGTGTTATCAGTCTTACCAACTTCTAATGGAAGTGAATACTATCATAGAATCACGTACATAACCAAATCCAGGCTAAACACAGCTTCTAGCAAAGAGGTTGTCCAGATCAAGTTTGAATATTTAGACAGTAGATGCTACCATCTGTTTTAAGCAAACTACCTAGAGAATTTGGCTTCAAACTGGTCTTACATTTCTTTAGTCACAGGATGCATCCTAGGAGTAACTCCAAAGCTCTGCTGGCTATTTCACACTTGATCTTTTAATTCATTGAGCAAAAATGCTCGACTGTACCATTTCTCTAAGCCAGCCTTGATATGAAAGTTAAATAAAAAGCCTCTGGTAATGTTCCTTGCCTTCTAAATTTAATTGTTAACAGGTTGCCATTTTTTTTTGTTATGGGACAGATCCTGTTCTTGTCACAAGGCTTTTTAGTGGGTATCACCAGAATGCTGTGAGCGCTGCTGGCTCCGTGGGGTCTGGTGCCCTTCCTGCTGCCCCCAGTGCAGGAGCTGGGCAGCTGGGGAGTAGAGGGGGGCATCCAGGGCAGCCTCGGCCACTGTGGCAAGACAAGGCCATGGTGAAGAGGCCAGCACAGGCCAGACACATGCCTCCTGGTGACACAGTGGGGACTTTAGGTACTTAAAGTGAAAAAAATCCATCCCATGATTTATGTACTCATGTTCAGAAATATATTTTCCATTTACTTGGTTGCATTTAGCATGATCCTGAGTTTGTAATCATGTAACACAGAATTTTTTAGAGGTGTTTATTTTTACATGCTGTTTATATATAATATAATTGTATTTTCATGTTGGTAGTTATATGGATTATAAAGTGTTTCCAATAGAAGAAACTTTGTTATTCCTGTATGTATTTCCCTTTTCTTTTTTTAAAAAAATGAGTGAATATTTTCACAAGTCTTGAGTATGAAAACAGTATTTTTTACACTAATAAAACAGAACTTAGTGTTTGGGAATCTTTACCGTGGCCAGAGTGCATATGCGTTGCATCTCTTAGGGGGTACTCAGTTCACTCCCTGCAGCAGATCCGTTGCAGCACCTCTCAGGAATTGTAGCTGTCAGGCCTAATTTCATTTATTTTGTCACTTAGAGGTACGAGGATGTTGCTCAGATCCAGGAAAATCTGTGCATCATGGGAAAGGGAACTAAAGTGAGAGGAGAGAGAATCACAGGGAGTCACTGTTTCCTTAGGAGAACATGGGGTATATTCTAAAGTGAAACATTTAGATTTAAGATTAGTTGATATATGTGACTGATATGATACATTTTGTTTCAACTATCATAACTTTCTTTATTTCATTTAAAATATAAATGCCACCATAGTTTTTATTGAAAAATATTTGCTTTTATGGTTTTATCTAGTTCTAAAAAAATTATTTCTTTTAAACAGCTAAATTTCCCACATACTAATATGATTATAAAAAATAATAATTCCCAAAAAAGTTAGTGTGAATAAAATATTGTGAAAAACAGAAATACTGCAAAAAAATAAGCCTGACACAAAGGCTAATTTTTCAGTGCTGTTTTAACAAAAAAAACCTAAACATGGAAACCTCTGAACTTATTTGGGAAACTGCAATGCATATCAGTTTTTCAGTCACAGGCATTTTTTAAGAAAGAGAGCCAGTGCATGTGAAAGCAAACAAACTTACCTCTACATATGTGGTAGCCTGCAGGAGTTTCTTACTTTAACATCTAACTGAGATCCTACAGCAGCAGAATAGACACCATGTACATAGAGATCAAAACTATTTGCAGTGGCTATATGGAGACATAAGCTAGATGGAGTTCTTCACCTCATCGTTTCCTGGAAAATATTATGTACTGGAAAAATTCTCTGAACCAGTATTAATCCTGTCCTTTAATCCTGTCCTTTAATCCTGTCCTTTAAGCCTGTCCTTAAGGCAAGGCTTATGGCTTTCTAGTCTCTGGTCTGTTCTCTTGGTGTTTCCCTTTAAGAATAACATCATCATTTGAAGGAGACTGACATCCATCACAACTCCTGTTGTCAATGTCACACCAGTTTTAATTTCAAATGGCTGAAGTCCTGGTCCCCTAATAGAATAATTATCACATGAATGAGCAGATGCTGACATGAGGAACATCTGACACTTTATAAATGAATGCCATCCAAGCAAAACATCAGCAAGATTGGATATGTTTGGATAGTTAAACATCTGCAGAGATGACTTGTTTGCAAATCATTAAGAAAAAAAGCTTATTAGTTGTTAGAGAACCTCGGCATACACATGACAAGCGTGGGTCTGGACCTCCTTGGGACTATGTGTTAGCATCAGAGATGTATTCCCAAACACTTTTGGCAAGGTGAACTCCCTGAAGTTTAGGCTAACACAATGGGTCTGGCACAACTCCAGCATCAAAACACATGCTGTGGAAATCTCAGCCTAGACATCTCTAATTGCCTGGAGGTACTTTGAATAGGTTCAGGTCTCCATGTTTATACCACCTTGTTGCTCATTAAAATGAAGGAAAACTGGAAGTACCACTACAATAAGCCTTCCTGACAAATAGGAAATATTTGTTATAAAGCAAACATTTGGAAAGTTTGTATGTAGGATATGCTTCCTAATTACATTATTCTGTCTCTCTGTCTCCCCAGACCAACACAATTATTTCTAAGCTGTTATAGACATCTGGAGACCCCTCACACCTCTTTCTGAGTGAGCTGCAACAGACCCCACATAATATATTCTTGTTCAGGGTAGGGAAAATAATGGCTTTGGGCAGAAACCAGATCTGAGGCTTTCAGACCAGGGCTCTGGCAATGAGGTTAAACAGAAGGCACTTTCAATTTCTGTTTCTAATAACTACTGAGTAAAAGTTGAAGACAAACCATACTTGAAGTGGAATAATTAACCCGGGAAATTCTCAGTGGGAAGATGGTACACTGACTAATGTGTGAGCAAGCCTTAAAAATGAAAGGCTTTAAAGCTGCCTGAGGTTGACTATAAAGAGTGAGGCATTGCTTTTTTTCCAAAGGAAACCAATTTTCTGAGGGTTGCTTCATGGGTTTGAAGGGGTGCTTCTTTTAGGTTACACATCACAAATTAGAGTTGCCGTTTGAGAAAGTGAAGGTGTATTGATAGTAAACAGGTGGCTTCTGTTTTGAGGAGATTTGTTTAGTACCATTTTATGATTGAGCTGATGCTGTGACACATTAAGTGGAGCTTGTCACTCTCCCATCTGGTCTACACAACTGCTGGAGGCGGAACTCATTTAGGAAGTTGTATATTTCTTGCAGCTGTTCCTGGATGTTTCATAAATAACTAACAGAAAGCACTGATTCACTTGGCTTTATTAAACCTATCTTAGGGGAATCATGTCATTGTTCATGGAGAAAATGGTACACATTGCGTGGCATTTATGGGACTTGTTATCAAATTACAGTGCTTTACAGCCTTACTTAGTGCTAATGGGAAAATAGTGAAGTACAGATCAGGAGTTCTTTTGGGCTGATTATAATTTATATGGCTGCACTTGATAAAGACTCCTTCATGCTAAGTAAAATGCTTTTTGCCTGTGGAACCCAATGGTGTCTTGTTTTCATCCCCCTGTGGATGCATTTTATCCTTGGGTCTTATCTGGAAGGAGCAGTTGTTGCAGAATGCCGTGTTCACTTCATACATCATTTAAACAGGTTTTGTTATTGATGAATTGCTTTTTTAATTCACAGATGAAAGTGAACATTATAAACAAGGCATTCCCATATTAGTTTTTCAGTGCTTTGCCCAACGGGCAATTTAATGCGACATCAAACGCGATAATAGCCGAATGACAAAAAGAACCTTTCCCATGCTTGTTTGCTTCTAATAGCTTGATTTCATTTTTAATAGGCTGTTAATCTTCAGCTAGTGTTTTGCTCTGTATCAAACATTTCACTGCAGTAAGCTGGGTTGTTTGTCTACTTTAGGTTTATGTTGTGTTCAGTTAACACCCCCTTTGGAACGCACTTGGTACACATAAGATTCCTGAGATTGACTTTGTGGTAGGAAATTTTGACTCCCCTTGACTAAACTTTCCTATCTGTCATGAGATGACAGGCTAATAAAACTATTCATGTGCTAAGTTATAATGATATCTAATATGTTGATAATAAAAGACTACCACATATTGAATTCAAAGTAAGCAGTGTGCTGCACAGAAAAAGAGAGACACCATTAGCTATAAGGGAGGTCCTAAAATGTATTCCTGTCTAGCTTAGGTCAAAAATTAAATACAGTGAGCTGTCTGACCTGAAGGAGACAGACTTATTTTGTGTTCAGTTACTGTCCAAGTAGCCTGTTACATCCACAGTGAATAAAGGAAGGCTGTAAAAACTGCTGAAAGCTTTGTGGAGTTTATGCAGAGATTTTTTTCCTAGATGAAGGAAGAATGTCACTGATAGGTTTGTGTTATGTTAAAAGACATTTTATTTTTTACTGATCTGATATATTTTTATTTACTGGTCTGATTTATTTTGGATACTCACTTGATATTTTTAGGGACTAAAATCAGTGTCCTCTCAGAACTGTCACTAGCCAGAGATATCTATGAGTTTGAATAAGCTTTCATTCTGTGATGTCAGTACTTGACTGAAAAATGACTGTCGAAGGGATAGGGAAAGTTCTCCAGTGCCTGCCATGCTGCTCAGGAGAGACATCAAAGTGTCTGGAAATCTTTTTTGGTGAAAACTGGCTGAGTACCAGTGGGTAATGTTCTGTTACTTCTTCATCAGGTGCTGTCCTTCATACTTCCAAGGATTATTAAAAGTTTTGAAAGGTTCCTACAGACTACAGAGAGAGACCTTCTGACTTATTGGGTCTAGTTCCACTCAACTGCATAACTGATAATCATAAACTGATGAATTCCCCTATGAAAAGTATATAGTTGGGCAAAAGAAAATCAGCTACAGTCAGAAAACTGCTTCAGAACATCTCTTGTCCCCACCTTCTCCAATGGTCAATTTTAAGCCTGCAATTATTAAGTAATAGCTTATAACTGTTTGTGTCCTTGGATGAAATAGTTATTCCTCCTGCCTGGTGCTTGCCTAGTTAGAGTTAAGAAATCTGCCTCCCCTCAGGCTTTTGTTGTGAAATGTGTGAGTTGGTCCTCAGCCTGATGATCAGCTGAAATGGGAAGGTCACAGTGGCTCAGATTTGTTTTACAGTTCAGATCCGTGATCAGTGTTGTATGAATTCATAATAGTGGTTCAAACCCAAGCTGAAAGCATGAACTGATGTTTTTCCAGTATATATCTGTATGGCTGATGTCTTCCACAACCACAAAGTTTTTAGTAGTATTTCTTTAATACTGTTACAACAATATCTGCTGCTGGATGACTGTAGGATTCCTCTAGCTCTGCTGTCATAGACTGTCTCTTATTATTCCTCTTAAATTTATTTTAAAACAAATTAATTCAGCTTGATGCATCCTAGCTCTATTTCTTTCCAGTTGAAACACTATTCAATGTTTCCTGGACCTATCCTTCCTAAATAATATGCCTCTGTTCCAGTCCTCTTGTGTTTTTGCTGTCTCTGCATAGCTAGCTTTCTGTTGGGCATCAGTAACATTTCCATTTTGTTAGTATCCTTGCATCAGATAGAAAAACTTCACATTTCTTTCAAAACTATGACATATTCCTGAGCCAGAATAGTTACAATACTTGTTTCAACTCACTTGCCTGTATTTTTTATCCCTTGTTTTTTACCTCTAACATTTCTTTATTCAGTGTTGAACATTTGTTTACCCTGAGTTCATCTTCTACTATATTCAAATCAGGATTTAAGATTATTTGAGTTACTTCCACCTTTTCTCTTATTTTCTTATTATAAGAAACCCTTATCTCATTATATTCATATCTTTCAGCATGTCTCAACATGCAAGAAAATTTTCAATATCTTCCTCTGAGTCTCATTAATTAGTGTTCTCTTCTAAAAGTATTTATACAGAAGATGAGATTTTCTTGTCTCGTTGTCTGGTGGGACTATTGATAAGAGAAACCTACTTTGCTAGATATGAAGATTATTTTTACACATTCACTTTGCAAAGACACTACATAAAAGTAGCTACTAATTTTCCTGATGAAGTCTCGAGGGACCTTAAAACCTTGTCTTCTTACACAGTTAATCTAATGAAAATAATAAGTCTTACATAAAAATTAGAGCGCCTCATACACCTCGATTTCTGTACAGGCAATCAGGTTGAACTGGTTATCATCAGTGTCAGAAATAGCAGCTGTTTTTTCTAATTCTTAGTTCAAAAAATGGTATAATTTGATGAGTGCCAAAGTTTTGTGATGAATGGACTAAGTGAAACGATGAAAATGTAGATATTTAGTCTTCCCTTGGCATCAAGTGAATTGTAGAATCCACGTGTCAAGCTGCAAGATTTTACTTTACTTGGGGCCATTTTAGACTTCACTTTAAATCATGTATGGCATTTTGATGGGTCATAAAGAGTAATAGTTTTCCTTGTCAAAGCAACTTTCAAACAAATCTGAAAAAGACAGAGGGCTTTGAAACGGAAAAATGTAGAGCTGATTTACAGATGCTTGAAAAAACTTACCACAGGCCAAATGAAATCTGCAGTGCAGAGAAATATATGTTCTCCATAATATATTAATCACTGATAATTCCTGCTTTATCATTTCAGGATGCTTCTTTGCAAAATTGTGACTCAATCAATAATCAGTTTCTGTTTCAGGCCTTGGCTAAATATGGTTTTTGTGTGTGTCCTGACCAAACGTGTCAAGAATGATCATGATTAGTTTCCTCTGCAGTTCCCATAATGTTGCCTGTGCAAGAGGCCAGAGCATAGCAAACAGCTTTTCATAACATCTGAAATTGAACCTGTTCCCTTACAACTCCTCTTTCATTAGGCAGTCTGTGGATAATTTACAAAATTTTTGTTTTCTCTATTTGCATTTCACTTGTGGTTGTCTGTTTTGATTTTATTGATTCCTGTGAGATTTCGTCTTCATTCTGCTGTTTAATTATTGTCCTAGTGAATGTTCTCTTTCTCTTTCTGCAGTCATTTTCTGGTTTTGTTTCTGATTTTGATGGGCAATAAATGAAAAGTCAGATTTTAATTCAGTTAGTGAGTTTGTGTACAAAAGAGATAATCACATCATAAGTAGAGATTTATTTTGATTCCCATTTGATTGATCTGCAGTTCTCTGTCACTTATGGTTTGCTTAGCCAATTTTGGGTTTGTCCTCATTTTCAGTATTTTACAATATGCCAGCATGCACAATACAATGAAAAATTTACTATGTGCAAAAAAAAATAGAAAAAAATAAACATGTCCTTTCATATATTTTCTTTTGAAATGCATCCTACTTAAATATTACCTAAAATGCTTTGTAGAAAGCTTTTTTTTTTTTTAATGGAAAACAATGCCATTATATGTGATGTTACTTCCTCACAAAATATAACATACAAAGGCATTTTATTTCTTTGAGGTAAGCAACCTCTCTTTGTGGCGTAACATTACAGCTGCAGCAGATTTCAAGAACTATGATTCTTTCCATTAAAATATTTTTGATTTGCATTGGTTACTTGAAAAAAAATTGGATTTATTAGTAGAAGCTTGCCATCCCAAGTAATACTTGACTTCAAACCACTGAATGTAAACAAAAAGGTTAAATCTTCTTTGTCTTTCTTCTGAAAGTAAAATACTGTCAAAATGATGTTATAAAATATTGTTCTGCAAACATAACAAGTTGAAAATTTCAATTAATAAAACAATTGCTACATTATTACTTTATCCACATGTCATGATTCCAGAAATGATTCCACAAGACTTTCCAAGAAAACTGGTAGAATTTGTTTTATGTTCAACAAACCTTCACTGTGCAAATTTGATTCAGTATTGGTGTAGAAAAAAAATCACAACTAATATTAAAAAACAAAAAAAGGCAGACATTACCTTTGAAATTACATGGGATTATTACAGCCAAACATCCATGTGGACACACATTTTTTCTTGATTATTCAGTTTCATTCTTCATTGCCTCTCTGATGCATGGAAATACTGCTAAAAAGAAGTTTAGGTGTCCAAAAAATACACAAATCAGATGAGGAAGTGATGTTGGTTAGTTGGTTGTTCTATTTGCTCCCATATTTTGATTGCTGCCTTGGACTATTCCCTCTTTGGTGCAGCTGTATGTCTAATTTTACAGTACCCCTTGCTAGGTAAATATAACTGACAATAAAAATATATTTGCATAACATCTTATCCCAGCTTTTTAAATGACCTAAAGTTATAAAAGTATAATTTTAGCACAGTTGTCACATCTCACACTGCTAAAACTCATGCCTCAAAGTGTAAATACCTCTGACTCAAAATGGGTAGGATCACCTGAGCTTTCAAGTGCTGTACAGAAAGACACCCTGGATGCCTGAGTGTGGCAGTACTCTCACAGACTTGTCTAACATTTCACCAAGATCTGTACATCCAAAACCTGTTGAACTGTTGTAAATTTGTCACAAAACCTGACATACTTAGTATTTCAACACTGCTGAAAGCCTTGCTCAGGCTGAACAGACACAATCTCAGAGCATGTGTACCTTCAGCTAAGGGAAGTGACCTGTAATGCACTGTCTATATATTTGTGTTGGACAGCAAATTCTGTGCTGTTGATCAAGTGCATCCTGATTTACCAGCCCTGATCTACCCCACAATATGCCCTTCATTTTGGTCTATGACCCCTGTTGTTTTGCTGTCTTGTTCATGAGGAAAGATGCTGAGACTGTATTTATACCTCCTTTCCATTTAAAGGAGCCTGGGATTTGTTCATATAGCCAGGCAGTAAGTGTGAATTAGGAATTTCAATTTCCTTTTACTATTCTTGATTTCAGTAGAACTGTTTCTGGTTTATACTGGTGAAAGCACCATCAGCATCAAGTTTTAAACCTTTACAGTACTCTCCTATAGATAACTTTTCAGTTACTAAATGTGGTCAGACTTTCATAAGTAAAGTATGTTATCCAGGTAAAAAAAAAATCCCAAACTGTATTATTTAAAAGTCCTGTGTTACCAATCATTCTTACTTGACTAACAATTAACCAAGTTGCTAGTTCTTTCACTCTTAGTAACAGAGAAGGAAATATTTTATACTCAAGAGTTCAGAAAAGAAATGTAGACAGTATTTGCACACTAGCTTTCTCTTAGACTTGGTATCTAGCTGTCACTGCTGGCTTAAGTGTCAAGGTAGAAAGCACAATTTCGTTTTTGTGATGAAGCTGTAATATCAGGGGAAAAATCAAATCAGGTGGCTTGCTGTGTAATCCTAAAGGAAAAGCTTTCTTAGGTTTTAACACAGTTTCAGTTAAAGCAATGTTTCTTATCTGTGGCTCAGCTATTGGCAAAATGCTCAATCTTGCATTAAAGACATTTCAAGGTAGTTCAGCTGTTTTCCCTCTAGCTATGTGGATGAATACTGTGAGCCAGATTCTGAGCTTTCTTGCACTGGGTAGCTTGTCAGTTTTTCAGGAAAGCTATCTTGACTTGACTGCAACCTCATGCTGGTGTCCTGTGGTAAATCCCTGACTGCTCTATTTCAGGAGATTCATTCTTCAAGTGGATTGCACGAGTGTATGTTGATGATTTTCTCTTGGCCCTTATTTAGTTCCTACACTTCTTTCAAAAAATCTTATATCCTATCCAATTACACCTGTTTGCAGACAACACTGATCTGGGTGGGAGTATTCATCTGCTGGAGGGGAGGAAGGCACTGCAGAGGGATCTGGACAGGCTGGATTCATGGACTGAGACCAATGTCCTGAGGTTCAGTAAGGTGAAGTATCAGGTCCTGCACTTTAGTCACAACAACCCCCTGCAGAGCTACAGGCTTGGGGAAGAATGGCTAGAAAGCTGCCCAGCAGAAAAAGACCTGAGGGTGGTGGTCAGCAGCCGGCTCAACATGAGCCAGCAGTGTGCCCAGATGGCCAAGATGACCAGTGGCCTCCTGGCTTATATCAAAAATAGTGTGGCCAGCAGGACTAGGGATGTGATAATTGTCTTGTACTTGACACTAGTGAGGCCACACCTCACATACTGTGCCCATTTCTGGGCCCCTCACTACAAGAAAGACATTGAGGTGCTGGAGTGAGTCCAGAGAAGGCAATAGAGCTGGTGAAGTGTCTAGAGAGTAAGTCATATAAGGAGCAGTGGAGGGGTCTGGGGTTGTTTAGTCTGGGGAAGAGAAGGCTCAGGGGTGACCTTGCCACTCTCTACAACTACCTGAAAGGAGGTTGTAGCAAGGTGAGGGTCGACCCCCACCTTGCTACAACCTTCCCAGGCAACCAGCAACAGGACAAGAGGAAATGGCCCAAAGCTGCACCATGGGAGGTTCAGGTTGGACACCAAGAATTTCTTCACTGAAAGGGTGGCCAAGAAGTGGAATGGTCTGCCCAGGGAAGTTACCATCCCTGGAAGTGTTCAAGAAATGACTGGATGTGACATTTAGTGGTATGGTTTAGCTGACAAGGTGGTGTTTGGTCCAAGGTTGGACTTGATGTCTTGAAGGTCTTTTCCAGCCTAAATGATTCTATGATACTTTCTGTATGAAACCACCTATTTGTTTAACATGCTTCAGGCTAACATTGCTGGATTTTAGTTGTTAATCACTATGGTCTACATCTCATAAAAGTGCATGTGCCCAGCGATTGAGTAGCTGTTATACTGTTATGCTTTGAGCAGAGAAAGAAATGTTTTTTAATATTCTGCTATTTACCATTCGTTTGTTTGTTTGTTTGGTTTTTTTTTTGCTTGTTTTTTTTTTTTTTCTTTTCAAGGTGTAGTTGATTCTGGAAGTTTCACAGCCTTTTTGGCTCTCAAATCCAAGAAATATGAACATTATTTGTCTGCATAGTATCTTGTTGTGGTGGGTTGACTGTCACTGGGTGCCAGGTAGCCACCAAAACTGCTCTATCACTCCTCTCCTCAACTGGACAGAGGAGAGAAAATATAACAAGGTCAGGGAGAGGTCACTTAAAGATTACTGTCATAAGCAAAACAGACACAACATGTGAGAATTAACTGAATTTATTACCAATCAAAATCAGAGCAGGACAATGAGAAGTAAAAAAAGCATCTTCCACTCACCCATCCCTTCTTTCTAGGCTCTATCTCCTCCCCCTCAGTGGCACAGGGAGACTGGCAATGAAGTTTATGGCCAGTTCATCATATGTTATTTCTCTCACTGCTCCCTCCTCAGGGAGAGGAGTCCTTACCCTGCTCCAGCATGGGGTGCCTCCCATGGGAGACAGCTCTCAGTGAACTCCTCCACTGTGAGTCCTTCCCATAGGCTGCAGTTCTTCATGAACTTCTCCAATGTGGATCCCTGTGCAGTCCTTCAAGAACAGACTGCTCCAGTGTGAGTCCCCCACACTGTCACAAGTCCTACCAGGAAATCTACTCCAGCATGGGCTCCTCTCTCCATGGGTCTGCAAGTTGCTGCCAACATGGGCTTCCCATGGGGTCACAGCCTTCTTTTTGGCATTCACCTGCTCCAGCATGGAGCTCCTCTGTGGGCTGCAGATGAATCTGCACTGACATGGACCTCCACGTCAGTGACCTCCATGTCCAGGAGAACTGCCTGCCTCCCCAGGGTCCTCACCAGATGCTGAAGGGGAACCTTAGCTCCATTGCCTGGAGCATCTCCTCCCTCTGCTTTTGCACTGACCTTGATGTCTGCAGAGCTATTTCATTCACATATTCTCACTCCTCTCTCCTCTGGACTCAATTACTTCTGCACAATAAATATGTCCCCTTAAATATGTTATCCCAGAGGTATTACTACTATCTGTGATTGACTTGGTCTTGGCTAGTGTTGGGTCTGTTTTGGAACAGGCTGGCATTGGCTCTGTCAGACATGGGAGAAACTTCTGGCAGCTTCTGGCAGGAGCCACCCCTGTAGCCCCCGCTCCACTCCGAAAACCTGGCCATGCAAACCCAATACACTTGTCTTTTCATGTGAGGTGTTATCTTTGGTACCTAAATCTTGGCATGTGTAATTTTCACAACAGATTTACAGTTGTAGAGGTGGTGAGGTTATGATCTGCAAGTAGGTGTTGATGTTGATTGTGTTGATGTTGTTGTGTGTCTTTTTGCAACCCTGGAGTTTTCATTTTGTAATTTAAAATTTTTCACTTTTTAAAGTCTTTTAGATTACAGAGTCAGAAAAAAACTGTTGTCATTGTGCATGAATATATCATTGGAGTACTAATGGTTATTGAAATCACTTGAGCAATTAAAGTTCACAGAGGGCGTTGTCAACCATTACAGATTAGTGAAAGAACAATGGAGTACATTGATCTTTGGCCTATGGCGTCTCCTAATGTCTCTTTTAGAGACCTTTATAGCTGTCATATTTCAAAGGAATATTTTATGACACTCTTTTGTAAGATCTAGTGTAGGATTTAAGCAGTGCTAATTGTGATGTTCTTGGTTTCCTTTCAGTCACAACCAAGACTGTTTCTTCCCCGTTGCTATACCCCTTACGGCTTTTATCTTCTTGATTATGCACCTTAATGTCTTCTGCCATGTTCTCCAAATGTCATTAATCACATCAAGTAATAAGATTACCTTCATGCAAAGGAATTAATTTCTAATAACTTGCAGTTGGGCCACAGAAGATTCAAACCACAAAGTGAAGTTTTTATAGTTCTGGCTGTTCCTTCTGGCACCTGTCTCTTGCACGAGCTACTGGGCTAGTCAGCATCTGGGGAATATTGACTCTGTTAACAAACACTTTGACCCTTATTTGAGGGTATAGCTACTCATTGTTGCATGAGGATACGTTCTGAGTCTCACCTCGTGAAGGGGCAAAACTTGCTCAGCCTTTCCACACAGTTTGACCTGATGCTGTATTTATCATGCACATTTCAGTACAGAAAAGAGTAAACCAGGTGCTTCATATTCATGATCTGGCAACACTTGGTGGAGTCCAACTATTCAATAATCAGGGTCCAAAACTATTAGTCTGCAATATGCTTTGGATTCCATCTTCATCTTCTAATTGATTATCCTGTGTTCGTCATTCATTTTCAGTTAATTACTTTGTCCATATTTTAAGCATGTTCTCAGATTCTTCTCATTAGCAACACCATATGTTCAGTTCCTGCTATACAACTTTAGGCTGTGTTTGACCATTTTTGGGTCTACATATCTTCATTGTACAATACAGAACTGTAATCTGTAGGCATTTTTTAGTCCTTTTATGGATTGCATACACCTCATTAGCCATGTGTCTAGTGTGACCAGTCACACTAGCGAATCACTTCAGATGTACAGCTACAGCATTTGATTTTATCCTGTGAGCTTCTAATGCCCTAAAGAGTGTAAGACAGTAAAAAGGAGGAGTAGGTTTCACAGACCAAGGTCCACTTTAATAAGTACCAAAAGAAAAAAAAAAAAAAGAAAAAAAGAAAAAGCTAGTATATAACAAAAGAATATTATAAGACAGAGAAAAACAGTGCTCATTAAATCAAATAGAAATTCTGAAGAGGGAAAGAAATTCTCCAGATCTTCCCAGAAGTGCTGCGGGAATACATTTGTCAACGATTAAAGGTTTCAGATTAATAAAAGAATGCAATACATCTGTTACTTCATGAATGCAAATAGCTTTACATTCTACAATTTCTCAAACTTCTCTTCTTCATGTATCTGCCTTGGCTTTGTGATTTTCTGTTTATTCTACAGTGCTTGGCAAGCTGTCCCTTAGACCAATAGCAGGTATTTGCTTGAACAAGGTTTAAGACCATTAATGACCATGAAGCAGATGGAGAAAGCACTAAACCTTTCCACCCATCTTTGGTTACATTAATTAGATACTTTATGTATTTTAGAGGTTGCTAAAATGCATGCAGTGGACTGCAATGAAGTGGGAAGAGAAATGCAAGAGCAACTATGTATGAAGATACTCTGATGTGCTGATCAGTGTTTACTGACAAAGACCTGTCCTGTTTTCAACTGGAATAGAATTAGTTTTATTCTTAGTAGCTGGTGCAGTGTTGTGTTTTGACTTTAGGATGAGAATAACTGTAGTAGGTTGGCCTTGTCTGGACACCAAGTGCCCACCCAGCCATTCTATCATTCCCCTCCCAGATACACAGAGGAGCGAGAATAAGATGGAACACAGCTCCTGCACTGGGATAAGGCAATTTACTAAAGCAAAAGCTTGTGTGTGCAAAAGCAAAGCAAAAAAATAACCAGGTTTGTTCTCTGCTTCCCATGAGCAGTGATGTCTGGCCACTTCCCAGGAAGCCAGGAGAGGGCATAGCCAGGATAGCTGATCCAAACTGGCCGAAGGGATACTCCATGCTCAGTATACAAATTGAAGGGGGTTGACTGGGACCCAATGATTGCTGCTTGGTGACAGTCTTGTCAGCAGTCAGTGAGTAGCAAGCAGTTGTATTTTGCATTACTTGTTCCTTTCAGGTTATATTCCAATCTCAGTCTCTCTCCCTGTCCACCATAGTTTAACCCCAGTCAGCAATCAAGCCCCACACAGCTCAGTCCCCCATCGGCGGGATGGGGGAAGAGAATTAGAAGGGTAAAAGTGAGAAAACTTGTGGGTTGGGATAAATACAATTTAATAGGGAAAGCAAAAGTCACACACACAAGCAAAGCAAAACAAGGAATGAATTCACCACTTCCTATGGGCAGGCAGGTATTCAGCCGTCTCCAGGAAAGCAGAGCTGCATCATCTGTAATGGTGACTTGGAAAGACAAACACCATCACTCCAAATGTCCCCCCATTCTTCCTACTTTCACCCACTTTATATGCTGAGCATGACACCCTGATGTATGGAATATGGTTTGGGTTGATTTGGGTCTGCTTTCCCAGCTGTGTTTCCTCCCAACATCTTGTGCAATCCCAGCCTTCTCAATGGTGGGGTCGGGTAAGGAGCAGAATAGTCCTTTACGCTGTTGCAAGCACTGCTCAGCAAAAACAAAATAATTTCTATATTATCAATTCTGTTTTTGGTACAAATCCAAAATATAGCCCCATGCCAGCTACTGTGAAGAAAATTAACTCTACGCAGTCCAAACCAGCACACTTCTTCCCATTGCAATTAATATTATTGTTATTATCTTAATTAGTATTGTCAGTACACTAATTCTTTTCAATTGTTAAAGTGTTGTTATCTCAACCCATGAGTTTTACTTACTTTTTTTTCTCATTCTCCTTCCCATCTCATCTACAGGGATGGGTGAGTCAGCAAGCAGCTGTGTGGTATTCAGATATTGGCTGGGGTGAACCACAGCAAGTCCTTAATTCAGAACCTTAACTCAGAGTGAGAAAGGTCACCAGGTGCCATTCTGTCACAAGCATGTGACAATTATACTGCAGCTTTGAGCTGCCCATAAGTTGTAAGGATGAATTCTGACCTAATTATTTTATTTATTTCTCCTATAAGGTCCCATTAGACCCCTGAAGGGTAAATTTTGTCCTTAGGAATTTGCTGTTGAAAAATGTCTCATTATGTTTTTGTTTGAAGATCCTATGAAATAAAAAGACAATAGCTATACTTCTTTATCAGCTTTAACTATACTGTATTTCATGTTCAGACTTCCTACAACAACAGGAATGGCACTGGAGTTTTGTGACTCTTTTTCAGGCTTGTGTGATATGTAGGGAGTCATGACATGTTTTCAGATTATTTTCAAGGGACTCGAGACTGGCTGATATGAATTGGACACAAGACAAATATCATCTGCATCAAGGTTTCATGACCATTGAGTAAAACCTTACTGTTATGGGCCAGTTTATTTACTGAGTAGGAGGTTCTCATGAATAAACACTAAAATACTCATCTGAAAGTATTTCTGGATCTGCTCCCAAGGAGTATTGAAAAGAAGAATAAATACATGCAATAAAGCAATCTGCTTTGTTCTTTTCTAATTATGGAACCTAATCAGTCAAAGCAATGATTGTCTCAACCTAAACAAAGTTATTGTATCCCCATGTACAGTTTATGCAAATATGGTGTTTCCTAAAATATGCTAACAGTATACTCGTTTGGAGAACATCAGTTTCATGCCAAGAACTAAACTGAAGGGAATTGCATGATAAAATATGTGACAGAAGGCTTCTCACAGCTGAATTTGATACGATTATGTAGTTCTGTGGTTGCATAATCATGGTTCTAATATATGTGAAACATATATATTTCCCATCTATATAAAAGTCTTTGCTGGGGAATTGATTACAGTTTAAATTACATTTCCTACTGCATTTCAGAAGGCCACAGGTTTAAGTACATTATTCTGCCATGGGCTTGATTTAAGCTAGAGCAATACCTTTTACAGTTTTCGTTATGCTCTTTGCCATGAAAAAAAGATTTGTCAAGAGAACAGATTCATGTCATGTCAGTTTGTGTCCCTACTACAAACTGTGATAGGAACGAATGACCAGATTTTAACTATCCAATATGTCATGTGCTGTGTGCCAAATTGGTATGCCATTTTAGCTTCTATTATGGCTTTTCATTGGATAGACATTTTATTGTCATATACCTATCAATTACAGTTTGAATCAGAGTTAATGTAGTGGTTATCAAATCAGAAGGAAGCACATTGAAACGGTTGTGCCATAGAACACAAAATTTTAATTCAGAGAATAGCACTGTATTATCTTTTAACATGGATGAAATGACATGATCGATTCATTGCTCAAAATTAAACGTGTTTAAAAATGGTGCTGAATGACAATTCATAGAAGGGATGACTAGTTGATGGCAGACTCCCTCCGAAACTCTTATCTACTCCTAACTACCTGTGAGTGACTGTTATAAGCAAATTGCTATGCTATGAATATTCAGAATTAACATGGTATGATCAAGGGTGTAGTCAGAGTGAGAAAGAGTGGCTGAGCAGAAGTAACAAGTTAGGTGAGATAAATTAGACACCTGAATAGCCAAATGTATAGGCAAAGGTGGACATTAGACACTGTATTTGAGGTCTGGAGCAGAAAAAAGAAGGGGAATGGAGTCCACTTACTGGTTGGGGACAAAAACAGGGTTTCAAATATGTTTTTCTGGAATATACATACATTTTGTGTTAGTATTTAATATCTCTCCAGATAAGTATTTAACCCTAAACCGATGCCTTCTCTCCATTTAACAAATGCTTGAAGTGTTGATGGTTGCAAAATGGTTCAGCTTTAACTGAAATGATGAAACACATTGTCCTTCAGGCTATGTCATGACACAGTAGATATCATAATCTGGTTTATACATGATGTATCTTCATGGCTGGACCCTTCAGTGGAAGAGTCCTATGACAGATGGCAGATTTAGTCTTAAACTCACACGGGCTGATTGCTCTGACTTACACTAAACTGCTTAAGGGACCTTAAACTCTAACGAGGAAATTAATTTCAAGGGTAGTAGTCTAATAGCTTGAGCAATCAAAGAAAGTCATGTTTAAAGAATCCATACTGACTTTAAAGTTTTAGACAGGAAAAAAGAGGGGAAATAACAAGCTTTGCTAGGCCAGCTGCTGGTGAGGTGAATGAGGTGTTCTCAATCTTACTGACTCGTGCCAGTCACTTGTCTTCACCTCCAGCACTTTTTTTCTCTGTAACTATGCCATTGAGCTAAATGCCTTTAGGGAGGATTGAAATAGCAAGTTATTCTGAAAAAATAATTCTTATTTTAATATAGCATAAATCAAATTAAATACTAGTATGCTGTAATTTAAGGTCTTCACTGACACGTTGGTAAAGGCAGTTTGACTTTCTTTGTCGAAATTCCTAATAGTTATAATGACAAACCTTTTATGTATAGATCTGGTGTAAATTAGCAAAGAGCTAATCTTTAAATAATTTAATTGCTGAAGTGCTAGTTTAACCTCCTTTTTAGCTTTGTGGCATGTAAATGTAGGGAAAAATGAATGAATATAATGCATATTTATATATAAAAATAAAGAAGTACATGTATACATACCCCTTGCCTTCTTGTTCTCAGTGGGAATATTATATGGAATTTTTCAGGAGGCCACTTACAGAATTGAAGTAGGAACAGCTATGCTGGAATTTCAACTGCCTAGTTATTTAAAAGGTGTATATAAGCATTTGGCTGCCTTCTTCTCCTACCTACTTCCTTTTCCCCAAAGGGCTAAACTCCTGCAAAGTTTTTTTTGCCTCTTTCCCATCATAGTTAAAAGTGTTAGGATGTTCTCCCTGTCTTCCTGATTTTGTATTACCTGTGATCTGTAGACAGATTTGGCAACTGAGATTTGACAGATGAGCTCTTCAGACTCATAGATTAATGATGCATAGTATAGGTTATAATTACTGCCAACCTTACACATTTCTTGTGAAATTGATCCTTCCTGTCTGGCACAGTTCTTGCTCCAAAAGCCTCACCCAAAAAACTGTCTGTGATAAGTTACCACTAAAGGGATAACTAGGAGCTCAATTGCGTCTCTAGCCACTAAACCATCTGCTTCTCAGGAAGCAGTCAATACTCTTTAGGATTCTTTAGGTGTACGGGTCTGTTAGACACCAGATCAGCTATTATGGGGTCAGAACCACCTTGTGAGGGTGCGTGTGTGTGTGCAGTGGGCAGGGATGGGTCGAACCTCACAGAGGTGGAGTGGTGCCGTGTCCCTTGTGGCAGCCCCTGGACCCCACATGGGGAAGGCTGGGAGCAGCCGCCAGTCACAAACAGCCCAGGAAAACTATAACACCCTATGGCTCCAGAAGCCCCTGGCCCAGCTGGGATTGGCAGGGACAGTGGGAACACGGCCTCTCACCCTGGCCTGGGACCCCAGAGTGACCGGGGGGGTCAGAGTCCCCTCCTGGGGTGTTTGGCCATAGAGACCAGAGCAGATAAGGAGGCAGCATGAAGTCTCTATCTGGCCCTGACCTGCTCTCTTCAGAGCCATCAACATATGACCTAAGTGGTAACTATGTTTTTCTGTCCTCTTTTTCTCTCTTTATTCTTTCTTCTCTTAATCTCTCTTCCTTTATTCTTTTCTTCCTCTTGTGGGTAACTTAAACACTTTGTGTAAGTTGTGGGTACCTCACTTAAGTCTCATGGAGTTTGTGTTTGCTGGGTGTAACAAAGGTTCTTTACTACAGCAATGCTTGCTAGTCTCAGTAACCTCTTGTGATGCTTTTGTGAAGTTGTATGTTATTTCTGTAAAGCCTTTTTTTCCAAATTGCCCGTTGTCTCACCAAATTAAAAGAATTCTCTTAGAGAAAACTGTGTAGTTTTTCTCCAGATGTGAACTCAAGGAACCAAAGAATCAAAGGCTTTACAGAGTTCATGTGGGTGAAACCTCTTGAAGCCTGAAAGTGTAACATCCAGTAAAGCGTGGGGCTTTGGGACCCAAGTGTAACAACATTCAACTATTGTCAAATCAGATAGAGAAAAAGTTAGTGCAGCAGAGTTATGGTAGTTTATTTCTTAGACTTACTATGAAAGGCTGATATTTGAGTTCAAGTGAAAGGATATGGCCATATTTATGCCTAATGAGTAGTAATTGCAGGAGTTAGGGTAGTTATTATAATCCAAATGGAAATATTGCATAGTAATATTAGTAATTAACACATTTGAAACAAAACATAAGATGTGCAATTATTTGGCCTGCAAATGTATTTTCTGGATTATCCTTATTATCCAAAATCATTAAGAGAGTATGAAAACATGGAAGTAAGCTAGAGAATCCTGACATATTAAGCATAGGCAGCCATGTAATGGAAAATTGAACTGTGTGGCATAATTGTCTGAAAAATGTAAATGTAAAAAATTAGAAAATTATATTAATTCCACAATTTTTAAGCTATACTGTAGATGTAATGAAAAATATTGCTGAAAAATGCATAGAGAAGATTTGATAATTAGGCAAAATATAAAATACATATTCCTAACTGAAACAGTGTATATCTTGCAAAGTGAGAAGACTCTACCAGAGGTAACACTATATAGATATTGTGCTTAACATTTTTAGGTATTTCCTTTTAATGAAAGGTTAGAGCTACCAGTACTTATATCCTAATATTTGCAACCATCTGAGGCAAGTCTATGTGTTACCTGAGAGTGGAACAGTCTGAAATGCCTGGTTTTGAGAAAAAATGTGGAACTAGTAACAGCAGCATATTTTGGAAATGAGGCAGTAGGTGCTTTAAACCCAAGTTCAATGTTTTTCTCATAATACATATCTGCAATACATATGTGAAACATTCCTTTCAATTCATACCTATCACACTCCAAATTTATGCATATTAAGGAGAAAAACATTTACTTTAACTGCTTTTATACTTACATAGAATCTTTTAAACCTGAACCTTAGAATGAAGTATACCCAGATAATTCTCCTGTTGATGGCTGAATGCGTGTATCTTAGGTCAAAACCTGACCCCATGAATTAAGTAAATCCGTTCATTAAAGAAATAGAATTACATCAGGGTGAATTTTGCTCTGTGCACAATGTTCAGATCTGTCTTAGATGAAGTGTGATTTCTGTGATTCTAACATGAATATGAATGCAGTTTTAAAATTTCTAACATGACATATGAGGCAGAAAGCAGATGCACATGATTAGATGATGGGTCCAAAAGCAATTTGGCTGGCAGCACCTTCACAGCACCTGGACTGGGCTGGAGTCACCTGTGACCTTGTCAGCTGGCCTCATGCTGGACCATGGGCAGACCAAGGGCTGTCCCTTCCCCTCCTTCACTCCTTTAAGCTTCAGACTTCTAAGGAACATGATGGAGACCCTTAAGGGACTTATCTTACATGTCCTAATGAATTTCTTAAGCTGTATGTTATATGCAGTTGCAGGATTTACCCTCTTTCCCCCCATTTAATATGTAGTTCAACATAATAAACTCCATGTTTTTATCCCAGATGTTTAAAAAAAACCCAAAAAACCAAAGCATGTTGATTTAAACACAGATCAAGATCTGCTTGCTATATAAGAATATTTGCCATGGGAAACTGGCATTCTTTTTGATTTTAGAATAGTAGATCAAGGTCAACTTTTTATCTAAAGTAATCCCAGTGTGTGTGAAGTAGGAGGCTGCCTTCTGTCTCCTTTGGTAACAACCCATTTTCAGATCCTGGGAGAGGATCTCTGTGAACTGAAGTCTTCAGTGTGTCAAAGCTGAGGATGGCATATCTCAACATATTGTAGACCTTACCCATTAGTTTCAGACCTGGGGGAGGAAGAGGAGAAAAATACCTCCGAATTTTTGTGAAAGTTGCTTGCCAGTTCTTGGGATGTTTTGACTTATTCCTCTATATTCTCATTTAACTGGCTTCATCTTGTTTTGAATATGTGCTTTTATGTTTATATTTTTGCTCACTGCGTAGCCTTTCAATAGATTTTAATAGAAGTTAAATATGCAGTCAAAAGAAAATTACAACACAGACCTGGAAGCACCTAAAGACAAACAAGCTGTTAGCAGCCTTTTCAGCACCAAGCACATCTTCACATTAATAAATTTGCTACAAAAAGAGATCCCATTTCAAGTGAGTCACGCTGTCAAACAGTTAACATATTAATATGTTATATTTTAATAACATATTAAAGCTGATTCACAATTATGGGAAAACTGTTCATCTAGCAGCTTTGGTTGTACAAAAGGAAAAAGTCAGGGAACGTCTCAGTCTGTCTTATTTCCTGTTGGTGATCAAGTCCTGAGGGTTCAAACAGAAGGCCTGATATACCTTTACAGTATTAAACTTGAATGATGGGAGTTTTTTACTGTTGACAAAAAAGCAAATATGACTGTTTCAAGATTAAAGAGAAAATCTCTAAAGATGTACTCAATTCAAAGGAAATGACACTGACTCATAGTAATACTTTGAAAGAGTAATGGCCATGTAATGTGATTTTCAGTGTGCAAAGTTCAAAGAAAGATGAAGGTGAAACAGCCTAAAGAACTTGGAAATGAAATTTAAATAATTTTTGCTTTTGAAGCAATTCTTGCTAGTAGAAAGGTTTTATTAGTCATAATAAGTTTCAGTTAAATACTTGTCCTCTATAATGTCTAGAAAATTTGCATACGTTTTGTACACATTTTATAGAAAAAGTTTGAAAATCATGTTGCACAGAGCATGCAGAGAGATTTATCTGTATCTTATCCCTTCTGTATCTACTTGAGGAAGGACAAACATGTCTGGATCCATTAGGAAACCCGATGGAGAGTATGGCTTTCCGGTTTTGTTTCCTGAGCCCTAAAACCCTGGTGCCATTGAGAGTACCTAAAAATACCAGGCAGTATGAAACCTAAGGAACTGATACAGCAACGTATCACACCTTTTTCCCTGCTCTTGATATGCTTTTAATTCCAGCAATTCATTCTTTTGTGGAGAGAAAAAAAATTTGAAATAGAAGCTGGGCAAAATATTTTGCTGAGAGCTTTGTCCTGCTGTACATGGAGAGAGAAGGGGTTGGCTAAGGAAAATAAAGTAACATTGTCTCATGCACCATGTTTGTATGGAATGACTTTTTAATTGTCAAAAATTCATGAGATAGTGCAGCTATACTAAAAACCTCTTAGTTTTCAAAATTATGGATATTCTTCATCATTTGCTAACTATGATGAGCATAAACTTTGATATATAATTATATCCATGTTTGGTCAATGAAAATGTCGACTCTAATGGTATATTATCCCAGTAAATTACCAGGAGATGCCAGTTCTCTGTGCTAACACAAGCAGTATTCCCATTTCTAAAAAGGTTGCACATTCTGCATTGTGCATAAAGTGTATTGTGAAACACAGCTAAACCTGGGTTAAGCTGTTGGCTCAATATATAGCATAAATACATAAAAATGTCAGAGTCCTGGAAAATTTGATTTATGTTTTGCACCTCAGGCAAATACCAGCTAGACATATAGTTTTCAAATTTCTGTCTTTTTCTGCAGGGAATATTATTTTAGTTGCTAAGGCACTACTGGCTGAGAATATATGGCACCAATGAAGATTTAGCTATTTCTTATTAGCTCATAAAAACAATCATGTTATTTTGATCATTGTGTTGTAATGGGAATCTTGAAAACTAGTTAATTTTATTTAAGCAATTACATTGCCAGTTCTATGAAATCTCCACATAATTTTGCATGCAAAAGGTAGAAATCAGAAATAAGGATCACAACTTCGTATATTTACAGAAGCCTTGAAATGGGTGAAGGTTTACATTTACGGAAAAGTGTCCTAAAAAAGGAATTTGATTTTTAATGCTCTACTCGCTGAGTAAAATCCTGCTCTGATAAATAGGTTAAGTGCTTTTGTTGAATTTCTCTTTCCGAAAACATCCATGTCTTGGGAGAGGGCTGTGAGAGACTCCACTGGGGCTTCCCTGTGCCCCAGGGACTCCGTGCTGGGAGCTGTGGGGCCATGGCCAGTGACCTTCCTCTGCTCACCTTTGCGGGTGGGTACAGCCCTGCAACCAGGCTCACCTACCATCTGTTTTCTGAGGAGAGAAACAGAGATGAATGATGGGTGGGTGGTGGAAATATATGAACCTATGAATGTACCAGGCAGGTCAATCTAAAACTGCTTTTGCTATAATAAACCAACTGGGGCACAAATATGGTTAGATTGGAAAAGAAATGTTTTTCTTACACTGTGTATATAAATCCTGAGACTCATTGTCCTAGGATAATGGCTTGAAAAATAATCCAGAAAATGTCATTAAACAAAAAGGCAGAGATATAGTTTTTGACACTTCATGTTTCTGAATAGTTTTCTGAAGGTAGAGGGAGCAATATGAAGAGAAATATGATTTCTGCTTGCTTTATCATCTTCCTAAGTAGCTGCAGTTGGCCACTTGTCACACAAATGCTATGGTCTGCTTGGTAGGTTGTTCCTTATGTTCCTACTGTGACATGATGCTGAAAAGCTAAATATTTAAATGTTTTCCCATAATTTTCTACCAAAAACATCAACTATAAAATAGCTTGTGATGTTAGTAAAAAGTGAGGACAGGGAAAATGTTATCCCCTTCCATGGAGAAGGGAAGAAGTGCTTAGATAATTTGCATATCAGCTCTATTAAGACAGACCCCAAATGGCAAATAAATAAACTGACAGATAAATAAAAGAAACTGGATTTCAACAAGCAGGACTCAGGTTAGATATTGGAACAAAACTCTTAACATTTAGAATAAATCAACATATTAGAGTCCCTGGTGACAATGAAGGCACTATGCCTGGAGGACTTAGAAAAGCTTAGAAAAACATGACCCTGAGATAGCTCAGATGGTTAAAGCAGGGTGCTGATAACACCAAGGTTGTGGGTTTGATCCCTGTAGGGGCCATTCACTTAAGAGTTAGACTGGATGATCCTTGTGGGTCCCTTCCAACTCAGAATATTCTGTTATCTATCAGTGCTGACACTGCTACAGTTGTCTGTGCAGTAGGGCAAGAAGTTGTGTTCTTCAATCATCCTGTAGTCATCAAAATATGAAAAACCGGTAGGGGAAATATTTCTAATACAGCAGCAAAACCCATACAAATGCATCCTATTGAACATGAGTAAATGTTGGAAAAAAAATATGAATAGAAGTCAAAAGTTTTACTTACATTTTCCCCCCTCATAAATTAAAAAATACAAGATAGTCCATAGATTTATTTTATTCTCCAAAATGTTTCAGCTAAAAATGTAATTACTTAAGCTAAATAATCTATGAAGTTCTTTATAAGTGTGTGGTTGTGTAACTTATGCCCCCAGTATCTGTATAGTTAGTGGAGATATATGGTCAAGGACAGCAGGGAATGCAACCTACCCCTTGCCCTTCTGTCATTCTCCTTTAATTATAAAATGAGACAGAAGTAATGATATTCTGGGCTTTGGTAGGCAAGTACATCTAAGGTTTGCAGACAGAAGAGCTGTGAGGAATGCTATGAGTTGATCTACAGTTTATTGAGGTATAGCTAGAGAGGGGGTCTGTGATTTGGATACATTAGATAGCTTGAACAGAATAATTATTTTCCAAAGGAAAGAAAATCTATGGGCATACTATTTAGGTTGTATTATGAGCATTTTGCTATTATTTTAAAGCACATATAAGTTGCATAGATGTCTGATGGAATGGAAGGAAAAAGTTAGTCAAGGTAATTAAGTAAGCACACCCTCTGAAAAACTATATTCTCAGTAGAACAACAATGTGCAAAGAGTTTGACTGCCAAGCAAAAAGAAAAACCTAACTGGCAAAATTGAAAACACAAGGTAGATCTTGCTGCAAAATAAAAATTAAAAATGTGAATTTTCAATAAAATATTGATGGGAAAAGAATTTCTTTTAGCAACCAATTCCAGTCTTGTGTATGTGAGAGACAAACCAAAAATTCCTATCTGGAATATGAAGAAAAGCTCCTAGAAAATAATGAAGCTACTATTTTCCTTGCTATTGAAGCTATATTTTGTTTCAACTAATCTATATGCATTGTTGTCCGGTTCAATTTGCACACTGATAATGATAATAGACATCGACTTTTATAAAGGGCAGTGGTGAGTATGTGATTTTGCTAACTAAGAATTTATAGCACTTCTTAGCTCAGTGCTAGAGTTACTGGTATGCTGTTCTCATCAAAGTCAGTTTAATTCACAGTCCCCTGTGCAAATGATTTGAAGAGGTATGGGTAGAACACCACGCAAAATTTTTGGAAGAGTTTTGCAAAGGCTTTTAGAAAATTCTGCTGTGTGGCACTGTGGTCTCCAAAAGTCCTGTCCCACCTTTCCTCCCAATAAGTTAGAAACTGTTCCCAAGCTTCATGCTCTCCTGCACCCATCTGGGCTCCCTCGGGCCAGTGAGGCAGCACGGAGGCGTATGGCATGAGCTGTGCTAATTGATTACATACCCATCGTACCCATCCGAAAACTGACAGTGTCAGAGCCATGTTTTTAATATGGATTCAGATCCTTTAAGCTACATTTGGGATTATTAAGCAGAATTTTCATATTCAACTCAAAGACTAAATCAACAGGCATTCTGGAACATAAAGCAAGTAGTATACTCCATAACAAAAATAAATGCTTTCATAATGATTTACATGTTTACAGCAATAACAATAGCTAATGTGCAGAAAAGTCAAATTTCAGTAAAAATTAATTCCTATTTTAACACTAAGAAAAACAAATAAGCATCATGTATGGATAATATAAATATTAATTGCTTTCAAGATGACATATGAAAGCATAATACACTGTTTTAATAACGAAGCAAACTCTAAAAAAAACAGACTACTGTTCACCACAGCATATAGCAGTGTCTATACACTGTCAGTGTGTGGGAGAAAGCTTCAGATCTTGTAAATAAGGTCTTATTAACTGGGGAAAAAAAAGCCTTTTCTATTTCACAATTCGAAAATGCATCACAGAACTGAAAATGCCTTTGTAATCTACTCTTTGTGTGTGTTTGTGCATGTGTGGAATGAAAGAAAACAGTTTCTCAGCATCTGTATCAAACCACAAACTTCTGGTCAGTTTTTATGATAATGAGATAAAATGGCCCTCAAGAAAAAAAGAAGTTTCTAGAGAAAATACAACCATTAAATAATTCCTTTTTCCTTTCTATCAGACAAATCTTTCTGTGACATAACCTCAAGTGAGGGACACATTCTTTGCATTTGTCTTCTTGCAGTTTCATTAATCTTTCTCGTCACTTGGAATGCAAAAATCAATACTTTTGAGATGTTACTGGAAGACAAGAACATTACAAAGTTAGCTTCAGAGTTTCACTGCTTAGATTCATCTGACACAAGTTGATAATGGACATTGGAAAATCATAGCGTTTCTTTGGAGCTGGACTGCTGCACCAGTCTGTTTGCATGCTTAATGCCATAGGGTGCTGGGCTAAATGCAAACCACATGCTCTCTCTGTAAGAACATTTTATTGTTCTATATGCTTGTTCTGCTTCTCGGCTGATGTAAGCTGAAGTTTTGTTGAAATCAACTGAATTAGCGAAGCTCTGCCATCTCATACCTGCCCATGATTATGTTTCTAAAATAGTCCCAAAATTATTGCACTAGCTTTGAACTTCCAAATGTGGTAGGAACGCCATACATCAAATGTAGTATAGAGACTTACTTTCAGAGCAGTTCTACAGATTTTTGAGAGTCTGCTTGAAGAGTGAGGTGTTACTGCTGTGAATAAGATATTCCTGATTCAACTCTTAAAGCACTGAAAAAAGGAAAAGTGCATGTCTGCAAAGAAAAAAAACATAAATTCTTGGCAATTGGGATCCTTTACTGATTGACTCCTGCTGCATACCTCTGGTGGATTCCCATGTGCAAATGAAAATATCAGGTAGGTTGTTAAACAGACTTTGTTATGGTGTAACTACACAAAACAAATCATGCTTCTGCAAATGCATTCCTTAGAGGGTGATTCTGATCCCACTGAAAGTATTAGCTGTGCCTTTGATATACTAATTTCTTCTGCAAACTTGTCCAAATTATTATTGCATGATGGATCCTCTGTATAGTATAGTCACTTATCTGCCCAGTGAATACAAACTATTAAATCTTAAACCAGTCATAAAAAAGACCTATTGATAAGGTTTATTTATATACTTATAGATGAAATATATTTCTATTTATCAATCAATCTTTTTAAGAAATCAGACTATGTATAAAATCTGATAGAAGTAAAAAATCTACTAGAGTGTGTTAGAATAGATAGTTGATTCTAGTAATCAACTACCTTTAGATAGGTCTTTCCTAACTAGGTAATCTAATACATATTCATTACCAGCCTTATTTTTTTTTTTCAAATAATCTCTGTTTCCTTGCTTTTAATATCATTCCATCTCTGAGATTTTTTTGGCTGGGCTTGGACTCCAGATAGAAGTTGCTTAGGCTTTTTGATAACCTAGGGATGAGTAAGCTTTGCTGCTTTTGAGTTCTCTGCCAGAAAACACTCTTTTTTTTTTTTTTTTTTTGCCTGGATGCTTCATTAGACTGTGACTTTTGCAGATTTGCAAAGGTGTATCTGTGACTTTCAGCAGCAGAGCATACACATACAAAGTCTGTAATATTGATGAGACTGGAATGGTTAAGTAAGTACAGGGAAAAGAAGTACATCTGGATGGCTCTCACATTAGATATCTGAATGACAACAAATACATGGTGATAGCAGTAGGAATAGAAAGTGGAGTGTGGGTGAGAAAAATCTGGAGATAAAGGATTAAGTTGTAAATGCACTAGCCTGTCAGATCCTGTATCTTCTGCAATATTCTTTCCTCTTCTCTTGTTAACCATGTGACAAAGATATAGAAACAGAAAATTACACTCATCTAATACTGAAATTTGTTAAGATAAGGACTTAAGTATTATGTCTACGTGCCCCCTTTTTCATACACCCACACTCTTCCTCCACCACATTTTAAAGTTTGATTCATTGTATAACTATTACCTGGCACATCTTCCAGCCAAACCTGGCTTCTGGAGGCAGATGAAAAGCAGCAGCACACACATGCTAGCCAGTTTAGTGGGTTTGAAGAAAGTTTGTTGAAAATAGGTCAAAGGCACTAGTGCTGGTGTGATCTTGCAGCTCAGGCTCACAGCTAGCCTTTTCTCTTTGTACATTTGAAGGCTACTAATGAGACAGAAAAGGTTTATGTGAAAAGTAAACATGGAGCAGATATACTATCTAGCTGGCCTATGGTCAAAAACTGTTTTTAAAATCAATATGTGGTTTTCTTTCTTCCTTTCAATTTCTTTCTTCTCTAATAGCAGCAAAGTATTTCAGATGCGAAAATATTGTAGTTCTGTATATTCTTAAATTAATCAAAAAGGCTTTCTCTGATACACATGATACTTAATAACAAAATAATAATAACAATAATAATAATAACATTTATCCTCTGGTCCGTTTTAAATTAAATGAGAATGTATGAATAAATGATAAGCAAGGGATTAAGCTGGAGTTCTTGGGACTAAGGGATCCTGGAAATGATAACCTTGTTAAGGTTAACTTCAGTTAAGGAATATCAAAAATTCAAAAGGAGGCACAGGAGCAAACTGGAATCGAGTGATGGGTTGCTGTACATTGTACTTCCAGAAATTCATTTTGAAATGCTGATAGGCTGCAGTGTGCTGCTATTGCTCATTGCATTGGCAGAGTTACACACCAATTACCTGTCAAAGGTATTTTCAAAGCAAACATGCAGCTTCTTGATTTTTGGCTTTGCTATTGCTATGAGCCAGAAAAAGGGAAGCAATAAGGGGGGATATCTGAACCAAACTGCATTTTTTTTCCAAATGAGGAAAAATTATGATTATTATTTTTCACATTGAACAGAAAGTACAGCTTTGCTTGCTTGAAGCATTTAATATCCAGCATTAGTATGGAGAGCCAAATGGTTAGAGCCTTTTTTGAGCATCACCCTCACCACTAAGGAGACACTGGGAATGTGTGCTGTGTACCCTGGCACAGTGCCCCTCTCCTGCAGCTGGGGTGACAGCAGTATCCTTCTCTTCACTAGTTTGGGAATCTGCCCATGGAAAAAAAAAAAACAAACCTGAGCCAAGACTGACAAAACAGTTAACATAAAATCATTATTTTTACTATTTAATTCAGCTGGAGTCACATTTTTGGGTACCATGGCATTCACCAAAAATGCTGTATCTGGCTCTACTGTGCAGCTGTCACAACTATCAGTAACATTTCCCTGTAGAGGCAAAGGATTATTCACTTGCCTGTTGCTGTGATGCCCACTTATAATGACAGCAGAATTCAGCCAGGGACAGAACAAATGTTTAGGTACCACCAGCATGTTCCTCTGGATGCTTCAGTGGAGCAAAGAAAGGCAACAATGTTCCACAACATTGTGGGCAAACAGTCATCTCCACTGATTTGTGCTGAGTTTATTCCAGTTGCTGCACCAGCTTATGGAAAAAGGGGAAAGGAACTCAATGGTGGCCTCATCTGCTCACCTTCTATCCAGGCTGGTCAAATAGGGGTAAAATAATTTTGGTTCCTTCCTTCCCTCCAATTCTGCACCTGCAAAACAGCTAATCATAATCTTAAGGCATGTTATTGAGCCAGAAGGAGAACAAATTAGAATGTTGACTTTAGGATCTTAAAGCTGAATTTTGTGTAATATTTTCCGGTGTATATAATTTATATGCCTCCTGGGGAAAGGCAGCTGGGAATTTCTACATGGAAAACTCTCTTTAAGATACACAGAGTTGAGATATGCTAATCTAATTCAGAATTTAAGACTGAAATATAGATAAATTGATAATTATAGAAGTATAAATAACACAGCTCTAATCGGATGTGAATGTCCTAACTGGCATGTGAGATGCAGAGTGCTGCCAATTTTTAATTTCCAGTAGAATCAGTTACAGCTACGATGCCTACTGTGAAAATTTGTGTGTTACTGAATATGTGTTTTTAATGAACCCAGTAGTCATCCAATCAACAAAAGTTCATAGCTCAATCTTGTTGCTTGAGGTTTGTGAAGAACTGAGTTTGGCATCCTTCTTGCTGTATTAAAGGAAACAATGGAAAGTTTGGAAATGTGTCTGTTTACAGTTTTGTGGTTTCTGCCTTTGTAGACAGATGATATGGCAAAAGCCCCAGTTCTGGTACCAGACCAATCCAGCTAACTGTGCTTTGTCAAACAGACCTGAAAGTGCTCAGTGTACCTCTGACTAGTGTGCTCAACACAGCATGAACTTAATGATAAATGATATCACTTTGACTTGTTCTCAGACTTCTAGTAGTATATTTTCATATGAACATTTTGTAAAAAGTCTTTAAACAAAATTGTGGGTCAGCTTAGTGCTACATGCAAATTAATTGTCCCTTTTCATATGTATGGGAGTGCCATGTCTAGGTAGACAGTTTTGGAAATCCCAATAACTGTATCCTTCTTTGTGTATCCGATTTTGCATATATAGCTCAAAACTCAAGGAAAAAATAAATATAAAATAGAAATAAATAAATAATGAATACTAGGGAACAGTTTACTTTTTTTAGCAGAACTCCCTTGAAATCAGTTCTGTTCTTAGGAGACAGCATGGATTTGCTTCCCTCTTAGGGAAGTCTACCACATATGGTGGCTGTCATCTAGCTCAAAAATGGTCATTCATCCTGTTTCTCCGAGGCACACACACCAGTATTCTTGAGGCTAGGATGTCCAAGGCATGTATGATATCTTTTAATGAGCTGAGGAGAAATGAGTTCTGGGACTGGTGCACAGGCAGAGAAGGACAATGTCACTTCAAGGACCTCATCTCTATTTTGACAGGTTAGTGGGCGGATGTGAAGTTATTTCTACAGCACCTAACCTCTATTCAAAACTGTCTTGCTTCTTACCAAGTGTAACAGACTTGGACTGCTCACCCATGGACCATTGCAACTTCTTTGTTGCTTGATTTATGAGCTTTTTTCAGAGGGGATGCACCTGAACTGCCTTGCTGTGGCTCCATTTCTTTGAGGTTCACCTTACCCTCAAGGCTACATTATATACTTCAGGAACCCAAAGAATATGTTGAACATTCCCTTCCTCCTTGTTCTGCTGTTTTGGCAGCCCTTTTCACTCATGTTAGTATTATTTTACCTTCTAACTAGAAAGGGAGATTTTTTTTTTTTTTTTTTGCCTCTTTTGGAGGTTAATTGGATTTAGAGAGAGAAATGTTATGATGATAACATTTGTTATTTAGCTATCTAGTAATGAGGTTTCTTTGCTGAGTTACTTACAGATTTTTTTATAAATAGTATAAACTGATTTGTCACAACAGAACAAAGTAGGATGATTAATGAATGACATTCTTCCTGACTGAAGATAAGGATCCTTTTCTCCTTAAAAGACCAAAGAATCTGCAGCTGTCTCAAGGTGTTGGAAGACTATCTTAGTTCCCTAAAATACCACTTAGGTAGCAATTGAGTTCAGCTTTTCCCTGTGTGATGGAGTTTAAAGCCAGAATGAAGCCACAAATTTGTCCAACTCTCAGCTTGCTCTGAAACTTGGAACTTTCCATCTTATTCCGAAACTTTCTTTCTTCACTAGATTTTCAAATTAGTGAAGAACTTGCCTGTGGCATGCTGTTTTCCAGGCCCATTTAGTGCTCCCTGTAGCACAAATCATTACCATCGAGATAAACATTGATCCTCTGTCATTCTTTGTGTCCTTTACTGATTTTCATACTTCATAACTGTATTTGAATTAATGAGTTTTAAAGACACTGCACATTGTACATTTAGCTACAATCAGGCAGGTGAAGAAACACAAAAGTAAAGTGTAAAGTAAGAAGACACTGAAGAAAATGAGATTGTAAAGAAATTAAGTAGTGTAAATTGCATATATATATAGATATATTCACACATTATCTATAGATATGTATTAGTAAACAAGAGCCCAGACTACAGCAGGAGAGTGGAACAGCAGCAGAAGTGATGTACATGTAGGAATAAAAAGTGCCCCATAAAAAAGAAGTACCTCCTGGAAACTAGAAGGGAAATCATGAAGCTTCAGAGTAAAGGAAATTGTACCAGATTTCCTGAAACATGGCATTTTGTCTCTACTGCAGGAAGACGTGAAGTACTTTTTGACCTTAAAGTCTGCTTCTGAAGCAACTATAAAACAATGTCAAAATAAAGGGCCCTCTTCATTCACTGCTAATGACTTTCTTATCAAAACTGTGCAGTTTACAAGCCAGAGTATGATTTTTTGTGGTTGCTTGCACTCCTAACTGCTCTTAGGATCTAGGAATTGAGTGGCTTTTTGTGCCTTTTACATTACCACCAGTAATAAAGAACCTGCAATTCGACACAGCAGAATTCATTCCACTCTGGAAGCTCTTTGCAGTGCTAACTGAGGCAAAAATCTTGGTTTTATCAGTAAGTTGATAGGACTCTGAGGCTAGAGGGTACTGATGTGCAAGAAGGTGATACTTAAGAACTTGCTTGGTTTAAAATATTTACATTCCTTTTTGTTCTGTTTATAATTTCTCAGTGGCTTATTTTAGATAACTGCCTTCCTTGGAAAGGAAAAATTGATATATTCCTAACCAATAATCCTGCAGCGTCTGGATGCAGGAAGCTTTATAGTAGAAGCCTTTACTGTGTGTTGTCTATTTTGTACCAGCTGTTTCCCTACTACTTAAAAACTGTTGCATTTTCATGCATTGAACCCATGTCCTTGAAACAGGGCATGTACTTGTGTTTCAGTCTCAAAAGAAACTTGGGAGGCAGCTGTCATTTAAAAGAAAGATTCTGTGAATAGATATCAAATAGATTTATTAAAATATGCATGCAAGGCTTGCCTTTGGTAGTAAAATCACTTAGCTTCATATGGAAACTACTTTCAGCATAAGACCTCTGACGTTCCCTTGTCTGAGTACATATTCTAAGGACTTTAAAGTTATATAGCAGATGTATGGTTGGGAATACACATCACAGCTTGGCTCCAGAGAGTAAGGAGACACCCAGCATGGCCTATATATTTCAGTATCCACCTAGTTCTTGAGAACATTTCTTCTGACAGAATGGAAGGACAATTTTCCAATATCGACTGCAGCATTGCTGTGTAAGAGGTTTCTTTGAGGTTTGTTTTTTTAGGGATCTTCACAGGCTTTAGATGAGATCCCCCAGTAGCCCATAATTCCATGCACCATCTTTATGATTCACATGCTCTGTCAATGTCACCAGCTTCTGAAGACACTATAGTCTTTCAGCAGTGATAAGCTTTGCTCTCTCCTTGCATCTCAGCTATGTTATACCTGTAACAAAATGCCGTCAGAATGTCAGCAGAGAGACCTGCCTTACAAACAGAGAAAATGTATTTTGCAAACAAGGCTAATGATAATGATTTCAGCAGTTGAGGACTAAATTGTTCCTAGCTTTCCTGTAAATTGTCCACAGGTAAACAAAATGATTTTTAAATTACCCAAGGCATCCAAAGGAATACATTAACTAATAACATCCTCGTATGCCACATGCATTTATTGGAAGAGCTTTGTCTGATTGCTCTGATAATATTTTCATTTCCTGATATAGAAATTAAGACATAATGTTTGTGGTTCTTATATAGTTGTTTCCTTCCCTATAAATTTCAGCTAGATAAAAATTCATATATGTTATCACTGAAACTTAATTTTTGCATATCATGAACTTTTTGTGAAGTTTGAATGTAATTGAAAACAGTAATGTACTTATTGTTGTTGTTTGCTGACTTACAATACACCAGGAAGATAAAGGCAATATATTTTTGGACTAAAAGTTTGTTATATATATATTTATTGTGAATTGTGAAATGTGTCCAGTAGCAACTCATAAAATTTGCTATTTACTGCTCAGTACCTACTTTGAATGTCAAAATAACCAATAAATACTTAATTTTCTTACAGGAGTGAAGCTAACATTTGGTGTGTGTATGAGGAAAAATAATCTGAACTTCAGATAAAATTTCTGTTCCATCTTCCAACAGTAAAGCTTTTCTCTGTCACTGAAAGAAAATTCGCTCATTTAAAAAAGAAGAAAAAAAATTTCATTGTGAGAGAGATCATTATTTCTAGGTAAAGTGAATACCTCAGAGATATAATTCGGTTTTGAAAAGTATAGTAAGAATTTCTTCTAAAGCCTGGTATAATTGTGATACTGGCAGGATTGCTCTATTCAGTTTCTGTTCATGTTTTCTGCCAACAGATATATCTTCTATCACAGGTTTATATTAACTGTTCTGGTGGCTGTTACAGTTTGTGTTTGCTTTTACATATTGGGAGGTGATCGCTTGAAATGATGTCTTGTTGTAATAGATTTCTTACATTCGAGTCGGACACCAGAGGCAGTTTTAAGTGTCTGAACCATAAATACCTTATTCTTCTGAATACTTGAGAAGAGTTGGAAAAAATAATGTGATGCATATATAACACCTGTCATTTTGAAGAATATGAAAGTGCTTTATAAACTCTGATACAGGTTTAGAGTTTGCTTTGCCCTCTATGAAATGCAGTTTTCTCAGGCCACAGATGTGGAGGGAAAAAATAAATGGTTAATGCACCTCATTGGCAGATAATGTTTTAGGAAATAATTAAGGTGCACACAATTATACATGAGTGCTGTGATGGCTCAAATCAATATGAACAATATCATTTTTCAACCAGCTTTTTTTCTGGCTGGTTGTGCTTTTTATTGTTTGATTTTGATTTCACAGATGCTCCAAAAGAAGTGAGGATTAATCAAACAATGTTAATTTCTGAAATGAGATATAGAAGACCTACTCAATGTTTTGGGCCTGCCAGAACACTATAAAGCTTTGGAATACGCTGAGACTTACTGCCACAGTTGCACATTTCTCACTAAGGTTCAAGGAAGGTGGCTGCATCCCCTGTGTCACACACATATGTGCTTTGATGATACTGTAGAGGCTTCAGTCTGCTCATCTGTGCTGCCATC
Source organism: Margarornis squamiger (assembly GCA_035222235.1). Lineage (NCBI taxonomy): Eukaryota > Metazoa > Chordata > Aves > Passeriformes > Furnariidae > Margarornis > Margarornis squamiger. Next base: position 43,308,805 of record JAWWTY010000123.1, on the reverse strand, counting down.
AGTATACAAAAGCTTACATGCTTTTGTGCCACTGGTTCTTGCAATTTGTTGGAGCTGAGCTAAGCTAAGCCATTTGCCCAAACTGTGACCTTGAGTATACAAGGCTTTCTAACCCTTCTTAGACACTGCTGTTTACTTGTTCTGTTTATGATAACCAGGTAGAAAATTGCTCCATTGTACTGCTGAGGAGCGGATCGGTTTCAAATTACTCTGAAAGGCAGCCAACAGAACAGCTAGCACCATGGGGCCAAGATTTTAAATGGCCTTCAGTCTGGCTTTCAAGTTTGTGTTCCCAGGTTTGCACTCTCAATCAATTGTAGAAAAAAGTAATTTCAGGCCCAATTAGCTATGAACCTCCATCTACAAAGTTTAGAGAAAACTGAATAAATTTATGATTGAAAGGAGTGTAGGAAAATGAGACAACACTTGAACTTCCCCTAGTGCAATCAGTTTTACCATTTTTTTCTTCTATTTTGATAATGTGGTCTTTTATAAGTTACAGTAGCACTGCATGATGCCGGTGGCAGCACTCATCTCTGCCTCTTTAAAGATAGGATACATCACTATAGTAATGAAGCAAACTCTGTCAGTGATGGAGTGTTAAGGAAACATCCCTGTCTGACCATAAAGAGCCACTTTGGCAGTCACACCACGTGAGCTGGGACCAAAGCCCCTTCTCAGCTACACAACCCACACTCACACAGTCAGACAGACCATGTTTCCTTACCAGCTGGACCCCAGGTTTTCCATAGCAGAGTCTCAGTCATCTCAGTCCTTAAAGTAATTGTGGTGCAACAAGAAAATAACCACTCAATCTGGGTGCTTCCAAGGAGGGACCCCAAACGAGAATTCTTGGGCTTTTATTCCCTCACAGTTTAAGCAAGAGCAAATTTGGGGTCCTTGACTCCTGTGGTATCTCTGAGTGTCTGGTTCCCTGGCTGGGCCACAGGTCTCTCTGCCTTTTGTTGTTCCAAAGGATGGTTCCAATTCCTGGGCTCTTGCCTGGGGTCCCCCAAACACAGAGCTTGACTTGCAGCTCACACTGCAGCTGCACACTGAGCTACTTGCACAGAATATGTTCCTCAACATGAACCTGTTTCTCCCTTTACCTGAGTCTGTGGTAATATCCTGGACTGAAAACCAGGTGTCAGTGTCTTAGGTAATCTCCCATTTACTTGAGCTGAGATTCCAACTCCAGACAGTGTAGGTGGGGGAAAATGTCAGGTGTGTCACAAAAAAATTCAATATCAATTATCAGGGCAACCGTTAAAATCCTGCTTTGTTGTGCAGGATGCTTCAGAAGTAGGACCAGAGAACAACAGCATGCCAGTGAGAGAGACGAATTGGTCCAGAGTGTGACAAGTTTAGTTTCCAGGATTTTGTGGTGCCCTGAGAATAGCAAGATTAATTTTCTTGCCCTTTTCTGTGTGTTTCCAGACCTTGCAGCCTCTTCCTCTAGAATAAGTGGAAAAAACTGAGCACAGAAGGAATTGAGAACCTCATGATTTTCAATACAGCCTGTCACCTAAAATAATTTTCCTCCTGTGGATCAATATGGTCCTAATTAAGGTCATCCTAAGGACTGATGTTTTTGGCAAATTTCCATTTACAAAGACAGCTCTCTTAAGTGAAGTTTTTCATGGTTCTGTTTTGTCATGATTACCAGTACTGAATTTCTCACTTTCAACTATGAAAACAACTATGGAAACTCATGATTTCTGATGGAATAAATTTACTGATAAAACTAGTATACAAGTCATCAAGCTGAACCTCTCACACAGCAAAAAGTCAGTGGGAAGTGCTGTATGTATCTTCTTTTCTTACAGTGACAGACCATTGCTTAAAGTGAATAAGTACCTCCTGTGAATAAACAGTATTTGCTCAACATCAGGAGAAGTCTGTTATTTTGCTGCTCCCCAGAAAATCATGTCAGTAATTCAGAAAAGCTTTCACTGCATTGCACAAGAGTTGTTAAAGTCTCTTTGGAACAGGTTAGCTTGAAGACATGCTGACTTGATGATTACTGTGAAAAGAAGGACATGTGTCTGAAATCTTGATGGTAGAAATCATGTGCTTGGCATTGTTTTTCTACCCCTCATCTGTGGGAAGGAATGAATATACTTTCCATAGAGCAGATGTCTGGTCTCAGGACAGTTGGCTGCCTTTTTAAACCACAGCATTTCAAAATGAGTTGACCATAGTGGAGGATGCTGCTGTACTATATCTTCTTTATGAAACCGAAGAGAGAGGCTGCCTTCAGGGAAGCTGGCTGCTATTTCTTTAAAATACACCTGACTCTTTAATTATGCATGACATAAGACATTTTAATTTGTGAGAAATGTACTTTGATTTTTTTTTGTTTTCATGTTTGGTTGGGTTTTTTTCTGTCAGTTTCTTAGGATTTATAAAAAATCAGCAAACAAAAAAAAATAAAAATCATCCCCTTTGTCAGAGAAGCTTTTTTCCTGCTGCAGGAAATATACCACCAGCGTACTGTAAAACAAGCTAAAAGGATGTAGAGACTGAAGTTTACCACTGAGACCTGAGTCTTTATGCTGGTGGTTCATAAGCATGTGTTCTACATTTAATGCATCCTTAAAGTATATGAGAGGTGTTTCTCTCCCCCAGTGTTCTATAAGGAAGGTCTTTCAGTCTCTCACAGTCATGATATTAAAACAGACAAGTCAAACAATCTTCTTCTTTCATGGAGATGTGAGGCTTTTGCACAAAACAATAATTGCCCTCACATTCCCAGTACAGCGTCAGGGAACACTAGCAAGTAGCCTATAAGCATTTCTGCATTCTGAGTATGGCAGGAACTTTTTTGGCAGAGGCTGCCAGTGGCCTTATATTGGTCACTTCAGTGCTGAACTGCTGTCTGACAGATGTGCTGGAGGGAACATCATCAGGCTGTTAGTGCTTCTGGTCTCAGTGGTAGGCTTTCAGCCACCAGATGTCTGATGCAACTCACAATCTCTTTAAATCAGAAGAGCCTAATAAATAAAGATGAAGATCGCCCAGTCTCTGATTAGTTTAATATATAGGAGGAAGAAGAAAGCAAGCATTTTTGTATTGATGTTTAAGGTATGAAAGAACAGTTCAAAGCAGACTAACATAAACGCTAAGTAGATAAAAAGTTTAAGCTTCTTGGAGCTCTCATGGAAAGGAAAAGAAATGCCCTTTCTTCTGAGTACAGCAATTTTAGGTTGCTTTTGGTCAGTTCTGCACTGCAGCTGTAAAGGATTCCAGATTCCAAGCTCTAAGATGCAATTACAGCACTGCTTTAGAGCTACATAGCATGCAGAACTGAGCCATGTCCCCATATCCGGGACACATTAGGGGAATACAGTTAACCCTCGTTCCCTAGACAAGTCAGAAACAATCCTGTAATTGCATCTGGGGACAGACAGGTTAGACTGGAGTTCCCTGAACCAATTATAATTGTAAGTCTGACAAAGCTTGGCTCTCAAAGCCGGTCAGAAAGCTAAAGGGACAGATTCATGTTACGTGCTGAGCATGAAAGTTTCTTTGAAGCAGATCCACAGTGCTCTAACCCAGAGTTCAATAGGCACTGCGCCAGTCCCTCTGCTGTATCCCATGTGAACTTTACATTGCTTTGCTTATTAGTGGCATTCAGAATGCTTCATGTATTTTTCATCATTCTGACAGTCTTGTGGTACAATGTAATGTCCCTTTCTTTAGTGGAGGGGCTGCTTTTTCCAAATTTAAAAAACCATCTGCAAAATGCTTTACTTTTACCACTGGAGACTAAACTTTCTTTTGTAACAAATAGGTTCTGTTTTTCCTGTTTACTTATATTTCTATTGCTCATTGCATTTAAATGAGGAATTAACTTGCTTGATTCAAAGCCAAATCTTTATAAGCTATGCCTTGTTGAAGGAGAGTGTCTAAGACCAAAATATGGAATACATCTGCAAGTAAAAAATACAGTAACCCCTATCATAAGAAAACAGTTGGCATGTGCTTCAGGGACATTTCTGTTGGTAGGTACATGTACACTTAATATTTTGCAGTTGAGGGGAGCAGGTGTTGAATTTTCAACTTACTGCGTTGAATGGTTCCTTAAAAGCCTTATGTTTCCTTTTGTCTTCATCATGTTAAAAGTTTAACTAGCCCTAGAATGATACCTCAGGTTTCCTTGGGCAGAATTTGGGCTCCACTGGTGTTAATCGGAGTGTTGCTACTGTCTTCAGTGTAACAATTATACACCTGTGCTCAGTACCCTAATTTTAATATCGAATATTTTTGTGCAAAGCTTTGTTGAGATTTTAAGCTCACTAGAGTGAAAAGTTGTGGTTTTCAATTTTTAAAAGTGTTAAATTCTTTAATAATATGTATTCATTTAATGTACTTAATAATATATACTCATACAGTTAAAAGATGTGAAAACTGGGAAGACTAGAGACCATGAGGACAGGTACTGGAAGGGTACTCCTCAACTAAAAAGCTATTACTTGCACTAAAGATCTCCTAAGAAAATGCTTAATTCCAGATACTGTCTTTGATCATACATATTGCTAGTGAAACATGAGCCTAAAAGGGCTGAAAGAAAAAGACCAGCATGGCAAGAACATCTTAAGGCATGTTTTGAATGAGCACTTGTGATACTACAATCATGAATATACTTATAGCTGATCTAACTTATGGACTGATTCAAACTGATATAGCTATCTCAGGTATCAGTTACAATGAAAATAAAGGCTCCAGGGGCCTGCCAAAGGCTCTTGATGGCCACTCATTCGATGTTTGGGCTAATGCCCTGTAATTGATTCCTGAGCTAAGCAGGTTGAAGACAGATAGCATCTATATGAGACTGCATTGTTGTGGACAGATAGCTAACCATCATAAAATAAGTTAACATGGATACTGGAAAGTGCCCTAAAATGTTATGTAGAGCTCAGGGTGGCCTAACTTAAAGAACTAGGGAAAAAATACATGCCATTTGAGAAAATAGAAAACAGTGGGGTAAAACCAACGTGACACATGGCTGAAATCTTGCAGAAATCAGGGAGTGCTAATGTAAGGGACTGTGTAAAAATACATGTTGGTTTAGAAAGTAGAAAGTGGTGGGGAAACAAAAAGTTTGACTAGCACATGACTGGAATCTTACAGAAGAGAATGAGGAAAAAAGAGAAGAAAAGGGCAAAAAACCCACTGAAAAGAATTGTTTCTACAATAAACAAAAATTGGGAACTAAAAAACTTTGAAGTTGTCAGAAAGGTCCTATAGGGCTATCATTAAAATGAAGGAAAGGGAATAGATAGCAGAAAGTGAGAAATATGGAAAGCCCACACGGAATAAAGCAAGTAAACAGAATTCACAGAACCTTGTGAACAGCATTTTCTTGCGCATGTGCTTTTCTACAGGGCCTCAATTTTGTAACTTATTTTCTGCCTCTGTTGCTGGAAGAGCCAAAGCTTAAGGGCAGGAAAACAGGAAAGCATTCCATTGAAATCAAATCTAAATCCAGACATGAGCCTGGTTTTCAACTTGCAGCCGAACTCTAAATCCCTTTAAAGTTTTCTTGTCACTTAATTGCACTACAAAACCTTGGCAGCTTCCTCACATCACAATTCTAAGCTGTCAAAGTAACTAAAAGTAGATATAAAACCCCTCTAATGTCTGTCAACTTTTAGAAACCATTTTCTAGCTGCAATTATGTACCAAGCAATAAGATCTTTGTATTGGTTTATGAGGCCTAACCTACAAATTAGGGCCCATCAGACTTATTTGGGCCTTGCTTTATTAGGTGGCCTTTCTGGGACAATAAAATCCACCTTTATCATATCCGGAACTAGAGTCTTTGATCTCAAGTTTCGCATAATGCATGTTTGTTTGAACAGATATACAAAGAAAAAGATACTTAAAACAACTAAAAATGGTCTCAGTTTTCTCTTATGTGGTAGAAATGCTCTAAATTACATGCATATGCAGAGGAAAAGGTTTTAACTGAGATATTTCCTAGGGATGTTGGGTATATATAGCAACATGTAGCACTGTGGTAGACTCACATCATCTTGCTGACAAGTACCAGTAACCAGTTGGCCTTATGAAGAAATAAGAAGGTCCCAGATATCTCCTGTGACAGTTCATGGAATATTGTGGCCTATGTTACCTTGTGGATATAGTACATCAGTCTGTAATAATTACACAATACCTGAAAGTTATTTTACCTTTGCATTGAAATTTTGTAGCTTGAATGCGATGCTTAGATACTGTTCACTAAATGAGGGAGGAAGTATAGGAGTGGGAGATTAAATCAGGGAAAGTTTTCTGTAGTTTTGTTAAAAATGGAATTGAGATTCAGGTTGGCGATTACTGTGCCACATATCAAAATATTGTGGTTTCAAATCAAAGCATTTCTTCAGCCATCACTGTAATAAGGGAACAACAGAATGGATTTCACATTGATTCGCATTTCAATACTTGCACTGTACCAACAGAACTCAACTGATTTTAATGACATTACCTCTGCTTTGGAGTGATGCTTATGGGACTTGCACTATTTACTACTGTTAGGTGTGTACAGGTATATTTACAAATATTAGGTATATTTACAAATATCTAACATTTAGTACACTTGCACCACAAAACATTCAGTACTCTTAAAATCACAGTTAGCTGAGAAGAGACATGCTGTGCATGTCTGCTCACAAAGAGCACAGGTCTGATCTTTATAATAAGAGGAGAGCACAGTTCACTTGGATTTTGTTTTTCAAGGGTACTTGTTTGAACCCAGAGAAATGCAGTGCTGGAAATAAGGATATATAATAAATCTTACTGTTTTCATAGAAATAGTGGTTTTCTTCCCTATGTGCTTTTTGAAAGAAATATTTACAGGTACTTATTTGACTTGTGTGTTGCTATGGAAATGTCAGGGAGGAGTAAGCAAAGAAGAAGGATAATTCTGTTTATAAAGAAAAAAGAAAACAAGTGAAAGAAAGAAAATATAATTATCCCTGTTTTACAGCTGAAAAATTCAACACAAAAAAGATAAAGAGCCTGACACTTATGGAAATCTATCAATTCTTTTAGGTTCACCTGTCATTTAAGTATCCTTCTGCCTGCAGGGTATTCACAGAACACCTATAAATCATTACCCTCCCCTCATCCTCCACCTTTCACCTGCTTCTACATTCAGGTCCACCCCTTCATCATAGCTGTCAAAACTGTCTTCTATAAAGAGACCCCAGAGTCACCCCACCACTATCACTTCTAAAGAAATATTGCAAGGCCCAGTGATCAACAGGACTTCTCAGAAGAGAAAGAAAAGAACAGACACTGCAAGTAAAAAGATGTTGCTTTCTCTCCCACTGCATGTCACAGTGTGAGTGTGGGCTCTCTAGTCATAACATGTCCCTGTAACTATGCAGTCTGGTCTTTTTTGCTGTTTTAGAACTGACGTTGGAGGAAATGGGTAGGTCATTCACTACTCTGTTCATAAGTTCTGCACTTTTGATTGTGAAAGGTGAGGGTCAGAAACATGTCCAAGCCACCAAAAGGTTAGAACTAAAACAAGCTCAAATTTAAATATGAAAACAATCTTAGTGAGTGACTACAGCTTTCCCACTCCTTCTGACTTCTATCAGGCATTCCTGATCCTTGCATTCTGAGGCTGATCAGTGCCTGAACCTGGATGCATGCTGATGTTCAGGGTCAGCAGAAACTGGTTCAGAGACATCAGTTAAGAATTGCACTAGGAGAGGAGAGTGGAGGAGATAAAGGAGAAGGTGACTATCTCCATTACATGTGCAAGAAATCAAGTACTTAAAGTACCAATTCAAATGGTTTGATACCACAGTTCTGGTAGAGCAAGGAGTCTGAAAAATTAAATCCCACAAAAAGCCATCTCTATGTTAGAATCCAGTCCCAGTAGGTAAAAAAGAAATTTTTTCCTCAAGAACAGAGTAGAAAGAACATAAATTGTTCCTCAAGAAAAGAGTGGCAGAGAACCTTCTGCACACACTTTTTGTAGTTGCTTTGCTAAACAGCCTATACTGATCCTGAGACAGTGGACAAGCCAGAGAATCTGATCCAGGACTTTGCAACTAAAAGTGTGGTTGTAAAAGCTGGAACTATGGCATAACGAAGTCATACCATAACCGTGCCTGTACATCTTCCTCTGAACTTTTAGCGTATTAGCTCCTGGTGTGAGAAAGTTGGTGGAAAAAAACCACCTGACCAAGACTTTTGAAGTTATGCTACAAAATGGGCTGCTTCTCTCTTTGGTCACAGAGCTGGATGTCAAGAAATGTCTAGGAAGAAGGTTACACTGACTCCACACTTAAAAGATGATGCTTACCTATCTGTATCTCACTTCCACCACATTTCCACACCACAAGAGAGTCAACTAGCATCCTGATATTCTTGGATCTCAACTGTGCAGTCCATCATTCTCTACATGTTGTAATAAATCCTTTTTTTTTTCTTGAACTTCAGTCTTTGTATGTCTTTCTGAATAGAGTAGTGTTCATCTTATCTCTTAGGTGAAAGAAGATGGAATATCCATCTAGTGAGAGTGATATCATCTAAATAACCCAGATATTATCTAAATAACTGAGACTGAGTCACAGACTCATCCGGGACTGAGACCAAAAGAATACTTAGAGCCTTTTTAACCTAAAACATGAGGCATGTGAGGCTTTTTGTATATTCAGCAAGGAGTGCATCGCAGAAAAGATGTCAAAGTGGTCATAGATGAAGTCTAGGAAGGTGGAGCTGGTAGCAGGTTTTTGCATTTCTCCTAGAACTTGGTAGGTGACATATTTCTCTAGTGTATTAGTTTGCCTCAGTGGTGTATCTCTCAGCTTCTTCTACACTTGTAGATAGAAATCCACAGTACGGTCATAGTCCCTGTTCCACTCCTGACCCCACTGAAATCTGAAATTACTATTGCTTCCTTTCTAAGTCCCTAAACTATCTATAACCTTGCTCTTAGTCATAATCACCTACATCTTTTGCCAGCCATCCCTGTCCATGCAGCCACTCCATGCTAATCTCATCTGGAAAACTTCCTTACTTGTTAAATTTTGTCTCTCACTCCTTACTAATCTATCAAGAGCTGAAGGAATCAGTGCTTTCATCTTGTGTTCAAGCCTCCTCTCTGCTTCAGGAATGTCAGCTCTAATCTGCTAGGCTAGAGTAATTATAATTCACTTATAACAAAAAATGAGGACCTTAAGGACAGCAGTGGAGGAATGTAAATATCTTGAAAGAAGGAGAAAGACCATGACAGGGCTTGAATGCAAATCTGAGTTGTGAAGGTTGTCAAGAGTTTTGTGTGCTGAGCATGTGTGCAGGGTCACCTAAGAGGTGGAAGAAACTTTAGACTTCTAAATGTAGATGTCAACGTAAAATAAATGCCAAATGACTGACAGGAGTATATGAGCATGTGGGGAGGAAGAAAAAAAGAAGCAAGCACAGCCTGAGATGTGAAATAGGGCTGAATCTTGCTCAAGTTGGAAAACCTGTAGTGCAGCCAAGAACTGAATCTATCACCTGAATGCCAGTTCTTCATCCTCTACCACTGCAGCCTAAGCCTAACTTCAAAGTCATCCTTAGACTGTAAGGCCTCTTAAACAAGCTAGTATAGCTGATATCTTCTAACAAAAGTTAGTTCAAGGCTATTTACTTAAATCAAGTGTTTATGTGGTATTTTCTCTAGTGTCATCCTTGAAAAAAAATAAAATTACTTCAACAGTGAGCATGTGTACACAGTAAGGTGTAGCGTGTTTAATTCCCTGATTCAGACAAGAAAAACTTCTCCTTGGAACTGGTGTAGCCTTGCTGTCTTGGCTGTCATTGAACCTGTCTGTGCTGCAGTGGGGAGGCAAGAAAAAGCAGCTCAGGCTTGCAGCAGAGCAGTTTCTGATCTTGTTTGGGTGATGTGCAGGCAGTATCTCTGCCTACACCTGAAAAAATAGTCTAGCATCACTGAAAGAAAGGCTGCAAGACTTCAAAGAATAAATCCTGAATGTGGGTTTGGCTCCTAATTCAAATCCTAATCTAATTTTCTCAGTGTGCAAAATTTGGATTCTTAGCCCCAAATAGTCTGTAATACTGAAGCTGATTATGGGGGCTGCAGTTTACACCACTTACTCTTGGAATACAGTGATTTAACATCCAATAGGAAAATTTCAGGAGGTTTATAGTCTTTTTCTAAACTCTAGTATGTATTATACCATCTGTTTATTGCAAGATAGAGAAGAATGAAAAAAAAAAGTAAGTATAATACCTTGAAAATACTTTTAGAGTATTATAGAATGTAAAAAAAAAAAAAAAAATGCTGATAAGATATAGGGACTGGTCCAACAACACCAGTTTACTACCATCATTGGGAACTATACTATAGATCAACTGCTTGAACAACTAATGCTGCAATCACAATAGCAGGTGTTAGAAAATGGCCTAATCTCAGAAGTGTATCTATGTACACATATGTGCTTGCCCACCTAGACAGGGAAATCAGAATGCAACTCAATTAGGCAGAAAAGGGGAAATCACACATGTCAGACAAGTGTGGTTTGTTGCAGGAAGAAGCTGTTCTAACTATGATGTTTACTTTACTTTTAAGCAAAGCAAGGGGGATCTTGACAGTTAAGAATCTTTGTTGCGGGTTTGGAACGTGTGTAAAATATCAGTAAATCTGTAAGAGCCACTAGAACTATAGAAGTTTGGAAAGGTATCTGTATGAATTGAAATGCTTTGTTTGCAGAAATGGTATACACTGCTTTGCAATATGACTAAACAAAGGTGTGGCTTCTTTGGAAAACCTTTCCCAGGCTTAGTTCTGCACTCAGTTTGGTTGAATTGAATTATACTTTGTGAGAAAACAGAAAGAGCAAACCTGTGGTTCAGGTTAAATCCTTCCAGTACAACAAAGCCATAAGTGATTATTCTTTGGTATAAAATGGTTAACTTCTATATAAGATCATTTAAAAAGTCCTGGTTTTGTCTTCCCTTTTTGGGTAATATACTCTAAGAGAAAGATGAGGGAGAAAATGGATAAAGTAGGAGTCTTTCTCCTAACTCTTGTTACCAAGATCTGCTAAGGAACATCCAGGCGCAGGCATGTCAGGAGGAATTCTGGGGTTCTTAGCAAAAAACCTCTCAAGGATCAGATCTGCTATGCTCATATTCAAAGGAAAAGGAGTCAGGGACAGGAGTGTAGTTCGACTTTAGAAATGAGGATAGAGGATCAAAGACAGAAAGTGAAGTGAAATAAAAAAATTATATACTCATGGCTGCTTACAGGTAAAAAGATCCTCTTCATCTGCTCACTTCTCTTTCTTATCATTCATCTACAACTTAAAAGCAAAGAGTGCCAGTGAAAGCAAGCATCTCTGTAAAAGCATGGGGAGCAGAAATATGAGTATTTTCTTTTCTACAGGAAAGGAGAATTGAACCCAGTTCTAACATTAAAACAGATTGCTAGGAAATAAATATTTAACTTAGCTATTTGCTGAGAGAAGAGAAAAGACTCCTTTTTGGCATTAGCCCAGTTAAGAGAACTTGAAAGGTTAAATAAACATAAATTCCTGAGAGGTAACTGTGTGATATGGGTCTAGAGAGAGGATAGCAATATGAAGCTAGAGTATTTTTAGCAGTGCTGCTACAGAGCATTTGCTGTGCTAACATTACCTTATACTATAAATCCATGTATCTTTTACGGTATTTTGCTAGGCATTATACTTTGTACTTGTGTTGTATACTTCCACTCTTTTTTCCTACTGTATATTATAATAAGATGTATAATTCTACCACAACAAAATAAGATGCAATAAAGCTTGACTGACTGATGCTTTCTGTATATTTTAGACCGTCATTTGAAATCAGTCTGAATTTCAAAATTGACAGTAAATGAATATTGATGCAAAAACTATTCATATAAAACAAAGCTTTTTACTCTATGTTCTAGTAGTATTTTTTTACTACTTGGTCTTAAACTATCTAGCTGGAAGAATAGGAGTAGACATGTTTTTAGTTCTGAAAGTTGAAGGATGCAATGGTTCTGATTGATTAAAAAATAGAACAAGCTCAGGAAAAGGTATTCTTCGGAAGTTAGAGTTTTTGCTGTTTCTTCTTTATGTCATTTTAGCATGATATCCAATGTTACAATGCAGATTCTATCTGATCAGAGAAGGCAGAAAGTTTCTTGAAAATAAATTCTTCATTCTCTTTTGTCATCTATGAGAGTGGTGGATTCTACTTCCACTCGTATATAATATGAGTATGTATATAAATATGTATGATATCAAAGCAAGGATACCCTAAAGTGGGGAAAGAGAAGGACTGTGTCTTTCCTTGAAAAGAGGTGTGATTTTCCACTTTTAACCTCCTCTTTCTCAGAGAATCTAGACAATGTCAACTTCCCTAAACCTATGTAGACGGCACAGTTTTTTATGAGGAGATGGTAAGATCCCTAAGAAGGTTTAGCCTTAATAACAGGAGGAAGGAAAGCCTACTGAAGCATCTCAGCAATAGGAAAGTAGTAGCATTTCCTGGGTACATTAGGAATATTATGAAAAAAACCCACAATACTGATAATAACATTAATCTTAGAAGATCTTTTGAAAAAGATGTTACAAGTTCCCCTCTTGGGTTACAGAGTGTTGTGTCTGTGGGGCCTGTCTGACATAATAAATAGCTCCCTGACATCCCCACAAGGTTTCTCAGTTCTTTGGCTATAGCCATAATCCTCAAAAACTCCCACTGATATTTATCCATAAATTTCTTTGTTGGCCTTGATATATATCAGGAGTACCATATTTACATTTTACATAAATCTTTGGAGCCCCCCTGATTATTTAAAAAAGGCTTTTGGAGCTTTTTCTTTCCTGAAAGACTGAGTTTTGGAATGTGCCTGGTTCAGGAGGGAAATATGTCTTTTCCTGTTAATAGCAGCTGCGTCCCTTGGAATTTCTCTGCTCCCCTTCCTACCTTGACGATGTCAGACCTTTCATAAGTTGCATGCTGAACAAGTTAAATGACTGAATTAAATAATATTCTATAATGTACCAGATTTCAAGTAGTTAGAAAAAAAGTAAACCTAAGATTCAGATAGCACAGCAATACTCTTTGAAGGCATGCTGGCTAAAAGTCATTGCTAAATTGTTGTGCCCTCAGAGTGAGCAGTAACAGACCTATGAATAAAAAGATTAGCTATTCCTGAAGAGCATTCAGTTATCAGGTTCAGCTGATATAGATAAAGCTAGCACAGTTGTAACAATTCTGCTTCATCAAAATCATGGTACTGAGGAATATCAATGAGTTTAATTAAATAAATTTCTTCCTCCTAAATTAGAAATTAGATAAGAAGTTTCAAGAAGATATTGCAGTATTTAGAAACAAAAGGAAAAGTTGCATAAGATGCTTTCAAGAAGAATGAAGACCCATAGAGCACTACATCCACTCTTGGAGATCTTTTGAGCATTTCTATGTTGCATATCTTGCACATGTCTTGATCTTATCAGGGAGAGCCCCACCTAGGTACCAGTTTCATACTTTTTGCATGAAAATCAGACTTTGATGGGACACATGCCTTTGACGCTTTTATAGACTGTATTTTCCCATCAGGTCTTCAATCTATATTACTGGGCCAACAAAACATGGTATGTTCCCCAGCTGCATATTTAAGCAGTTAAAGAAATAAAGATGTTTTTATCATGTTTTATCTTTCTGAACAGTTAGGTTTTTTTTCAAGGACCAAGGGTAGCAAGAAAGGCTCCATTACTTTACCCAGATGTTTGCTTAAAAATACGAGAAAGAAGAAGGAGCTTATAATTGATGAAATCATAGTCCAGAGGTCTGATAATTGAAGACAGCATAGTTCTTTTCTGGCACCTGAAATGGATGGACTGGGAGACTGAATGCTGCTGATGGTGGCTGTGATATGTCAGAAGGTGACAGATCTTTCTTTTTTTTGTTAGTCTCTTCCATGGCTGATAGCAAGATGGGACTCCTAAACTAAATATTAAAATGAATACTCATTCTTTGATTCTTATAAACTATTTGCAAGTTATGTTAAAATATGGAAATACTAGGTAATCTGAAGTATCATGCTTGTCTGATTAAAAAAAAAAAAAAAACAAACCCAAAACAGAACAAGAAGGTTGTAAATTTCTCGTAAGCACGGTATGGTATGATATCAAATACACACTCACCTAGTAAGATATTTTTATTAGAGAAAAACAATCATTGGTAACTTCATAAATTTTAATGGAACAATTATACACTGATAATAATGTTATATGTAAAGATTTCTCTTTCATCAACACTTTAGTGTTGTCAGTTGACCTTTAATGCAGATTCACTCATGTAAAACAAGTCTTCCATAGAATCCAAAGAAAGGAGACTGGGCCTTCTAAAAACTCAAACGACATCTTGAAGTTCAGCTAGTGAAAAATGATCCTGAATTATCTAGCAGCGTGAAAATATCAGAACTTTTTTTGCTTATGAAAGCAGTAGATGTTGTCTCTAATTGACAGTTTCCAATCAGTACTGTCCTTATTAATTATCCTCAAGTTTTCTTGCTGCAAAATGGAGTGAAGAAAACATTTGAAGTTTCAGCAATGCCCGATTGGCATGGTAGGAATAATAGACCTGAAAATCAGGTTTTATCAAGATAGAGATTTGCAAACTTGATTCTTCACAATGAAGGGAAGAAGCTAACATGAAGACTGATAAGTGTGGGGGTGAGGATATGGGCTGCATTTTACTGTTGCTTATCTCATTTACCCTGCTGGTTTAATATTGCTCAGTGAAGTTCTTGACCAAGTTACATATGATTTATGTCATATTATAGGGAACATTAAGCTGCAAAATTGATTACTTCAGTATGGAATATCCCCCTCATGCAAGGTGGGCCCTATATGCCTATACACTGGAGTGGCCTACATGTTAACAGAAGGTGAAACTGCATTTCTGCAACTCAGTTTATGCAACTGATCTCAAACATAACTTTCTTTGCATATAATGATACACTTCAGAATGGTCTGGAACTGGCTGAATGCTAGGGTTGTTCTGTACCATGTTGTCTCCTTTCTCTTGACTTTTCCTTTATGATTTGCTTTATGAGGCACAAAGGAGGCCAGAAATGCACAAGACCATCTCCCATTGACAGGCAGCAGGTCCTGCTGTGAAAGCTTGATATGTCTGCAAAAATTGTTGGCAGATTTTTAGAGATCTTCAGTAACCATCTCTAGAATATATGACAGTTTTCCAATATTGCAATTGAGTGAATGACAGATACATGTTAGACTACAGTGTTCTGAATTGTATTTGAACTATTTAGATTACTTCCTCTCTCTTCCCTGGGATGTTAACAAAGGCTTTGATACATTGGAAAAATGCCTTTGAGAAACAAAAATGGTTATGCATGTAGGTTACAGCAACATTTTTACCATCTATGGTCTATTTAATCACAAAAGCTACTTTAGAAAGTAGAAGCAGATCTATAGAGGGAACGTTTGGTCCTGGTGCCCACACAGACTGTCACTCTGGACTAGTTTTTGTCTGAATCAGTAGACTGAGCATCTTCAGCAGTAACAATGCTTTAGAGACTTTTCTTGGGCTCATTTCTGCTTTATCTTCATCATGGAGGAATATGATTTGAATGGATTCTGTGATGTCAGGAGTATGGCAAGTTGGAGATAATGCACAGAGTTGCTTTAAAACCATTGATCCAAACTGCACAGCTACTGTGAATGCATATGGAGACATCTGACATGGTCCTATCACTCTACCTCCAACTCCCACATCCTGCAGAAGAGTAAGCAAATATTCTTTCCTGCTATAATTTGGTTTCTTAAAATTTTGCTTGATACACAGCTGTTAAGTGTTTAAAGGATACATAAAACATTCAAGTTAAGCAAATTTTCAGAAATTTACATCTGTATTTGTTACATAGTTATGCTGATAGGAACCAGTAGATTTGGATTCAGAGTCACAGAACCACAGAATGGGTGAGGTTGGAAGGGACCGCTGGAAGTCATTCAATCCAACCTCACTGCTCAAGGAGGATCCCCTAGACCATGTTACTCAGAATCGTGTCCAGGTGGCTTTTGAATGTCTTCAGAGAACGAGACTGAACAACCTCTCTAGGTAACCTTTTCCAGTGTGCAATCACATTCACAGAAAAGTTCTTCCTCATGTTCAGGTGGAACTTCCTGTGCATCAGTTTCTACCCATTGCCTCTTGTCTGATTGCATGGCACCGCCATCCTCTTGACACCCTTCCTTCAGATACTTACAGACATTGATACGGTTGCCTCGCTGGCGTGTCTTCTCTGAACAGGTCTAGCTCTCTTGGCATTCCCTTAATCGGCTTTGTTTCCCTCCCCTAGACCTGCTCCAGGAATTTCATGTCTCTTTTACTGAGAAGCTCAGAACTGGACACAGCACTCCAGTTGTATCTCACTAAGGCTTAGTTGGGAGGGGCAGGATCACCTCTCATAACCTGCTGGCGATGCTCTTCCTAATGCACACCAGGGTACCACTGGCCTTCTTGGACACAAGGTCACACTGCTGGCTCATGGACAGCTTGTTACTCACCAAGACACCCAGGTCCTTCTCCTCAGAGCTGCTTCCCAGCACATCAGTCCCCAGCCTGTGCTGGTACATGGGGTTATTCTCCCCCAAGTACAGAACCCTACATTTGCCTTTGTTGAATTTCAGACGGTTCTCTGCCCATCCTTCCAAAATGTCAAGGTCCTTCTGAAGGGCTGCATAGCACTCCAGGGTATTGGCCACTCCTCCCAGCTTGGAGTCATCAGTGAACTTGCAGACCCTTCATTCAGGTAATTGACGAGTAAATTAAACAATGCTGCATCCAGTATCAACCCTTGAGGGACACCGCTAGTGACAGGTGTCTAGACCCTGGGCCACTGATCACAATCCTCTGAGAGCTGTCATTCAGTCAGTTCTCAATCAACCTCTTCCAGCTCACACTTTTCAAGCTTGTCTATGAAGATATCATGAGAAACAGTTTGAAAAGACTTGCTGAAGTCCAGGTAGGCAATATCCACTGCTCTGGCCTCCTCTGTCCAGCCAGTTGACCCATCATAGAAGGCAATCAGGTTGGCCAAGCATGATTTCTCTTTGGTGAAATCATGTTGACTACTCTTGATTACCTTCTTGTTCTTCATAAATAAGCATTCATGAATAAGCAAAGAACCTAATGGGATTTGAAAAACTTTTAAAAAGGACATGAAGAAGCAAAAATTGGTTAAGGTGAACATTTTCTATACTACATACCTGAAAGCACTTCAGCAAGGTACCTCTCAAGGTTGAAGCAGATCCACCTAAGAATTTGCTTGACTGTGAATGAAATATTCATATATTTTATCATTCTTTTTTATATGAATTATGCATCTCTCCATGTAGTTACCTTCTTTGGTCAATTGGAGAGCTAGGACATGGATTTCATTTGTGACCTACAACTGGAGAGATATAATAGGGAATACTTCTGCTTCATTCTCTCTTGTGTTTCCATGCAAGAGACAGACGCAATCTCTGCAGTCATTTTCTTATCAGACCATGTCTCATCATACATGAGGTATTTTCTTGAAATATTGTTGAGGATGACCAATTCAAATGTTCACAAATATGTATGAACTGATGTTACAAAAAAATAAAATAGGTAGTGTACAAAAACCTACAGATACGTCCATGAAAGCACAGTGCAAGATAGTGTTTAAATGAAGCTAAAATGCTATAGTGAGCCTACAGGAAAGACAATACCCACAGCTGTAGACATTTGTTTCTTCTGGAAAGGGCAGACGGCTTTTACAGCATTCTGAGAATACATTTCCAGTGCATTGTAATAATAGTAATAACAATTTATCTGCTACCATCAGGCTTTCATAATACCCTGCCTACTTCAGAGCAAGATTAACATGCATCTGAGATAATAAGAAAAGTAGATATGATCCCATTAACTTCTTAAATAACTACAGGACAGCTGAATTCAAATCTAAGCCAAAACATTTATGGACATTGTTACTGTTAAATATTTTTCCTTTTGGCAGAATAAAAAGTATAAAATGATTTTTTTTTTTAAATGCAAGGCCTTAGAGGCTCGAACCAAGTGTTTTTGCAATAAAATGTTCACTAGCTACAATTCTGCAAATATTTCACGGAGCAACCAAATGTGAGGGTAGTACATGGGATTTTCAATGAATGCATACACTACATAATGAGAAAAATTTATGCAAATGAAATTTTCAGTTGTCTTGTTTAAAGGACAAAAATAGAAGAAAAATATTTTCTTAACTTCAGGATAAATGTTACTTCCTAACTTGATATCCCATTATTGTAATTGTTATTATGCATAATGTTTTGTTAACACTGATTTTGCTACAGCACACACATCTAAAGAAGAGTTGTGCTCAGTATTGTTGAGACAGTATCAAGATTACTCACCAGTTTTTTTCACATATGGTGGGTAACTGATGTGCTCTTCTAACTCGACTCAAGTCCCTAATCAGAACTTTGTTTGCCTCCAGTTCAGGAGCTCTTCATTTCATATCGCAAAAATAGGAACAACCCCTCCCCTCTGATTATGTCCTGTCTGACAACAGATGGAATATTGGTGACTTCTCTTCGTTTAAAAAGTGTCTTCACCCAACTATTAGGCATGGTGTCAAAAAAACCAAGAATATCCCTTTGAGGTTCTAAGCACCAGTCAATAAACCCTAAATTGAAATATAAATTAGCAAATTTCAGTGACAGAAGTCAAGTTAGGCCAGTGTGCATCAACTGAGCATCCAGAGTGGACAAAACATTTTGTGCTTTGTACTGTGGTTATCTTATGTGAAATCTTTGTTGCACTCTGACTTTTGTGTGAAGTGTAATATATGAGCCTCTTGAAATCTTTTGCAACAGTGAGGTTTTCAAAGGTTTATAGTTAAACTATATTAAATCATGCAGGCTGGTTTTCCCCCATAATGAATTTTCATACGGTGAAAGGACACTGAAAGCTCAAAATATTCTGGAATCTGAAAGAGTGGAATAAATAAAAAGAATATAAAGAATTAAAGTTTTCTGTGAAAACAGAGATTATTACACCAGATGACAGATGTAAACAGCTATTAAGCACTTATTTCTAGAAATATTTTACCATTTCCAGTTACAAGAACAGTATTACACAGCGGAACACTACTGTGAATTTACATTGGCTTTTGCTATCTTTAAAGAATGCTATCACTTGCCTTGAGGGGAAACCATATGAGGAGGGTTTCAGGTCACTTGGTCTGTTCAGCCTGGAGAAGAGGAGACTGAGGGGAGACATCATTGTAGTTACAACTTCCTTGTGAGGGGAAGAGGAGGGGCAGGCACTGATCTCTTCTCTGTGGTGACCAAGCCTGACAGAGTTCAAGAAGCATTTGGACAATACTCTCAGGCACATGGTGTGACTCTTGGGAATGGTCCTGTGCAGGTCCAGGAGTTGAACTTGAAGATCCTTGTGGGTCTCTTCCAACTCAGCATATGCTGTGATTCTGTGAACTGGGGACAGAGAGCTAGCAGCTATTGTATTTTTGTATATTTATTACATTTTTGGCTTAACAAAGAGACAGTGATATCATATGTCCTAGTATTCTGTAGAGAGTTATAGTGGTTTTGCTCAGAAACCACAGGATCTCAGTAAGTCTCTTCTTGGTTCTGAAGGAAGAATTTTCTTTTTTACTGGGTCATGGTTAGTGACTCAAACCACGTTAGAGTTGTGTTGCAAGAAAGGGATCAGACTACTCAACATAATTTCTTTCAAGGTCCTACTTTGAAGTCATATGTCCTTATTTTCCTGTTGACTTGGGAAAGAAACTGATACTGTGCAAACCTTTACTGAGTCTGTCTCTGTGTGCCAAAAAATTGGCTTACTTGAATTTATTCTTTCCTGGTGCTTATAACGCTAACTTCCATCTTGCTATCACAGCCAGTTTTGCTCTTTGGAGACGTGTTACTAAATTATATGAGAAATTTGTCAAAGCTGTGAAACTAATCCCTGCCAGAGGACAGTGAGCTCTAATTGTCATTGTCCTTCAGGAAATATTACTGCCAGTATTTCAGTTTGCTTATTGTTTATTATTAAAATAATACTCACCCATTTAGACAGACTGGCTACAGGTTCTGTGGCTTGGCCTGCCTTCCAAAATTGGTTTCTGACTTTGGCACATCACTGAATACCAGGGGAAAGGCTTATGCCTCCTCTAAAATGCTATCCTATTGTATTTTGACTCTACTGATAGAAAGGATTTGTGAAGCATATGAATGTTGCTCATGAAAATGGCCTCTTTCTAGTTTGTTATTCATTTGTCCATAGTTCAAATAATTCCATTTTGGGCTTTGGTTATGTGTTTCGTGGGTGATTTGGTTAAAAAAGTTATAATTTATTTTTTTTAAATAAAATTGAACTCCTTTAGAATTGATGCTCTCTCCATCTAATATGATGGAAAAGAAAACCAAAATCAGTTCTCTAATATGAAATATCAAACCCTCACCCTCCTTGGAAACTCCATAGAGAAGTAATCTTGCTATTTCAGGAGTCCCACTATGGAGCATCCTATACAGCCCTGGGACAGATGTGCTAAATAGAAGAATCAACCTTACTGACTCCCAGTCTTTCCAATTTCTTTCATCCCTACTTTGCAGGATAGAGAGGCTTGTTTGATTACAATGGCTATAGCAAGGTTAATTAAGAGGTCAGCTGATCTCCATCACTGAAAAACCTATCTTGGACAGGCTTCAAAAAGCTCTCATGACCCTTAGAAAGGTAATATTGGCAAGCTATGAGTATGAAAGCAAGTTACAACTTGAATGTGTGACAGTCTGATGAGGTTTAGATTTTCAAGTGCAAGTGTCATAGGGGAAAGAAGACAACTACAGCTGTTGTGGCTGGTAATTTTTGGTTGTTTGCATTTTTTGTTGTTGGTTTTTTTTTTGTAGTTTTATTTTTTTGTGTTCTTAATTGTAGCAAAATTTCAAAATTAGTCACCTCCCTAAATCTGAGTGTTCAAGATTTCTGTCTATCAGATAGGCAGCTCCTGTCTGGTGCCCATCAGTAAATTACTTCATAAAGTACATTTAAGCCATAACTAAAATCTTTTTATTTCATTTTTGTGTAATCCACAAGAGTAATTAAGCAGTTAAAAATGAAGAATAGAAAGTATTGCTACCATGTAGGAGATGTGTGCCCAGCTTTTAGATATTGAGTTATTTACAGCAGGAAAAGGAACCTGACAGTTCCATTACCAGAATAGCAGTGATTTTCTTACTCTCTGATGGATTTGTTATTCAGTCTTTTACAGAAGGTAGAAAAGCCTCAGGGAGAGCAATCATTGAGAAACCATTGTTAGATGACACCACTGAATGATTAGTACAAGCTACCTTTTTCTTTTTTTTAATGGGGTAAATAGTTAATACAGAGTGAAGACTTACAGCTGTATGAAGGCTTTTGAGATTCCCTCCTCCCCGCCCCACCCCTTGCCGCCCCCATTCAGCATCAAATATGCAACTATTTCTGTGGACCTACATCTAGTTTTCTGTGAGACTTCTCCAGGGAAAGTGGGTATACTTAAAATAGGTCTGGAAATCACAGAATTTCTCTGAAATTGCCTTCAAATTACTTTCCTCTAAAAATGGAGGAGTTAGTCCCTTTATGTGACAAGAGGCTCTTACTAGCTATAGGACTTGGTCTTGGCTGTAGGTATTTGCCTTGCCGTCCCAAAGGAAGTCCCAATCAGCTGGCTGCTAGCTGCTCTTAGCTTCTTTGATGCTGTGTTAATTTGTGTTGTATTTACTAGGGGTGAGAAAGAGAAAACACTTGTCTATATCCCAGTCAATACAATCAGTCACAGGGAAGACAAAACTTTATGTTTCCTGTTCCAGAGGCTGTTTATACATTTTATATAATATAGCTGCTAGATAAACATACAGCTCCTAACTAGTTCTCAGCACAGGGTAAGAACTCAGGTATTTGTCCGAATTTCTACAGCATTGGACTAAAGTGTGTTTTTCTGGTCTACCTTAATGAAATTTTAAGTCTTTTCTGTAAAAAAGTCCTACACTAACAGGAAGAAAAAATTGTTCCCTGTATCTCTATTGGTTCCCAAATGTCTGCAGTTCACAGTAACTAGATGACAGACATCTTGGTAAGAGAAAAATGGGATTAAATCTCACTAGAGGTCTCACTAGAGATTCAATTAAAGAAAGCATATGTGGAGGTTTTTAAACCTTGGATGAGTGCAGTAAACAGCACTTCCTCTCTCTAACATAATTTTTTGATGTCTCTATCATACATTCCTTTCATATGCTTCTTAATTTGAGGACAGTGATTCATTCTAACTTTAAATTTATTCAGTATCTCACACGATTTGGTATTGGCTTTTCATTATGTATGTCAGAATTTAAGAAACCCTTAAAGAACTAAAGAAGGTCATAGATTACAATAAGATTTGTTTACAAGGAAGGAACATGGAGTGTTTTTTTTAGAAATAGTTTACTTGTGTGTTATTTGTGCATTCTTGATTTTGATCTGCCTCAAGTATTGCATTATGCATTTTATGCCTTTGAGTGTAGGGTGCTGGGAACAGCTGTGTATATGTGTATGAACACATCTTCAAATGAGAATCATACTCTATAGAAACCAAGGTGGCAAAAGTTTATAAAACATCCTGTGTGATTCAGAGTAGATGCCAACAGCTGTTTGACAGTGCACAACAGAAGTTCACAAGTATTAAGGGCAGAAAGATACTTGTGTTTGATACAATAAATTTTGGTTTTGCTATATGTAATTCACGTTGCCTCATTCAGTTTTAGATCTCAAAATATATATTTAAGTCTTCAAGCTGTAAAGTAAGCAGTGAAAACCGTTTGTTACACTTCTCTAAAAGAAATTGTTTGGAAATAACTAGTAACAAAAAAAGGTCCAAGTGTTTCTTATTGTAAAGTGTAGGGTTAAAATATTATTCTTTACTTTGGGGATGTTTTGCTCCCATAATAATTTCGCTGGTCAATGTCTCCCACTGATATTTGCTATTGTTATGGTAATAATACTTATCAGAGTGGTGCCAAAGCTGTGGCTGTGTAAGCATTTCCTAGGAAATGACATGAGGGAGGCTTTTGTTCAGGCTTTGGTCTGTAGAACTCATAAGGCTCATAAATCAGAAGCACAGTGTTCTTTTATACTATTGTTGAAGCAACAGTGACCTAGTGAAATTCAAGAACTGCTCCAAGGGGAACAGTTTCCCTTTTAATCTCCTACATTTGTTAATTCATGCTTGGAAAAGACCTCACACTAATAATTTTAGATTAAAAGAAAGCAAGAAAACTATTTATTGTCAGTCAGTGAGTGCAAAATCCAAACACAGATCATTTTTGGGGCAAGTACCAGTTTCTGCAAAATTACAAAAGGTATGGATGGCCCTTGGGCTGTCATTAAGCTGCTTCCTTGGTCACATTGATGAACTGCAGTGATATGTCATTCAGTAGCACATATTTTAAAACAAGCCAGGATTCAATCCCCTGATACCTTCATGATACACTTTTATCCATTCCTGAATGAAAAATATTTTCAGAATTAGACTATTAGGCCATAATCAAAATGAAATCTAAAGACAACTTTTTCACATAATTTCCAATAAAAACCCACCACATGTACTTCTCTTTGGCTTTGGAAAAGAAATGATGTTTCATTATTATTTTTACTTCTTGTTAGTTATCAAAATAACACCATGCTATTTATTTCAGACCTGGTATGGACATGTAATATAAGCAGTTAACATTAGTTCCAGTAGAAAAATACAATACCTCTACATGTTTTCATCCTGAAAACTGTGCTACTGACTTACAGTTTTTATTCTACAAAGCTGCCCAATTCTAAAAGGTTTTTTTGAGCCATCTTACCACTTTGCAGAAGCTATGAATCATAAAACTATAGAACGTTTTGGGTTGGAAGGGACCTTAAAGATCATATAGTTCCAACCTGCTGTCATGGACAGGGGCACCTTCCACTAGATCAGATTGCTCCAAGACACATCCAACCTGACCTTGAAAACTTCCAGGGATGGGACAACTGGGCAACTTGTTCCAGTGTCTGACCACTCCCACAATAAAGAGTTTCTTCCTAACACCTAATCTAAACCTGACCTTTGTGCCAAGGAGAGTGTCAAAATACTGTGCAGTTGCTCAACGTGATGTGAAGAAGTACAGGCAGAATACAGCAGCCTGAGTATTGTGTCTGTAGTGCTACTGCTACACAAAATATGTCTCTCTCTACATCTCCTATTTTGGATTAGCAGTGAACTTCTAAGTGGATAAAGAGAGAAAAACAAAAGAAGGATTAGGGAAGAGGAGTAAAAGGTGAAGAATATTTATGCAGCTTAATTGTCATAACATCTAAACTACATGTTTAGGTCTAATTACAAACGAAGTAGAATAGGTTATATGACTTATTACCTATAAATGAGTGCTGTTGTAATTGGAATCTTATTTAAGTATTAAAAATGTTTCTAAAACTATTTTTTGTCCTGAAAAAAGCATATTCTGGTTTAGGAAAGTAATGCTAGGAGAGAGTTCAATCTTGAAAATTATGAAAAGATTTGATTTCTTTATTACATCTAGGTGATGAAATAATTTTTTTGGAATCTTCACTTCCCAATGGTGCTTTGAAACTCAGCTTGTTGAATGCTTTGACTACTGCCGTTGGGTGCCTAATTTTGTAGGTGTTTAAAAATTAAACATGGCAGAACTAGTGTCTCTCTCATAAATTTATTCCCTAAGAAGTGGGGCTGTTCCACACTAACTGAAATCCAGTTATAAATAATTTTGAAAGAAATGTTTGACTTCTGCCTGTACTTCTATTTTTTCCTTCAACAGCACATTAGTTTTATGAATGTTGGTTAGAATTTGTCTCTCTATGTATTTTTAATATCAACTTCAAATTTTTCACTGAAGCTACAGTTATAAGTGCATATTTCAAGATTATACATTAAGCAAGCAATCTATATATATAATTGACTCCCTTTTCAATTTGAATGACTTCTCAGTTTCTGAACCATTCCTGTCTCTAACCCATATCTATAAATGTTTTTCAACTGATCTGGCTTAGGACTTTTCATTTATGCTTTTACTTTTCTTTTTTTTTGTGCTGTGGGTATGCGGAACAAATTACATTGGTGCTTTTTACTGGAAATGTTCTATCCCCAGAGATTAGGGAACTGTAATTTATTTGCGCTTTCAGCCATTTCTTTCCTTGTCTGCTAGATATTTTCATGACTGATAAAAAGATTTGCTGACTAATCTAATTCAATATAAACACATAGAAAAATTCAAGGATAGCTAATGCTTTCTCTAAGCAATTAGGAGACTTAAGGGTGGGAGGATTGACTGAAAAAAAGAGAAAACACTTAATCCAGAAATACAAAAAAATGCACAGAACGTACTTTTGAGTTGTTTGCAACGACTAAAGAATCTGGGCCCTAGAATGACAAGTGTTCTGACTTTTCTGTTTGTTTATTCTCACTTGTGAGTGTTTGTTTTCTGGGTAGTGTCCCCTTTCTAAGCTGGGAGACTGGCTTTTTGTGTCTGAAGTCACATGCCATCATAAGGTTTCCTTGTATAGAGATCTCTTCGTTTATTTCTTTTTATTAATTTATAGCATGGACTTTGTAGGTTTCTTCAGCTACAGCTTATTTTGTTTGGCACAGCTTGACTCTATCATAGCATTATCGTGGTATCTCAAAATTACCTTATTATTTCACTCTGAACAGAGCCCAGTTTGGAGAAGTTACAAATGTGTTTCATTACTACTAATACTCCTTTAAATTTCTGAAATTAAGAAGACTTTCAGGGCAAAGAGTATTAGGCCATTTGTGCAATAGCGAACAATTATCAGAAAATCTTAAACACCATAGTTCTTGTGGGGGGGTCCTACATACAGGATAAAACGTTTAGCAGTGGGGACTAATTTCTTGATCTGAATTATGTTCCATAAAAAGAAGGGAAAAAAGGGAATGGCTTTTATTTTCTTTAATAAAGATAAAACCCTGCAGTCTTCTGAGGTATTGTTCACACTATTGTAAGTTGGTTTTAGTGAAAGAAAGGCAGTGGAAGAACACATTTCTGCATACAATATGTTTGATTCTGCTAAGAATCAAAGGCCAAAGAAAGGATTACTGTTTCTTCTGGGCCACTATATGAAAATATATACAAAATTTTGAACCAGACTGCTTGGACTTGCATGGCTACTTGTGATCTTTTGTCTGGTTGATCAGGCAAGTAGTGATTCACTGTACTCTAAAACTAAACTTGCATGGATTTTTTTATGATACCAATGTTAAATATTTCTTTCTAATTCATGATAGAGAGTCTATATTTTTTATGGTCTCCCAATATTTTTCTTTCTTCACCTACTCTAAAACTCATAAGAATATTGTCTTGCTATTACCCTTCACTGTAAGGATTTTAGTAGAGCAGGGAAAAAATCAAGAGTAGAGATAGATACCCTGAAATCTATACTATGATCATTCTTTTTCTTGGAAGGAGGCACAGAGCTTATCAGGCCATCTTGCTAAATGGATGAGAAAACAAAGATGAAAGAAAAATTTTACAATATATTAAAAAGATACAGTCTCCTGAATCAGAAAGAAAGAAGTCACTGAAGTAGAAAATAGAACTTCTAAAAATGAAAGACAAAAATGTATTGATGCCATAGGGAGATGTAACTAAAAGTGAAATTAATTCTAGGAAAGATGCCAGTACAAAACACAACTTCATGAGAAGAATAAGTAGTCCTGTAGAACATAATGATTCCCTGGAACAAGTGACCAGTAAATTAAGAAAAACCATAAGGCTAATAAGGCTAGGAACTCTGTCATGGGACATAGCCAGGAAACCTAAATAAAAATGTATCTCTGACCTAAACATTCATATTTAAAATACAGAGGATCTAGGGGTGGTGGGAACAGACAATGAACAACTGTCAGTACCATAAGGATTCCTGAGCAGCTAGGGAAGATTCAAAGTGCTACAATGGGTTGTGTTTTCTCAGGAAAAATGTGAATTAAATGAGAACCTGTTTTTGTTATAATTCTCTCTTTCTATGAACAAGGGTTCCAACTTCTCGATTTCTAACAATGATCTCTGGATACTGCACCAATATGGATGCTAATTCTGAGAAACAGAAGAGATGATTTAGTTCAGTGATTGTGCTGTTGTCTAGTCTACCACTATGAACATTTTGTGATGTATAAGGCTTTATATTTAGAAGTAATTCCAAAGCTTCAGCTACTAAGCTCTCAGTGCATTGGATAACACCAGACCAATTTATCAAAACCGGTAACTCATCCTGTCTAATCTTAATTATTTTAATAACATTCTCCGCTTTGAATCCTTTCTGCTTCCCTCTTCTTTAGTCTGCTGGCATTAAAATGAACCTACTCTAAAAGAATTGTTGGAAGAAACCAGAGACTTTGGAGTGTATGATTTGGGTATTTTGTTCATGAGCTCCCCGCCCTTATGCTAATTATAGGACATTTTCTACTGATAGAAAAGTGGAGCTCTGTTTAACAAAATACTCCTTGCTGAAGCTCTACTCACTCATATTAACAGAAGAGAATGGAAGTAGAAGCTTTCTAGCACTCCACAAAGCAGGGTCTTACTGTCCAATAACTTTTCATTGTCCAATTGTTTTTCTATATCAAATCTTATTGGATCTGGCATTCAGCTCTTCATATAGTGACCGAATGTGGATTTCAATCCTGTGGATTGAAATAAATGGTATAGGAATTCCTTGGGCCAACATAACATTTAGCAATTTATGTTTAATTAAGCAGATATATATCCATAAAACAATCATAGAAATTAATAGAATAGAAAACAATCATTTAGGCTGGAAAAGACTATTGAGCTCAACCACTAACCTACTGCCAAGTCCAACACACATCTTTTAAATTCTTTCAGGGATGGTGACTCGACCACTTCCCTGGGTAGCCTGTTCCTGTGCTTTTGACAACCTTTTCTGGGAAGAAATTTTTCCTGATACCCAATCTAAACCTTCCCTGGCAAAACTTGAGGCCATTTCCCCTTGTGCTATTGCTTGTTATCTGGAAAAAGAGACCACCACACACCTCACTACACCTCCTTTGTGGTAGTTGTAGAGAGCAATATGGTCTCCTCTGAGCCTCATTTTCTCCAGACAACAACCCCAGCTCCCTCGGCAACTCCTTCTAAGACTTGTCCTCCAGACCCTTCACTAGCTTCATTCCCTTTCTTTGGATACGCTCCAGTGTCTCAATGTTTTTCTTGTAGTAAGGGGCACAATGTGTTTACTTTTTCTTAATATAGGCCTTAAAGAAAAAAAAAAGAAAAGAAAAATCCTTATCTCTCGCATTACTGAGATAACCTGCCAGCACTTTTAGGTCACAAATTTTCACATCCCCATCTTATGTGACTTATTAATAGTATCTCTGCTGATTATTAGCCATATCAATGTGATTAATAGATTTTTAATTATCTGAAATTAGTCTGAATTAAACAAATTCTAAAATTTGCATTAAGGTGTCAGAGGGGGAACTTCAGAGATGGAATAAAAAAATACCAAAGGCAGAACTACTAAAGGTAATAAAAAGTTCCTTCTGTATAAGTACTTAACCAATAGTCTTCAGGTTTTTTGCTAGACTTCTGTACCATCCAACAATAAAGCAGATTCTACAGCAAACCAAATAATTTTAGGATTTATTAGAAGCATTTGTGAATATTAAGATGTTTAGAGGAGAGTCAGGGCATTTCAACTATATTGATTTGTGGTCAAATTATTTTCACGATGTCACAACTGATTCATGTCTAATGACATTTCCATTTCAAAATCTTCATTTTTAAAAAAAAGTGTCTAGACCTTTCTGTCTGCAGATAATTCACAATTACTTCCACACATGTCCTGCATATAGAAGAACAATGAGTAGATTTTCCACTTAGATGCCATTACTTAATTTGACCTATGTCACGACAGGACTCTGTTCATAGCCTCTAAAAATTGGTCACAAAAATTCTGGAATGTTTTAGCTAATATCATGATTTATTTAGTTGTATTTTAAAGAAAATGAGAGTTTAAAAATTCAAGTAATCTGCTTTCTGAACCCTGAAATACAATTACTTCAGTATGTATATTAGTATATCAGGTCTTGTAATGCACCTCTAAGAAGTCCTCTGAAAATGAGAGTCATCAGTTAAGTGTGATAGATCTTCCTTAAGACTGTTGTGCTCTAATAATTAATTAAAATTTTACGATGCCTCTCTCTGTCTCTCTCACTAATCTTTAGGGCTACTTTTTTTTTTGATTTTGAATAAAATCAGTTCATGGAATAATGTAAAAAAGTTAATAAAATGTTTCCTTATGGCAACAGTTAAAACCTCAGACCTACAGAACAGTGAAATATCAATAAAAGAATGTATGACCAGGGAAGCATCCAGACAAACACTGACAAAAAAATAGCATGGTATAGGTAAAAACCTTAACAGAATGCTAGGGGATGGTCCTGTGGGCCAAGAGTTGCACTCAATGATCTTTGTGGGTCCCTTGCAACTTGGCATATTCTGTAATTCTGTAATTCTGTGAAAATTCCATGCAGCCTTTACGTATTTTAGCTTTTATAGTTTTATAGCTTTTTCATCCAGATAGAGATTGTGTGGAACATTAGTTGTCTTCAGTGGAAACTCTAGGCATGAATGTTAGAATAAACATCTTCCTTTGTCATAGTGAGAACTGAGTGTATATTATATACTGAGTGTATATACTATAAATATAGTATTTTTACTGAGATACAGATTATAAATCTGTGAAGGTCCCTATAATTTATTATCTGCAAATATATTTTAAAAGTTCTTTTTTGTACATTCATCCTAATTCATGTTCTGTTCTTGTAATTTATTCTTAAAGTAAATGGCAGTAATTCCACTTATGTGACCCAACTTTTAAAAATGATGAAGCAAACTAAACCTTCCTTAGGTAATTATTACAAAAATAGTTAAAAAACCCTATTTGAAAGAAATGTTTGAAATATCTTTTTCACTCCATGTTCTTAAGTTTTAATGGAGGTTTCCCAAAATGAAGTCCTTAACTGTAATTGGCTGATTGTTAGTTAGACTGAGATGTCTGTATTTTTCACTGTATTAAAAAATAAAAATATAATTCTATTCACTTGAAGGATTTTTTTCTAGCACAGCATTGCACATCCAGTGGTGGCCATGAAAGAAAGAGTAGGAAAAGCATTTGTGCCTTCCTCTATCTGCCTCTCTCCTCTTCCTAGATGGTCTGTGCCTCCAAGTTTTCATCTTGCACTTCTTGAAAACAGTAGAGTCTTGTCTACAGCTCCACTTTATTTGTCTGGCCTTTCCTAGAACCCATGCAATCTATTTTCTTCTCTCTAATATGTTACAAGATCATCTACAGCAGCATAGATTCCATTGTAGGAATGTGTTATGTGTCCCCAGACTGTATGGGCAGATAAGGGTATCCTTTTAATATTTGCTATAATGAAATGCTCCATGACGCCAGAAGTCAAATTTCATCAGTTTTACTCTGTACTATAAAAGTAAAATAAATCTGTCTATTAATACTTTCTTGAGTTTGTAAGTAAAGTAAGCTCCATTGAGATATTCTTTCCTTCTCTGTGGTTGGTTCAGAGTCTTATTTCTGCAAATATCTTACTATTTTTTAAAAAAAAGAGTAAAAGTAAAATCCAATATGGATTTTAGAATGTTTAGATGACCATTGCCTTCCAAGGGTGGAAATCTCTCAGGAGTCCTGATGTCTTAGAGCCGTTTAAAAAGTGCAAATGGAGGTAAAGTACAGGTGCTTTTTGTTTGTATTTAAGGTAAGTGATATGACAGGTGGTTCAGACAAGACAATAATTTTGCAATTACAACTGGCTTATATTTGTACAATGACTGTTCAAAAGATAATAATAGAAAACTATATTTCTGCTTTGACTGATCAAAGTAAATGTAGCATAATGGCATT
Source organism: Margarornis squamiger (assembly GCA_035222235.1). NCBI lineage: Eukaryota > Metazoa > Chordata > Aves > Passeriformes > Furnariidae > Margarornis > Margarornis squamiger. Next base: position 43,277,773 of record JAWWTY010000123.1, on the reverse strand, counting down.
AAGAATAGTCTGATATTTGTATCAGAAAAACAAACTGAAGGTCACTTCAGTCTTTCTCTGAACTTACTGTATATGATTTTTCATTATATTTCTGGATATAAGATAAAATTCACTACACACAAAAAAAAATGGCAAACTTCTTTCCTATTTATAGTGAAGTGCTACAGAGTGCTCATTGTCTGCTTTGTGAGGAATCAACATCTATTATGTATCAGTCCAGGGACACAAGCCATTTTCTAGGTTTGTACTATTCAATCCTGAAAGCAGTTTTGCAGAATGCAGCAAAAAGAAATATTTCATAATCAAATAATTGAATTTTCAAAAAGCTTTTCAATGCCTCAGGCACAGATGGTACATATCTAGAAGGTTGTTGATCACATTACACAACAGATATACAGTATGTTATGCTCTTATGATCTATTGAAATTTTGTTTGGCACAATAAGTTCTTAAGAAAAATATTTGCCAAAAGAAAGGACTCTTTATTTCATAAAGAATTCAGAGAGTCTGCCTGTCATATTTTCAAAGTGATGATAACTGCTTTTGCATTAACATTTTTCTGCATAAAGTTTTCTGCCTGCATTTACATGTGGATGCAGATAATATCAAGTGATTAGTCCATTACCTGCACTCATCTACACAGAGATTTAAAAAGTTGCAGAGTGACAGGGCAGGATTAGAATCAAAGGGTTAGAAGTCACCTCAGTTTAATCCACCTTCTTGTCCTAGGGCAAGATCTACTGTGCCTATGTCCTTCCTGTCAGATGCATGTGAAAATCTTAACTTGTACTTGTCACTCCATTTTCTGATTCCTCAGCTCTGAACATGATTGCTTTTGAAGGATGTTAGATATATACAGCTTTTTAAAGGGCTTGTGTGTCTTTTTAATTAAAGAATATTATTTACATCTTATTTTATAGACGAAGAGATTTATGTATTGAACAGTCTGACTCATTATGCATTGAAAGGGTCTGTCCTGGAATAAATTGTTGTCTAATACTGACATGATGGGGAGTCGTATTTCAGTATGCATTGCTAAGCTCATTCATACTGAAAAACAGTACAGGGAACCAGTGGTAAGCTCCTGGTCCCTGAAACTGGCCTGTGGGGCTTGGGGCTGCTGCTGGCCATGGTGAGATGCTCCTGGGCACCCTTTGGGGAGGCCGTGGCCCATCCTGACTCTCAGAGGCTTCTTTCAGATCAGGGTCTTGCCCTGCCTCTGCTGGCACTGTCACATCTACTGTGGAGTCCCTGCAATGCCTGGGGCTCCCATCATCAACCACTCTGTCCAGTGATGCCTGGGCTGGCATAGGCCAGACCAGGTGGCCTTCCCAGTCAGCAGTTTGTAGGCAGCCACTTTGTTTTGAAGAGTCAGACCATTTAGTTGTTTGCTTCATGCTGTTCCCTGCCAGCTGGTGTCATTGCCCAGGAATGGCCCCAGGCGCACCTCCCTTCCAAGCCTAGGTGTAGCCTTGAGGCATCTTGTCCTGACAGGCACCTGCCGGGGTGTGCCTCCAGTCATGGCAGTGTCTCTACCAACCTTGTCACATCCAGTCAAAATCCCTGCAGAAATTATTGCACTTAATAAATAAAGAGAGGAAATTTGTCCCAGAACTGAGTTTCTATGTTTATTCTCTTTGTATTAGTGGTAAAAAAATAGACTAACATTATTTTAGTTAAACTTTGTAAAAAAATATATAAAACTTCATGAGAGATTAAAATTCAAAAGGAATTTACTTGCAGAATCTGGGAGGGAATTCAAGAATGGATTACAGTGCAGACTGAATTTCTGGCATACAGAATCTACTGTGATGAGAGGTATAGAAATATCTATAAATAATGAACATATCCATTAAAAAATCAAAAGCTTGACCTCAGCTCCTGTTTCTAAGCCTTAACATAATTAAAACGTGCATCAAAAGAGTTTCTAACTGCAGATGTAATTCTAAATGAGGATGTGAAATTGCAAGTAAATGTGATGGAGAAGATGAAAAAATTGATGTCTAACAACATTTTTAATAGTTAAATATCTAGCAATCATGTCTTCATATAACAATAGCCACTGAATAAGGTTTGGGTGTTAGCAACATTTCTGACCTACAACATTTAAATAAATCTTATTATGTAGTTTAGATTTAGTTCAATTCTGAAATATGCCATTCCCCCCTCCCCCACCACTACAATCCCATGGCAAATGTTGTTAAAAAAATGCAAAAGTACTCAGGATTAATAAATATTATATATGCAGTTCTGGGTGATACTTGGCCTGAATAACAAACTTTACATTTTCTAGTGTACTTGGTCAACATAACTAAATAATGACTTCTCTTTGATTTAATTACCACTTTTTCTACTATGCAGAGGAAAAATAGGAGACTGGGATAACTGGTTGGTCCAAACCTTTAAACGTGTTGGCAGGGAAAGTTAGAATATAGGACTTTGTTGTAGGTGGAACCCATTTCTCCCTGCTGGAGAACAGTTATTTATAATATGGATGCTTACATCATTAAAACATTGTTTAAGGACCTGAGCTTTGTTTTTGAATTCTTTCATAGTAGCGTATCATTCAAATGTAGAAAAATTGGAGTGCATAGTTCAAAAGCAGACATCGGTGAGAATAAATGAAGAACTTTCCCATACTGCAAGATAGATGAGCAGGTTGTGAGTTTCATTCATCTGGAATAATTGATTTACATCAGTTCTGCAGAGCTTTAGGAAATTGCTATTTCAAATCAATTTGATCCAGTTATAAAGTACAAGACAGTTTAGCTTATTTTAACTGTGCTTTGTGAGATGGATATGAAGATATTCAATAACATTTGGATTTTAAATTCATTAAATTGTGAAAGTATACAACATCTGTCTTAATTATAAAATTCCATCTACTGATATGCTGATTGGGGTTTAGATAGCCAAATTATATTTTACATATTTTTCAACTGCAACTAACGTGAATCAACAGAATATGGAAGGTCACTTAAGGAATTTAAAAATTTCTCTAAGATTATGGGAGCTATTATCAGCTGTGCGTCTCTAAAAAGGAACAGATAAAAAATTAGCAGATTTGCAAAATAAAGTTACTAAGAAATTTTAGCTTTTATTATGTATAAGATATAATGCAATTTTAAAAAATTCTGTGTCTTAATTATTTTATTTTTTTATTCAAAGAGAAGATTAAAAATAAAAAGGAAGTGCATAAAACATGGTTTCTACAGCAGAATCTCATCTCTTTTTTAACAGCCTGCTGTGCTACACTGCAGATCTTTGAGCCTGTTTTTCGTCATTCTTTTTGTACTCAGACTGTTTCCGGATAAAATGAATGATGGCAATAAATAATTTGGGAGAAATTCGTGGCAACTCATAAAACAATATTTGTCCTATTATGTGAAACCGAAGGTCAAAGTTTGAAGTAAGATTTAAAAGGAGAGGTCAGCAATGACTTCCTACTCTCCTCGTTTAAATCCCCAAAGCTGCTGAGTTTGCCTGCAATATGCCAGTACAGCAGGAATAGTTAATAACTACTTCTCCAAATGAACTCTCCCTGTGAGAGTCCCGGTGCTTTAGCGAGTTTAACCTAATCTCATATCTGTCAGCTAAGTAAGTACTACTAACCCTCTTTAACATATAGCAAACCTAGTCTCTGAGAGACCAGCAACAAGGTTATGCAGGAAGTGTAGAGCAGAAGAAGAAACAAAAGGCTTGATTTCTTTATTCTCATGAGCTTTAGTTACAATATGTTTCTTCTATCCAACACCAGCAATTAGTCACGTGCTGACTTTCAAAGGCTGCAGTCATCATCTGTTTCTCCACACATATGGCAGCTGCCCCTCTCTGAACTGAAGTCTTCGTGCTACAATGACCACAGGTCTCTTGGTGAGATGGATGAATTCTGTGCTTTATCAATGGTGCTAGACTAGCTTCTATTACACATACACATACACAAAATTGTTTATATGTAATTATTGAATGCCTTTCCACCACAGTTACTCATATTTGCACGTGTATGTGTGCATGTGTTTATACGTGTATGGGGCAGGAAGGGCAGGCAAATCACTTTGGGTTTAAACAGGTTGGACTAGAAGATAACTGAATTGCCTCTGCTCCTCCCTTTCTTTCTCTAGAGTGAAGAGAATCCATGCCACTGCCAACAGTTAAACTGGCTTGATTAATGAGCTCAATTCTGCCAGCCTTCCTGCAATCTCTTCTGAAGTTTTAGATTTGGTTTAATGTAGTTTAGTCTGGGGTGAGAAGTTGGGCTGCTTTTAATTTTATCTGGATCATTAAACCAGAATCTAATTGGCACTCATAATTGAGGGGGAAGACTTCTTCCCCTTTGAACTGACTCAGATAGCAATGAACCAAAATTAACTAGATCCACAGAAAAGAAGTTGACAGCAGTGTATTCTGCTTTGTTCAGATGTGCATGAGATTTGCATTTGGAAATGTGATACAGCCAAATGCAACATCCAGAATTCATTGTTTTGTAGTGACTTGTTGAGGAAATGTTTGTGATAAGTAAGGATAAGTGGATAAAGAGATCTGAATATTTCTGTGAAATTTGATGCCAGCTCTTTCTCTTTACTGAGGTATTGTTTTAACTAGAAAGTCCAGGATTTAAAATTTGAGATGCTTACTTTCTTTCAGGTTGAGTTAGGCTCCACTCTAATCCCTGTCTGTAGGTGGCACTGATCCTTCACTTTAACAGCAGCAGGGAATTTATGAGCGCAGTGAATTGCAAAAAGAGACCTGATTTTTTTAAAAAACAAAATTAAGATATGTCTCTGCAGTTGTGAATCTGGTAGTTACATGAAGCGCGTATGAGCCTACAGAGCTCACAACACTGTAAGAGTGAAGGAGGCATGTTCCTGCCTTTAACTTATAGAGAGTATCATTATGTAATGTTATTCTGTAGGTTTTGGCATGGTTTCCTTTCAGTTTTCTTTTTTCAAGCGCATTAGAACTTGAAGCAAACAAGAACTGAAAAACCTGACCAGCACCTCATGCATGCTTGATTTACTTGGAATCAAAAACTGATTTTACTTTTTTTCTGGTTGAATAATTCCTGGAGTGATGTAATTCTGCTAGGAAGGGTGTGGGATTCCAGATAGAATACAGCAAGTTGTCTGAATATCTGGTATAAATCTATTTTTTGCATTCTTATATTTGTGGATTAATAAGATGAATCTTTGACTAGTAGTATCCATTCTAATCAAAACAGGTAGGGTCAGATTCAGAAAGTGATTTAGATGCTGTACCATTGAAAATATTACAGCCCTGGGTTGGCCACCCTTACCTGCAATAATATCACCTTGTCTGGAGACAATTAGTTGTCCGAGAGAAAAGCCACAGAAATTTGAAAGCTGAATAATGTAAACCAGACAGGAAGAAATACTGAAGGGAGTAAGAGGGCGTATGATCTTTTACTCAAAGACAGTTAAGAACTTAGTTCCATCAGGGAAACTGAGCTATGAAGTCTGCTCTCATGTAGTATTGTCTTTAAAGCACATCTTCATGCCATCCCACCCTAAGGCAGCAAGAATTAATTTACTCTGATTCCCTGTCACACTAAGCCTGGAGGAATGTCCTAAATTAGTATGCAAGATATTCTGCAGCAAACACCCACTCTTTTCCAAGTTGTAGAGATTAATAAGTATTTATTGAAGCGGGCATTTGAACTGAACTCTCCTACAGGAGTATCCTAACGAATTCTGCAGGCCACTGTGTCAATCTGTCACTTTTCCCTCCTCCCTTCTCCCTCTAGTCCCTAATTAAGGTCCTTCAGGTTACATGGAGGTATGCTGGATTGAAGTTCAACATGAAGAATTTGTTAGGGGAGCAATTCAAAACTATTTAATCACTGGCCTGTTGAATGCATTTGGAACTGTCTAACTCATCCATGCCCTATCAAAAAGGGATACTTACAGGTTATCTGTGAGAGAGAAACTGGCAAATGGGATGTAAAGAGGATCATCTAGCCTGAGTATAAGGAGTTTTTCCTCAAACACCTTGGCAATAATAGCTTTTAGGTGACAATACTAAATATTCTCAGTTTGAAAATCAGGGTCTTCTAGATTTTGCTGTTAGGAATGTTAGGATTTTATATGTGCATTGCTTAAATCTAGAGAACTACTCTGAAGAGTTCCTGGGGATTTTGGGTGCCTCAGTTCTGGTTCTGGGTGCTTGCATGATGATGTGTGTTGGTCTGATATAATTTCCAAGCTACCTGTTTCTATTCAGGAGATAAGATTTTCCTTCAAGGTAGAGCAGCAGGATTCAAGACAGTGAATGCAAAAGGTTGCCTCAATAAGAAGATTTCACCCAATTTAACTATATTAAAATTTATTCCAGCACACACACATGTTTCCTTAAATGAGGATTTGGCACTGAGGAAGCTAGCATTTGGGTTGAATACATTTTTTATAGTCTGTTTTTTATGCCAAGACTATTACCTTTCTTTTGGAGAGGAAAGCAACAGCAAACTCTAACAAAGCGGGAGGGGAAAACTGGGACTTGGATTGCATTATTTCTTTCCCCAGTTTCTTGATCCAGAGATGTGTGGGGGGAGGTGGGGCGGTTCATCCTGTGGGGCCTTTATGTTGCATTCAGACCAACTTTTCAGAAGAAAAGTTCTGCTCAGGTGAAAGTGAATAAGTAGATTCTGTGCCCAGAAAAGTTGTCTTTGGGAGCAGAGACAAAGGGTTTCAGCAAGGAATAGCTCTGTCACAAGTAGAAAGAGGGGAACCTGAAGCCCACAAGGCATTCTCACAGTTCTCCTTAGATGGTCTTTACAACTTAAATAGAGGACATTGTTTCCCTATGCTGATCAGATATTTACTCCAGTTCCTTCCCATACCTTTCCTCATATTCTTTTTTGCTTCAGCTGTGCAGTTCCTTTCCTTTTATTTAAAGTCCTTTTCCAACACTAACTTCTCTCATTGACTTGTTTATTTTTTTGGCAGATTCTGCCAAAGACACTTCACATCTTGTGCATAAGGTGCTCTTCAAGTATGGATGAAAGGATGATTGCTATGTAAGATTCACTAGGGAGAAGAAACAGATAGATACAGGAAGATGGATGCCAAGGTGCCAATACCAGTTAGTGTGATAATCTCATTTTCAGAGCTGTGTGAGTCCCACAGACAAAACAGAATTCAAAAGAAGTGTTTGAAAGACAATGAAAAAGTTTTTATTCTATCTTTCTTAGAAAGTTTTCTGAGTGGAAAAGGCTGTAAGGAATGTCTGAGACCCCTCCAAACAGGTAAGGGAACCTGGAGGAAAGGAGACAGGAACTGACAGCTTGCTAAGACATACGAGATGTAGCAGTACTCTATGTCTTAGCAAATGAAAAATGGACTACTAATATAATAGCTTCTATATTCCACATACATAATTGCAGGGCAACGTGAATTTTTATAATGCTATTCCACATTGCTGAGATTTTCAGTGTGGATGAGACTAGGAAGTAATTAGAACACATCTGTTTTTTTCCTCAAGAAAGTCATGAAGACTTCTATTTATTTAATTTTTATTTGCACAGTTTGCATCAGAGCACATCTCACCTTGTGTGACGGACATCAGGGTTAATGGACACAGTCAGTGGCATAAGGATTAAGAACTAGTCCATCTCTAAGAAAGGGTGGTCTCATGTTTTTGTATAAATACATATGCAGAGAGAACATGGCAGGATTAGTAAAGGAGGCTTTTAAAAAACATTTTAGTGAAGGAATCTGACTGACTGCCTCGGAACAGCAAATGCAGGGTCTGACAGAAGGGAAGATATTCTGTCTGCAAAAGCCAGATGTGGAGAAGTCTTACAGTGCAGAGCAAGAGCAACAAACTTTTAATCAGCCCAAGCATCCCCTCATTGCCCCAGTTCTCTGCCTTCAGAAGCTGATGATGGTACAAAAGTCATTTTCACACCCAGTACTGTGGTCCCTTGCTGAAGGGTGCTTTGTAGACCTGCATGGCCTGTATCCAGTATGAAAAACACTCTCAAACGATTTTTTTTTCCCAGACAGATTGCCTTTTACCAGTTGATTATGGCTGTTTATTAACAGCCATATAATTTGTAACTAATTTATTTTTCCCTGCAGCAATGGCAGAAAAGTCCCTTCACAGTTGAGGAGTGAGCATCTGAATTGTGCCTTATGTTTGCACATCAGGCAAAGTCATATGGAGAAGAACTGAAGCATATTTTTATTCACAGTCAAGAATGACTGTGGAAGCATAGTTTTTCAGAGACAGCCGTTTTAGACACAAATATATAATGAATGAAGACTGCTCATCTACATAAAATGCATATTTGTATGGATAAACCCTAAATGCAAATAGCTCTATCTTATTCCTGTCTTATTTTTATTTTATTCTGAAGGCATTATTATTTTATATCACTATTAGGCTTAGTAAGTGTTTGAAATATTAAATTTAAGTGAAATAATAAAAACCTGTTGTTATTTTTCAAATTAGCATTAATTTCTTCTAGTGCAAATGTTTCTGCAATTTGTTACTATCTTACCAAACTAAACATCAAATTAAGTATTTAAAAATTTCAGTAATTTTAACAGATTTTATTGAAAAGGGGTGATCAACTTTGTGGTGACATGATCTAAAAACCTGTGGTTTCCTTCATTTGCTGTAGATCACAGGAAGCTATAGTGAACCATATGCATTTCTAATCTATTTCTGTTAAATGTACCATAGAGAATCACCTGATTATTAACTTGATAGTAAATGTCCAGTTAAGTTCAGTAGCATACCATATGTGTGATAGTACATTGGCTAAGGGAAAGTGAAACACTAAATATGCAGCTTGTTGAAACCTTGTTCTCCCACTCAATTTAAAAGTGTTCTGTTAGCTGATGCAGAGCAGTCAGAAAATACAACAAAACCAGTTATTACCAATCTGCTACTATTTTGAGTAAATTGATTGAATAATTACCCCCAAGGACATCTATGATCTGGCACCTTCCTTGCTTCAGATTAGAGGATGAAAAGGAAGAAGAGTGTGCTGAGGTGATGCATGATTTCCCATTACAGCTGTACAGAAAATGAAGATTTGTACTTGTTTTTATCATTGTGAATCACTGGCTACAGCTTGTCTGATGTGAGCAAATATGAAGAGATAAAGTTTTGTCTTCAGAACTGCTAAGGTATGAAGACATATCAATAAGATGGTGGTGGTGCCGACCACCAGGTCAGTTGCTATCAGAACCATAGATGGAAACATAAATATAGTCCTGGCAGATGTAAAATACAAGTCAAAAGTGTTATACTTGATTTTATTATTTTTAAGGTTAGTAGTGCTGTTAGTTAGAGTTGTCTTTGAATGCTTTATCCCCAGAGAAAGGAAGTTCTATTCTTCACCACTTAAATAGGACTCAGAGAAGAACAGAAGCAGAAGAGAGGCTCCAAAACTTTTCCTGGATCTTAGGGGAGGTATGGATTATGATTTGATTTATATTGAAGTTATTAATGGTGCAAAATCAGGAGATGTCTGACATTGGGGAATTTTGTGACCAGAATGTGAACCAACACCATGTGAAGAGCAGATACCACATTATGAAGGAGGAATGATGCTATATGCATTAGGAACATGTGTATGCATATCTCTGTTTTCCCTCAAGGTTGCCTCCCATCTAGAGGTTAGACTATGAAGGCACAATTAGAACTCTAGAAATCTTGTCTTAAAAATTCCCGTAGTCCTAACCAAAGAAAAGAGATCTCATAGCAGCAGGAGGGATTTCTCTAAGAGAATGATGTTTATCCTTATGCAAGAATCTAGTGTAAGATTTAAGCAAGACTTAGATGATACTTGTTAGGCATTGATTGAATACATAAAGCTCTGTTGAGGAAACTATACTGAATGTAGCAAAGTATTATTATGAAAAAAATAAGTGAATTCTTGTATAATGTGTTATAAATCTTCTTTAAAAGATGATTTATGTTACTATCATTGGTTGCAAGTTTTTTGCCTGAAAGGTGCTAGTTTATTCTGGAACAAACTATTTAAAAAGTTCTGACTTGATAGCAAGTGGCCAGCTGTGTCACCTGAACACATATTTGCAAATGTTCCTTCCTGATGTCTTTTTGTCTCCTCTGTAAACTCAAAAATTTATTCTTTAGTGCAGGTATGGTTATGTCGTCAGAGACTGATTTGAATGAATGAGTGGGTTTTGGAATATATTTGTCATAATTTGGAGCCTTATTATTTCCTTGTAAATTTTGCTCCCTTCTCAGGCCCCATTGTGAAATAAAACCATAATGTGGCTTGAGTACTTCCACAGGTGTCCTCTTTGTTAATCAATGATCTTTAGAATTTGGCTTTTTTGTTTGTCAGTTGAAAGAGTGGTCTGTTTTAATGCAGTAAAAATAATGAAACCTTGATTTTCATGAAAAAAAATTCATATGCCTGTATGAACAAATAGATACTTGGCTGTTCAAAATATAAACCCATAAATAGCAGTCTCTTATTGCAAAAATAATAATGTTTTTTTATTTTAATATATGTTAGCTACTTACATTGTGAACACCTATTTGTAAAAAACTTGGTTCCCAAGTGCTTTTTTCTCTGATTATTCTGAATTTTAGAGCTTAATTAGAAGAATTTCCTTGGAAAACAATGCAAATGTGTCATTAGCAGTTTTTTCTAGTGGTAGGCTCTCTCATCTGGAACATAAAACTTGAAATTCATTAATAGTTTTGTCTTTAATTGCATATTGGCTAGGCAGTTTTTATCAGACTTTGCTTTACTATGTTTATTAGAACTGGTTGACTTATTCGTCGTTGTTAACAATTTTTACTGACATTTTTCACTTACAAATAATTCCTGATTTAATCCTCAATTCTGTCTTTGAGTTAACAGGCTGGATCCAGTCTCAGGAAAGTGGAATATGATTGCTAGTTCTAACAGCATTTCATTTTGATAGATTGGCTGAAGTAACCTAGAGCTCAGGCGCGAATGACTTGACTCATTTTTGTGGAACTTAGGCAGTGAAAAGTGATAAACATAAATCTTGCAAGCCCGAATCCATACTCATTGTATTTTAGAAGCTTAAATCAGGCATATAAAGTAGAAATCTCTTAGTCTGGTAGGCTCCCTCTGTAGATAGTGAGGAAATACATGTTCTGTGGGGAGTAAATCTGATCACTCAGAAATTAATCTACTTGTACAATGTAGCCTGTCTCTCCATGCTCACTCTAACAGGAATACTGAGTGACTTCCTTCTTTACTTGGACATTTATACATACCATAAAGTTACAAAGCTGAACCTGAATCTGAGTGTAAAACACTGTAGGAGATCAGTAGGAAATTTTGAAGGATGTGTTTAAGTCTTGCCTTCTCCAGTGCACAGTTTATAATTCACAGAAGTACCCCTGCTCATTTCTGGCTCACGGTGGTAAAATTGTCTTGGAGTTAGTTATCAGTCACCCCTTTCTCACAAAGTGCTATTGAACTTGGAAGATTGCCTTTTCTCAGGAAGATTACTGCTGAAGATCTTTTCTGAGGTGAAAGAAAGAGATTGCTCTCTGGGTGAGGAGGTTTGAACCCATTTTTGTTCTCTTTTTGGAAGAGTTTTCCAAGACATCTGATTTGATAGGTATGCTTTTAGAAAATAGGAAAACCAGAATTCAACAGTTAATTAATTAGATAAGGAAGAGCTTCATGTTCAAAATGGGACATTTAGATAGTGAGGACATTCTGGCCTCCTGGAAATCCAAGTGTCTCCAAGGTCACAGATCAGAGAATCTATAATTTAGACAACTAAGTAATGTCTAATCTCCATTAGGTACTTCAGTTGGAATGAACTATGTTTTTATTTCCTTATCCATAAAGTAAGTTTTACCCCCTTCTCATTTTATATGTAGTAAATTGAGGCACACTTTTCTCTTCTATTCAAAATATCATCACTACTACTATGTAAGTAGGAAAAGTAGTTTGGTAGACTCCAGAGTCACATGATAGAGGTTCTTGTCTCTCATTGCATCATCATCATCATCATCATCATCATCATCATCATCATCATCATCATTATTATTAACAGTGATAATTTTCTCACTAGAGAGTGAGAAATAATAAATAGATAATGCATTATCACGGAATATATTTTCACATGAAAACTTGGATTAAAAGTGATTTTTGCAAAAATTACCTCCCCTTAAAAAAAAAAAAAGAGTGAAAATTGTTTATGTGAGGTTTTAGTGCTTGAAAATCATTTATGTGTGTTTTAGTTGGTAAGAACACATGCATGTCCCTAATTCCCTCGAGACATAAGGAACAAAATGTATCTGAAATACAGGCATCCCTGAATTCCTTGTAGCCTGAGGGCTCTGGTGTGCATAGGGCAGACTGTGTGGTTGGCCTCCCTTGTTCTCTGTCAGGTCCTGGTCCAGATGACTTGTGAGCTTTGATTGCCATTGGAGAGTCATATGTGACAGGCACAGGAATCTTGAATCTGGTTTTTTTTTTCAGATCCAGTGGCAACTCAGGATGAGAGTAGGTATCCCTGCTTTTCAGCTTCATTTATTTTCATGGTATCCTGGGTATTTGGCACTTAACAATAATATAATACTGATTTAAGAACCAAGAAAAGATACACAAAAATATGGAGGTTTAGGGAAATGTTCGTGACCATATTACATATTCACTTGTTGCCTCTGTTTCTAATCAATGCTGTGGGGTTCCTATCTTCCTGCATTTTATCCTTTTCCTCTTTAGTTGATGGTGAAAATTAAACACCGTTTACAAGTATTCAATCTTATGCTTAATTAGGATTGCTAGTCATGTGACACATCCTTTGCAGGTGACAGTTTCTTTCAGGGTACCAGGAGTGGATTTAGGTGACAACCTTAGTTTGGATCCACACCTATTATATGATGATGAACAGCTGAAAAAAAAAGCTGAATATAAAATAGTTGATCAACCATTCCACTATGAAATATACTTTCTGTGTGTGTGTATATATATACCTGCATACACATATGTACATTTGTGTGGGATCTTTACCATTCAGGAACATTCCAATTCTACTCAAAACTGGAAAGTTATTAAAATTTGAAAGGTTCAGTCATTTACCTTTTAATTCAGCTTGTGTGTACAAAACCATTACCTCAGCATTTGAGTGAGCCCTACTTGTCAGTAGTGTAAGTAATTAAAGGGTTCAGTTGTTAAATATTGCTACAAGTATTTCAAAAATAAACTGTTATTTTTAAAGACAGATTGGGAGACAAGCACATATGAATAATAAATATGTGGTTACATGCATAGATCTGTTGCTGGAAAAATAGCTGCTGACAGCTTGCTATTTTTCATCACTTTTCTTCATTAAAAAAGGCAATTGGTGAAATTATGGTTGAGGGTGGGAAATATGAAGGAATGAAGCATTAATGGTAGTTTCCATTTTGAAATTCAGCAATGATCCTCATAGCAAGGGAAAATCAATGCAAACATCACACTTGCAGACCAAAACTAATCATGTCTGTTCCATTTGTCAAGTGTTAAATTGCAGAGCTGAAATATTTCAATGAGCTATTTTAGTCAAGCTAGTCTTTCTGAGATTGTTCACTTATACAAAATATTTAACTTAAAACCATCTACCTTGAGATAGTAAACGATTTTGTTTACAGCTATCCTAACCTTGCCTCCCTACCTTCTTCCCTTTTTAATTTTTAATTTTTTTTTAAGATTAGTCTTGTTAGTGAATTATGATTGAAATTAATTGACACCTGCCTGCTGAGGGATTAGTCACAGCCACAGTCTGTAGCTAACACGCTAACACAATGAACAATAATACACATCACAATATTAAAATATTCCTCTGTCTACATGTTTACATTATCAAATGTCAGCAGCTGTCCTTGCTGTGGATGATTTTTAAGTCTTTCAGGAAAATGACTATCACACATTGCTGTAGACAGTGGCATACATGGAAAAATGTCAGTTTAATGACCAAAACATTCATTCTGCATCTTGTTTTCCTTGTCCTCTCTCCTGGTGAATTCCCAGCTTGAAACACAAAGATGTATGGGAACACAGAGACCTTTAAGAAGTTACTAAACCATTAACAGACCTAAACATAGTTAAAGGCCTTTATAATGCTCTGCAATTTAATTTTAAAATAAATGTGTATCTGCAGTGCCCCTGTCTTCCAATGTCATTTCAAAAAGTATCCAAACCATCTTAAAATTTGCTGTACTAGAGCAAGGTGGTTTCCATTACAAGTCTTCAGCATTAATATGTAACACATATAATAAGCAATTTCTGTGGTTGCAGTATGGAACACAGTACATTAAATTATCTTTACTAAAGAAATAATAATATGGCTTTTATTAGATCTAGAAGAACATCACAGGCTCAGGCTGGTTAATATGAAGCCTACTATATTAGCAATTCTAACATATATAGGTATTTTTAATGGCTCTTTTTTTTTAATTTAGCATAGCTTTCTCTATCATAAACACTAAGACTCAACAACTATACTTTAGAATGTTTTATACATCATTGTTTTATAGTATGGTTACTTGTTTTTGAAAGATGCATTACTATCCCACTAGTTTTTATAATGGCTGAATGTAATGTTTAGTAAAGAAGGAATGGAAATTAAGTGTTACTAAAATGTGATTCTTTTCTACTACTGTTGACCTTGGAATATATTTGTAATTCTGTAACCATTGCTACATCTCAAGGCTTCAAATAAATATCATGTAAGGGACACTATGAAATTCAAATGCAGATTTTCTGATTCAAAATGTAGAGCTCTGTACTGTGATAATTTCAAATGTTACACGTGCTGTCTTTCAATATTGCTTGTCACACCCATATTTTTTTACCTGGAAATAAATTCCACTGCCATGTGGAGAGGAAAAAGTGGCAGCACAGGAAAAATGCAAATTCTGGAAATTTGCTTTCCAATATGATGAACCATATTTAAAGAAATCAGAACATACACTTAACAAAACAAACAAAAAAAATCTACTTTGTATTCTAAATATTCATCCCCCTCAATTCACTTCTTAAAACATTTGGCTTTCACTTAAAAGAAAGCTGATGATGTTCAGAGAAGCATAAAACTTTTATGTCGCTGATGTTGACTTATACTAGAGTGTCTTCTTGACAGAGAAAAGCAAAGAAAACCTCTGGATATGTCTTGGGCCTTGCCCTGACGAAATTAATTTTCCCTATAGCAGCCCTTACACTGCCATGCTTCTCATTGGTAGCCAGAGAGGTGCTGATAACACCCAGGTGTTTTGGCTACTGCTGGGCAGTGCTCCAACATCATCAGAGCTATTTCTCCAACATCTCCACCTCCCATCAGGAGCCTGGGGGTGGGCAAGATCTTGGCAGGGGACACAGCCAAGGCAGCTGACCCAAACGGACCAAATGGATATTCCATACCATATCTGCTCAGCAATAAAATCTTAGAGAAAGGAAAATGAAGAGGGGCTGGAGGTGGGTTGGAATTTGTTACTTACAACTTATGCCTTCTGGAGCAACTACTACCTGCACTGAAGCCCTGCTTCTGGAAAGCAGCTGGGCATTGCCTACTGATGGGAATTGGAGAATAAATCTTTTGTTTTACTTTGCTTTCAAACATGACCTTCACCCTTGCTTTATTAAACTGCCTTTATCTTGACCTACAATTTTTTTTCTTTTACTACTCTCCTCTTCCAACTTTTGTTTTTCCTCTTAATGGTAAATAATCCCATTCACTATTTTTTTTCTGTTTGACCAGAATCTGAGTAAAAGTACCAGAGCAGCTGGAGTTGTTTCAGCAGAATAATTGGAAGATGAAAGTTTATAATGTTTTCATATTTAATACCTCTCTATACTAGATCTGCCTAGCTTCTACACCTCTTTGTGAGAAGTTCAGAAGTAGCAGAGGAAAGCAGAAGTGTTGGTGGTCCTTTTCTTGCAATACTATTTCTCTTGCTTGAAACAATGGCTGGGAATTTGACCCTGCTTGAGCAGGAGAGTTGTACAGGATGACCTTCAGAGCTTCCCTCTAACCCCAGCTATTCTGTGGTTCTGTGAATTGATTTTGTTGCGTCTCAAAGGAGTGTTTTTTCTAAGAGAGCTATTAGAAACAAGATGCTAACAGAGGTGCCAATGACCTCTACTTTTCAGGCATTCCCTGGCAGTCATTACAAAAGGGAATATTTCTGCTTTGTTTTGAAACCGTGAGAATATTCCCTTGTGACCATATCCTGCTGGCTGCCTACCTTCTCCCACAAATGGTGGGTTTTGTATACCAGTTATTATACCCTTTCTATGTGAGGGGACAACTCAATTACATAATCAGGTTCAGCTGAAATCATGCTTTAGTTTTCTTACTAAAGGACACTGTAAATTTTCTTAGGTTTAATCTCTTTTGCTACATAAAATGCCATACTTGTTTAAATATTAAAATTTTTCTGCATCAGATAATACATGTTAAAACCATCTTACTGGTTAAAATAAACACAAACTTATTTATCTGAAATATTAGTCTATAGTACTAGATTTATTTTTAAAACCATGTCCACATTAGAGGAAGACTGACAGAGTTGTTTTTAGCCCTAATGAAACTAAGTAGTAAAAATTAGTCATGTTTTGGTTTAGTGCAAACCTAATTCATTTTGCTTAATCAAAAAGCCCACAACTTATATTTTTCAGTCTAGCTATTAATCAGAGAACAGGCTGCAGTTTGAATTTGAACTGCAATGTGTTCAAGAGACAGATTGATAATATTAGGACATACAAGCCCTTAGGGCAATGAAATAACCTGTCCCTATTCCTTATACACTCAGCTAAGAGTGGGTACCAGTTAATTGCAAAGACAGATACCTGCTAGGAAAAGACCTACTTGACTGTAGTTACTATTCAATAGCTGTATAGCAATGGTTTCTGCATATTATTAATCTAGACTAGATTCAAAAGAAAGCTTGAGAGGGCATCTTCCTCCTCTCTCCTCCAAGGTTATGTATTGGAGTAAGAATGTAAGTACTATAAGCATAAACTTACTGAGTCATCCACTTACAAGTCATCAGGAGTTAAATTTCAGTGTTAAAGAGGGAACAACTGAAAAAAATTCCTTATTAAATAAAAACAAGTAAGGAGAATTTTTGGAGTGTTTACATCTAGCAGTAACTCTGCATGTGACTGTTCACTCTAAGTACAAATCTGTGGAAACTGCTGCTCAAGCTGTGTTTCCAGCTGTAGGATGCTGGAATGCTGACTTAATAACCTAGAAAATGAAGATGAACTTTTATTGGTGGATTCTGAGAGAATCACACTGTTAGCAGATTGTACTGAATCTGGCTGTGTTTTGGATTTGTGGCTAAAGAAGAATTGATAACAGGTACCAGTAAGAAGTGATTTGCACAGTGTTAAGGCATTCTTTTTTTCTATCTCTGTTCTGCCTAATTCAGTATACTGGGAGTAGGCGAGAGATTAGGATGGGACAACTGACCTGACTTGGCCAAAAGGATAATCTGTACCATATAATGTCACTCTTGACAATAAAAGCTGGGGCCTAGGAAGAAGGGTGGGGTTTTGTTTTCTAAGGTGTCTGTTTGTATGGGCAGTGATCCACCTGTAGGAGGTGGTGAGTGATTTCCTGTTCATCCTTTCTTTTTTCTCTCCTTATTTTTCTTCACTGATTAAACTGTCTTTATTTTGACCCATGAATTTTCTTGTTTTTCCGCTTCCTATTCCTTCTCCCAGCCCACTGGGTAGGGTGGGGGAAGGAAAGGGCAGAAATGTGGGTGCTTGGCTGCTGGCTAGGGTCACTCACCACAGTGGTTAATTAATTTTTAAGTCAATACTACATCATTTCTGTCAGTACAACTCAGCAGGTATCCAAAATACATCAGTATCCAGGGTATGAGAAATGATTAGCATTGACAATCTGTGTCACAACTAAGTACCTACTTAAAAGGTGACCAAAATCTCCCTCAAAACCAACTGCATACACAAAACAGCGTAAGAAAATAAAATAACAAAAAGACCTAGCAAAGCCACGTCTCCACAGGAAGCAACACACATTAAAGTAGTCATGTTGTTTCTTCCATGAGATAACACAACTCTAAACCTTGTTAGTGGGGTCAGTGGAGTGTCTTTTAGGAGTTCCTATGTTTGAGAATTTCTTGAATTTTCTTTGGTTAAAAATTGGATAGTTCTCTGCTGTATTTGAATAACATAAAAGCTACAGTCATATCCATAAAAACTACAAGCACCAGAAAGATAAAGGGTAAAATTGGTTTTTTTATTATGACTACATTACTCTTCTAAGGACAAGGATGCTTCAGCATGTTGTGACATGCACCCATATAAAATGATTTTGATGTTTCACCAGTATATTATCCTATTAAAGATAGAAATTGGCATTCTGTCAGTGTAACACATCCCTGAGGTCCTTCAGGAATTACTACTGAATTTCATTTTTCATTTAGCTGCTACATGCTGTACATTTATTAACAAAATAGGACTTTGGTAGATCTGCAGTGAACTGTGTTCACCCTTCAGGCAAACAAGCCCCTCAAAGCTCAGGAGTTTTAGCTCACAAGCTGTCTGCTTGTCTTGCAAGTTTGCTTCTTTCTGCAAATCTAAAAGCACTCAACAGCTGAAATGGAAGGGATTGCCTAGAGGAAATGTGAATATTTCAGCAGTGAACCACTGGGAAGCTTCCACAGCTGAAAAGAAATGCATGGAAAAATCCTTTCAGATGTGTCTTGTAAGGAAATCACTAATCATGATATTTAAATTACTTTTAGAAGATGAAGTATAAATGCAGATGAGGTACAGATTAGTGGCTGGGACAAAAGCATTGTTAATGAGAACTGAGAGAAGTGCAGAATACAAAGGGCAGGGTCTGAAAGCACTGGTCTAATTCTCCAGAGAGACTGAGTTGGAGGAAAAAGTGCAATTAAGAAAAACCATCGAAGCTGCCCTAGTCACCAAATTCTTGAGCAAGACTTCATAAAAAATGCTTAGGCAAACCAGAAATCTGTTTTTCATAGATGCTGGAAGAAAAGAGTAGAGATTTATTTAGCACTAAGTGATTGCAGTGTCAAAACAAGATGGGTTAGAATTTTCAATCACAGAAATATATTCATTCTGGGAGTTGAAGGTTCTGATGCACAAGTCATTTGGATATTAAAGGCCTATTCTTAATGAATGTTAAATGAATGGTGTGTGGCCTTGTGTCCTAGTTTCTGCCAAGGACACAAGCGGTGGAGGCTGGAGTCACGTGGGCATGTCTGGGTTGTTATTCTATACCATTCACGTCATTTCGGGGGAGTGGAAGTTAAGGGATTCTCACTTCCATGGAGAAGAGGATGTGGCTTTGGGACGAGGTAAAAGGTGGCCTGCATCCGCTAACATTTTGTCCTTTTCCAGGGGATCATGTGGTTGGTTAATGCTGATCCCATTGTCAACCATTATTTTTCATTGCTGGGGCAAGGGGGAAGTGACCCTCATTTCTGAGGAGACAGATGTCCTTTTTTGTTTGGGAAAAAATGTGGTGGAAGGAGGGGTGGGGTGGCACTGGCTGTGGTTATGTCAGGCTTATTGAGCATTTTGCATGTAATCACCCTCCTTTATGCACTATTATTAGTATTGTTGCTGTTAGTTTGTTTTCTTACCTCATTGTTGTTTCCAGTAAATTGTTCTCTCCACCCTTTTTGACTTATCTCTGCCTTTTGTCTCTCTCTTCACTGGAGGGGGTGGGAGAAGGGAAGCAATTGGATGGGCCTTAACTTCCAGCTCAGCTTAAGCCACAACTGGCCAGGGCTGACTAGATTTAAATATTAGTCTTTTTATATATCAGTAAATCCTCATCTGCTGGCTGTGATCATCACAAAATGATCAGAAAATTATGGAAAGATTTATATGTCTGATACCAGACAGACTAGAACTTGTTTGTCATAAGAACTGGTACCCTCAAGGATTCCCTATTTCGACCTAAAGAGCTCACAAGTATACTACAAAAGCTGCATCAGATGATATTGGAGAATGGGTAGTATATATTAGTAGATAGCAGTTTAAGAAAGATACCTCTCATATTGCATCACACACATTGTTAGGTCAGGAGGAGAAGACTTCACTGCCAGTATAGAAAGAAAAGCTAGGGAAGGAAGTGGCTGAAATCAGCAGGAGGGGCTGACTGTGATCAGCTTGAAATACCCATAGGTATTCAGAATGAGATGAAGACAATGGGGACAGAAGTGGGGGTAGTTAAGGTATTAATTTATTCACAGAAATGAAGGTATGAAGATTTCTGATAAGACTGAAATGGTGATCTTACCTCACCTTGCCTACTTAGAAGGCAATCAATAATTTTCATTTAGCATACCTTTATGTAGTCCAATTTTAAAGAACCCTTTCAAACAAAGAACTCCAAAATTTAATCATCCAATCACAGGTTCTTACAACCTAGAGATGTACTTTTGATTTTTTCTCGTCATTGTGATTTTTTTTCCCCTGCCTCACTAAGTCTCTCTCTTCAAGTGCCCCCTTACAAGAGTTGACTGGGCCTCATCAAGCTGCAGATCATTCAGATGTGGAAACAACTCAGAACTTCTTTTAAAACCCTTCTGGCTTGCTTAGGAATGTAGAACAATAAATCTTTAACCTAAAAGCATTTTCAACTTTAAAAGAAAGGAAAGAGGAGATTCCACAGCAATATTTTTAAATGCATCTCCAAAATTTCTTGCTGTACTTAAGGGGATCAAGAAGACTTCCTTAAAAAGACTTCTCCTCAAAAGCTAAGGATAGTATGAAAGATACAACTCCTGCTGGAACACACTGAGAG
This sequence comes from Margarornis squamiger, assembly GCA_035222235.1. Lineage (NCBI taxonomy): Eukaryota > Metazoa > Chordata > Aves > Passeriformes > Furnariidae > Margarornis > Margarornis squamiger. The sequence goes on along the minus strand of JAWWTY010000123.1, from coordinate 43,256,988 downwards.
GATTTTTTTTATTGCTTTCTTTCTTCCTCTTTGTTGTTGCTTCTGTTGTTAAATCTCATACTAGTCATGGAGAAAAAAGTGCACTTAAATCTCCACAGGTACATTAAAATTTAATGTTCACTAGAGTGGCTTAAAAACCTGATATTATTGTATTCCCAGATGATAGTAATGAAAAGATCAGAGATGCAGGTTTCCTGAAACTGCCAGATTTAGATCAAAGACACTCAAATCTGTGTGTCTCATTGCCTCTTGGTGATTTTGATGTTAACATATTTTGCCAAACTTTCTATTACAGAGTAAACAGCAGTATGGATAGTGCAGTTGATTTTTCTTCCTCAAATTCTATGCTGATCTGGTATCCATTCAGGAATATAGTAGGTGCCATATTACATATATTTTGCAAGTAAATCATACCAGTGACAAATCACAGCAGGTATACCATGTTTCCTCACAAATCATCAGCTTGGCAGAATCACTACATAAGCCAAACACCATTTGTTTTTAAATTGGTGTAGTTTGTATCCTGCTGTGTGAGCAATCTCCTTCCTTAAAGTTATAATAACTTCCTTCATAAAAGCCATTGTCTTCAAAGTACTTTTTTCATCTAGACTGTAATTTTCAGAGAGGGGGTAACAAAACAGTTTTCCTGGCATTTTCTTACAACAATTAGCTATAATGAAATTTTAGTGAATTACATATTCAGCTACAATCAGCTGTCTAGGTCTCTCTTTCAAATTCCAGTCATCTCATTCCTCAGCCTCTTTTATACATGCAGAGGTGCCTTGATAATTACTTCCAACGATTTCATTCAATTTAACAAGATCTACTTTGCAGCATTTGTTTCATGTTTGACCTGACAAGTGTTATATTTGTAACATTTCCATGTGCATCTTGCATTTCTGATTGCATTTTCAATAGTCAGATTTAAAAAAGCCGTTGTTTAAATACAGATTCAATCTCAGGAACTACTTTAAGTGTATCACTATATTTCACATTTCACTTGTTAAGCAGCTAAATCTGGGCAGTGTAGTTAAAAACTGACATGAGCTGTGCTTTTGTGTAGACTTTTAACTTGGAACACTCAGTCATGTGTGTCATAAGGATATCTTAGCTGAATGGACAATAATTTACTAAATTGAGCAACTAGATAATATCAGTTTTGTGGAGGACCAGGCATAAGTAGGCTTTGTCTCAAACATTCTGTTTGTTGTGACAGGAAAGTGGTGATGTGAAGAGGGGATCCTGTGGAAGTGGAGCAGTGCTGTCCTGAGCTGACTTCTTTTTATGTCTTGAGACTTGTGCCTGTGTCAACTTCCCCATCCCCTGCCAATTACTTCCTGGGGTACTCAAAAAGGGTGGCTGAACATGTGCTAATAGAATGGCATGAAAAATCTGTTTTACATAAGAGACATGCACCAGATAAGCTATAAAAGGAAGTGGATCCCCCTTGCTGTCTCTCTTTTTCCTCACTTCGTCTTGCTCTCTTTGTTGACCCTGGATCCAGACCATCCTTGCAGCAGGACCAATGCATGATCTAAGGTCTGGCAATCTTAATTCTTCTCTTTCTCCCTTTCTGCCTTTATTTCTCTCCACTCTTGTTTTGTCCTGGCAGAATATGGCTATCGTATTCTATCCTGTTCTTCATACTGAAGTTTGTTGAGGGAGTTGGGAGCTTGAGAAAAATGTTAAAAGCTAAGGGCTTGTTAGCCAGCACTTTTGAGACTAAATAGTGGGCCAGTCACCAGAGTTAAGGTGATTATACAAAAGAAGCTCCCTGACATGTGGACTGATGTCTTTGTTCAGCCTGATGGGAATTTATGATAAACATCATGCCCCCCTGCTGAGTATGTTATAACAGGTTTGCCTTGTGGTATCATGATATCACTGTTACTCAAACGCCATCTACCTTCTTAATGCTGCCTTTTTTTTTTTTTTTTTTTTTTTAATCCCTGTGGCTTCTGCATTACAAACTCAGTTTCTCCAGAAGTATTACAACATTTTGAAAGTGTCTTTGCAATAATCCCTAGACCTCAAGAGGTAGCTGGAAAAAGATATGCAGTAGAAGGATCAGGATATTCCAGAAACTGGTTATGGTGACAACAGCAAAAGAATTCAAATCACTTCCTTCTATTCTGTCAGGGCTGACTTGTGCTGCAGCAAATGCTAACACCCCAGAGAAGGAGCAAGAGCCACTGTTATAGAGTATAATACTTAGAATTCTGACTTGAAGTGTCTAGAGGTATAAAGAATAGGAGAAAAAATGTTGAATACAAATTCTTTATAGCATTGAAATATTTTCTAAAACTTTTTGTGTCAGTCAAATGAATAAGACATGGCTTTCTTGTTTTATACATGGAAAATAAGCAGAGAAATTGGCATCTTTTAGTACAACATCTTCCATCATAGAAGACTACAGGTCTGACAAAAAAGGAAAATAGTGAGTTTTCTGCGTTGGTGATTCATCATATAATTTTAGGTCTGCAGCTAGAACAGAAACCCCACATTTTTAACTGTTACTTTTTCTTCACTCTTACCATCTAATTGAAACCTTCTGCATCTAAATATAAATCATAAAGATCTCTTTTCCATGGGATTCTGAAGGCTTCCAAAAGTAATTGGCCTTCTGTTGGGAAACATATAAAAATAAGAATGCTAAGTTTTTCCAGCAATGTTTTGGTAAGCCTGTAAGTTGGCTTTGAGAGGTGGTGTAATCTCCTATTATGCATTGCTCAAGAGATTTGGAAGTAGAAACTAGATGACTTAGAAAAAGATACTATTTTACTGAAGAAAACCATGTGGGAGTATTGCCAAAGTAGAAATTCAATTATACAAACAAGGAGGTGAAAAAAAAAAATAGAAAGGAAGATAAAATACAACTGAAATATAATATCCTATTTGAGAAAAAAAAATGAACAAAAAACTCAAACCGTTAAATCTTAATTTAAACTTTCTGGGACAATACCCAGATTTTACTTTTTTTTCCAAGAGTAATCTCTGGCTTTTCGAAAGTAAAAATTATTCCAGTCATTAGAAGTTAAATGCCACCTCTAAATAATAGGAAATTGTAAATGTTACTGCTGGTAGTATAGATCTTTACAGTGGGTATGTTGCTATTACTTCAATTGAAATTAAAGTGAGAATCATCACTTAAAACTAAAAATAAGTCTCCCTGGAAACTTGTTCCAAATTTGCTTACCCTGTGAGTCATATAGCATCAGGTAATACCAGAGTATTGCTTAAAGGACTAAATTCAAATTCCTGCTCTCACATGTTTCTTTCTGTATTAAATGCAAACTTCTGGGTGTTTACCAAATATCAGGTTCTGATACCATTGAAGAGACATTAAAAAAACATTAGTGCTCAAGGAGGTGCAGTTTCAGTGCTTGTCCAGTAAAAGCGTACAAGGTGGTGTATGTAACTCCTCTGCATATCTGTCCCACTTCAGAGATAGGGAGACAGAAATAGAAAGTCTGTCTTGTTTTTCTCCACTTTTAAGACTGACTTTATATTTTACAGTTTTTATATTGTGCACAGCTCAGAACCAGTAGACATTCACAGGCATTCTTCCTTGATAATATTTATTTTGGCTAGGATGAACACTCTAACTGTACAGAGCTAAGTACTGAATTTTGGAAATGCTCAGCTCTGCATGTCCTGATTCTCATGGGGGACTTCAGAAAGAAGCACAGTAGTGCATAAGTAATTTGGGAGATTTTTGCAGTGTGTTGCGAGTCCTGATGCAACTACTGTGTATGCTGACTAGGAGTAGTGGTCTACTGAACTGATTATTTACAAATAAGGAATAAACTTTGAGTTCCAGGAGATATTCAGATGGTTCAACCCTTGAAGTACAAGACTGTTACAATCCTCCAAGCAGGAAGAAGAGCAGGCATAGCAAGAAACTGCTGCAGAATGAGGCTGGCAAATTAATTAAAAATGATGAAAAAGAAGACAAAATAGCATCACCCTTTTTATAATCTTCATAGGTAGGTTCAGCCTAGATCTATGCCAAGGAGAAATGATGAAGCTTACAGTAAACTATAGGTGTATGTTGTTGGGAACTTACAGGATGCATCCAGGGCTGCTAATGGGGTTGAATGTTGTCACTGCAAAGCATTTGTGGAAGGTTATGGAGGTAAGGGAAAATTCCAGGTAAGAGAAAGTGTGACTGGAAAGTATCATTACAAAAAAGGCAAAGCGAAAGATTCAGGGAATCTACAGACTAGTTGACTAGGTAACTAGTTAATAACTGAGAATCTGATTTCTTTTAATGTGTTCTTGCTTTCTGTCTGATGAATGGAAGCAGAACAGAAGTGACAGTTCTCATTTGTTGGATAGTATAGGATATTTATGACTAAAAATAACAGTGATGAAGCCAAACAAAAACGTTGACTCTGCTGGTTGAAGACCTACTAAAGAACTAAAGAAAAGGCTTCAACAAAGAAGAAAGTTTCTAGGTGAATTCATCTGAGCAATCAGAAACATTGAAGATACATGGGTGGTCCTTTTCAAATCTATTAACATAGCATCTTTGTAGATAATAAAATAGCTTTTTATTTTCAGAATTTACAAGTCAGCAGCCCTCAGGAAGGGCTAAGATGATCAGTAATTGGTCAGATACCAAACCAGACTGTAATGGAGAATGCATCCTTGATTTGTATTTTTCACTGGGAAAGAGAAATAACTTGTCAGTAAATCACATCTTGCTAACAAATTGGTTTTCCACTTGACTGCTCTTATATTTAATGTATAGCCTGTGACAACATATTTGTACAGGTGAATCAATTGAACAATTTCATAGTTAAAGAGTTAAAAGGCAATAGCTGCCCTCATAAGTTATGGAGTGCTTAAATACAACCTTTTTGTACTGATCATTTTCAGTGCTATAGCAGTTTTAAGGGAAGTCTGACTAAATAGGTGAAAGCCTCCAACCCAAACCATTCTATAATTCTATGACATGGAAGAGTGCAGAAAAATGAAAATCCCTTGTTAACAATCCCTGCTTGCCAAAAATGAACCTATTTTAGTCCTGTAGTGGCAATAATGTCATGTTTTTCCCAGTCTGGTCTGCTGGTAGGACAGCTCACAGCAATGGAAAAGTAAGGACATATTTTTTTCTATCTGTCTCTCAGTGGGCATTCTCAAATTCAAACTGATTGCTTGTAGTGATACTGTCTCTTTTTAAAAAGGTCACAATATTAAAACATGTCACAAAATTAGAGAATAATTCACATGGGAAGGAAATTAAGGTTTCTAGTAAAACCTCCCATTCAGGCAGAGCCAGTTGCAATAGCAGATCACATTTCCCTGGGCCATATCCACTTGAGTATTAAAAAACATTCAAGGATGGAGACTGCACAATCTCCCTGGGCAAATTTCTCCACTATACTTGTGCTGAAAAAAGTTTTCTCTATGTCCAATCTGATCTTTTTCCACCTTATAACTGTGGTTTTTTTCTTCCTCCCACTCACTGCTTTCAAGCGCATGGCTCCATCTTGTCACTGTAGTTTCCTTATTGGTTGTTAGGTCCCCCTGAATCCTCCAGATTCAACAACCCTGGTCCCTCAGCCTCTCCTTGTAGGTCAAATTATATAGTCTTAATCATTCTGGCAGCTTTCCCCTGAACCCCTGCCTTTGTTGTAGTAGCGGGGGAGGGGAGGGGGCGGGTAAAAATCAGATGCAATACTATAGATGTTGTCTAGTGAATGCAAAGCAGTGGGTGACTATGCCTTCCTGTGACTACTCCATTTCTTGTAGTTGGCTAGTTCAACAGTCCCTCTGATCAGCTCGCTGTTTTAAATTATATTCCTGGTACCCTAGCCCTTTCAAGGCCTGGTAAAGTAAGCTTAGGCATGTGATGAGGAGAACTTTATTCACAATACTTCTAGGACTATGCGGATCTGATGTGGAGAAATGAAGACCTTGATTGAGCAAAACCTTTTAACACTTGGTTTACTTTTTTGCTTTACTGAATAATTTTTGAGATTCTTGGTATTTTGGAGAAGACTCTGACATTATGCTGCCACCCAGATTTCCAGGAGATAAAGAAGTGCATAGTCCAGATTCTCTTGAGGATGAAGCTGACACATTAGCCACATGACCCTTTGCTCTATTTTATTTGAACAGCAATCTCCTTATGATGTGTGATTGTTGCTTAAAGGTGACCTGTTTATTCCAGCTGATGACTGCATACTGATTTTGCAACTAAACCAGAATTTTGGGTGATGGGGTGCCATTACACCTGGTGGTTACAATTTAAAATAAAATTGCTACTAATTCGTGTTTTGGATGTTTAAGTGTCTATGCAGTAAGAAAGAGAATATCAAAGCATCCTTTGCACGCTCTTGTGATTCCAAATCACTGAAGTAGTTCCATGATTACAACCAATATTTAATGATACACAGCAGTACAGTACATTAAGGAGACTTTATTGACTTCAATTATAGATAAACTAATCAGCACATAATGACAGACGGGAAAGTGAATGTAGTCAAACACTAAACTTGAAACACATATATTGAAAATCAGTAAGTTTCAAATGAAACACTTACAGACTAAACATTCAATGATTAATAAAAATTACACAACTTAAAATTAATTCAGTCACTGAAAAATATACAAAACATGTTAATAGCACTGAATTATTATGTCTTTTACTATTTCTGGTTAATAACTCTACTGTTTGCTTACAGAGATCTTTATAGTGTGTGGAAATTGTAATTCAAGTTTAGTAAATATTATACAATTCAAGTACATAACAACTTTGCCCTCCTCCTCCAGAATTTGCAAGGGAAAAAAAGAAATATCATTATCATTTGCCTTTGTTGCATTTAAATAATACACAATGATACAGTATTATTTCTAAACTATGAATATCTAAGTCTTTATCCACACATGAATGTTAAGTCTGAAACACCTCAGGAGATTTTTTTTTTTTCCTTGCTGCACTTTAAGATTTCTTTTTCACTTCAGTGTCATTATAAATGTTTATATAGCATGCATGTAACTTCTTTCAAGTCTGGAGCTTGGAGGCAGCAGAAAAAGCACCCCAACTATGTTGTGCTGCTTAGATATATCCAAAAATATCCAGGGCATAGTGTCTTGTCTCTCTCATGCTGGCAGACATCTTGGCTGGTCTTTAGCATCTGCAGTGTCTTAATTTTCTGATTTCCTTTCTGCTGTGCCTCTATAAGATTCTTAGAACCTGCCTCCCTTAAGCAAGCTCAAGTCATTTTTTGAAACTGTAATTTTCTTTCTTCATACTATCTACCATTAGGGTAAAATAGTGGCCTGGAAGACATCACCATGTCTTTTCAGTGCCTTAAATCATATGGGAATTACACAGTTCTTAAATGTGAGCCTATCCTTCAGAACTGCTAATCCCAGTCAATCAGTCAATCTCTCAGTCTCAGATTAAAGGATTCTAAATTTCCTTGATTTCATTTGTAGTTATTATTTTGCTACATTACCCTTTCTATGATTTTTGGCTGCATTATCAAGTGTATCTCAACAACTCTGAAAGTTGAAGGCTGTGCTGAAAACTGGCTGTGAAACAATCCTTTAACTGTACCATTCTGGGAGTCTCCATAATGGGTGTATGACAAATGTGTATTGCGATAAACCCATGATAAAACTACAAAGAGACAGTCACACTTGTACTTTCAACTTCCATTTGTCAGAATGATATGTCTTAACATTTTTTTTAGTTGTTTTTCTGTATTTGGTTTGCATTAAAAAAAAGGAGTGGGGAGGTCATGTAAAATAATACAGGCAAATGGTACAAAATTATGCCTGATAATACCTGGTTTTAAAGAAAGACCTTACAAATGCAGTGAGAACAGAAACACAAGGCAGAGGAAAGTTGCCATTCAAGCTGCTCCCTCCCCTCTCTCTTTTTTTCTCTCTTCCCCTCTCCCTTTTGCTTTTTACCAGGTCACCATCTTTCAAAATAACAGAGGATGCAGCAGACATTTACAAGAGTTGTGTTCTTCAATCTGCTTAAATGATTCAATGACAGCAGGAACTCATAGTGGACAAGAGGAGTGGTAGTTTCTTATAAAATATTCTCTGATAGTCTAGTATGGTTACAGAGAACTGTGTTTATTATTGTGGAACTTCAAGAGAAGATTTCTTTTAAAGGAAATAATTAATCATTTCTGCCTTAGCACACTCCCCACTTATAAAACATAGAAGCTTATTTTGTTGGATGCTTGAAAACCTGCTGTATTGCATACAGTTCATTCCTCAATGTGTTCCTTTCAGTACATTTAGAAAAATATAACCTTTAAAGCAATATAAATTTTTATGGCATTTGATTAATTTCAGATTAAAAGACATGGGGATCTAACACTGATATTTCTTACTGTCATAAAAAATCCTACTCATTAAGAGGGTCTTTGAGCAAAAAACCCTAACATCACAAAATAGCAGAAAGGTTTGAATCCTAGAATGAAGAGGGCTTTCAACTTTGCAGTTAGAATCTATTTTCATGGGGCCAAAACAGTTGCAGTTTTGCCACAAGAGATTTGCATTCACAGTCTTGTGCTGTAGTTTGTGCAGGCTGTGCCACGCGCTGCTGGTGCTCCAAAGGTTTCTTACATTCTGCTTCTGCTTGCAAGGCACAACACGGAGCAACTCAAATGCTAAGGTATTTGATAAAGCTGCACGTTGTCACCCACTTGTATTTCCTTTGATAATCCTGTGACAGTACATACCACATTAAAACACAGTTCCTTTCCTTTTTTATGCCCTGACTCATTCACTGAATAATATCATCAGATCACATTCTCTCAATTGTCAATGCCTGACTCTGTGCAGTTTCTGTCTGGTGCAGAAAAACATGTTTGTGAAAGCCCTGGTATTCTGTAGTAGAATAACATAGAATAAAACCCACCAAATTCATGTTCTACCTCTGACAGGGCAACTGGAATAAGAAGACGCTCATCTCTAAAATTTGAGCTGTATATATAATTTGACAGGGAAACATTTTGGTGCTGCAGGCTGTGTTTAATTTCAAGATGCATTTCCACATCAGCAGATAATTTTGACTATTGTTTCGGCAAACTAAGCCAGTCCAAAATTATATGTGGCAGGTGGAATAAGAGAAAATAATTCCTTTACCAATATTGAAAGAACACAATATAAAGAGAACAAAAGATTATGTAGGAGGAGGAAAAAAAACCAAATAGAACTGAATTCCCTGTTGGTGGAAATAAAATTACTTCACAAATTTGGATGAGGTCTGTCTGATTACTTCAGCAGTGGAACATGTTCTTGAATGGAGATTGTTGTTAAATTTCCTGGCATCATATGGAAAAATTGCCTAGGGAATCTCAAAGTATCTCTATCTAAAACACGGAAATTAGCTAAAAGGAGAGAGTTTGCATATTCTGTATTATCTCCATTCCAATATAGATTTTTTCACCATGGTATAGCTTCTGAATTTTTGTTCAGCTATACTGGACACTGTACTTTATTCCATATATTATTTTCTTCTGAGACTTGAAAATTATGGATTTTTGCCAGTAGAATTCCCTCCTAGTACGAAGTGCATATATACAGAGAACCATTGCATCACTTAACATTTTTTCTCTGCCTTTCTTTTTTTTCTGAAATATTGACAAGTAGTTTTCTTCTCATTTTACTCTCTTCAGACAAAGCCAGTTTTAGATTATTTGAACAATGGGAAATTTGAGCAGAACAGTAAGAGAAACATTTCCAGCTCTCTAGAAGCTTTCAGCCTTTTCTGAAGCAAAAGTTACGTGCCTTGTGCCTAAACCAACCATGTACAGAAAATGGTGGCCCTGCCCCCATCCTGTTGCTATCACCTCCTCGTTGCAATTCCTTTGGTAGCTTTTATGTCCTTGCACACAGTCACTGTTGCAGGATCTTTGTGCCTCTCAGACACAAAGATTTAACTCAGTATTTGCTTCTTAATCTTTAATTCCAGGTTAACAGCAAGCTATAATCAATTGCTCATTGATCATTCTTGACAAGTTTTCAGCTACTTAGAAAAAGCTGGTAGAGAGAGTCTTTTATTATTATAGGCAAGCTTTGGGTAGGTTATAACCTTAACTTGTTGCCTTTATTCATGTCTCTAGTTAATAACTAAAATTTCTATATTAATACCTTTCCCTGAATGTTATGTTGTATTTTTCTCCTAGAGACATGGATGGGCACAGCCCAATGAACATGGATATCTGAATATTTTAAATACCCTGATTAGCTGTGCCAAACTTTGAACTTGCATGTGAAATTATATGTATCTATTGGCACTGTCTTTGCTTCATTTTCCTTTTGAAATAAAATTCTGCTTGTTTGTCCTTTCTTCTGCGTTCTTTGCTATTCCTTTGTTCACTGTTCTACTTGTGCTGAGCAAGCTCTTGTAAGACAGTGTCGGTTCCCCTTTGAAGATGAGTATTTGGAAATTCTGTGGGTTACAAGTCATGAGAAGGAGTTGAAAAGCCACAGAGATTTGTGAGAGCGGTCACCATCTCCCAAAGGACTTAGGGCAGTCTGCTCACCCTCATGCCTGTCAGCATGGCTCAGTGACTGTGAACAAAATTATCAGGTGCACTGTACCATGCCTTTTGGAGTACTTCCAGCAGTTTGGTTGCACTGCATGAATAGCTTGGCTCAGAGTTACAGGGGTTCCTTGTTTGTGTCCAGATGGAAGCATGACTACAACATACTCTGATCCTGGCTGTGCCCCTCTTTTGTACAGCACTCTGACGCACTTTTGCTGGAACAAGAGAATAACCACTTTGCTTGCATTGATGCATTCCTTAGAACGTAATATGTTTGTGTGTTTTCAAAACAGTCAGTGTCGTGGTAATAACATTAAAGTGTTCTTAATGCTTTTCATATCTTGGTGTTCTGCAAGAAAATGCTAGAAACTTGCTCTGGGACATCTTGCTTACTTATCTCTGAGTTTATACACATTGCTGCTTATCAGCATATTTTGTTTGCATTCCATTTGGAATCTTACTTCACATGGCAGTGCTTACTGAGGTAATGTAAGATCTTGCTCAGAGACTTTTTTGTAAGCCTATTTAAGATCTTGACACAGTTTGGCTACTGTTTCCCCTCATCCATTACATTTTTGTTTTTAACATGAAAAAGCAGTTCTTTTTCTCTGTCATGATTATTTGGTTTTGAAATGTCACTTTCCCAGTTTTAAGATTTTGTTATTCTCCAGATGTTTGCCTATTTTGACTCACAGCTCTGGCTGTGTCTTTTAATAAGGATACAAAGAAAAGCAGGCTATTTAAGATTGTAGCATATCAGCTCCAAGTTGTTGCTTCCCTTTCCTCCTCTTCCTACCTGAAGTTTCCAGTTATCTATTAGTCTTTAAAATATGTCAGGAATTTAGTAAATATCTTAATTAGTGTCCCTAAACCTTAAATACTGTGAGTTAGCACCCATGATTTGCAGATAACTTTTTTCCTTCCTGTTCTACCTGTAGTACCCACATCTTAACCTGTTAACCATTCTTTTGACACCTTTGTTGATTTAAGGTATTATTTTCCCCATGATCTCTGTTTTTGAGAACTTTCCTATAATATTGCTATCAACAGCTGTAATTCCCCATCTTATTTGTTTCATTGTTCGTTTCCCTCTTCCTAAACCTCTGGCCTTTTCTGTTCCTTTCATGTACCTAATTTCTAAATTATTGATGATTTTAACATTAGTATACTAGCTACATGTGTCTGGCAGGAAAGCACTCTTAGAGCACCTTCACAGAACCTTCTGGTTTGTAGAAGATAGTTTAAACACCAAACAGCAAAGGCACCTGTACAATCAGACCTTAGAGGTACAAAATAACTTTGCTGGTCGTGGTCTGAACAAACCGAATTATTCTCAGTCCAGAACAATATGTCATAGCTGAGCTACATCACTGGTTTCTAGTAAGCCTGACCAAGGCTTAGTGAAACTAAATCTTACTTCAAGCTTCTTACCTATGTTCCTTTAAAGACAGTGTTAAAACTGTCTACCATGTCTTCCTTTTAATCTTATCAGGGAGCAGTGTAAGCTAGTTTCAGTAACCTTAAGTGATCCCATTTTGCAGTCTCTAGTTGTGCACTGATGCTCATATTTGCAATTATTCTCTTCCTGCCTTTAGTTTCTGGTTTATGGTACTTCCAACATAATAAGGTGATGTTTAGCACAAGCTTTGACTCCTATGTGTTCTCCTGGCTTGTCTCATGTACTAGTAGAACAATAGTTTCACCCATCTGTAGAAAACTATTATTTCAATATCCATAGTATCTGGAAAAATACAAATAATGTGTGACTTACATGACAATGTTGAGTACCAGACTATATAATAGTAACTGAAATAAAGACAGTCTCATTATCAGAGGAAAAAGTAATGAGATATGTTACTCTCTCTGTGATTTCTGTCTTGATGTTATTTCCATCACATGCTCTCTAGTTATGAACATCTATATTGCACATAAATACATAGGAAAAGAATAAAAAATATAGTAAACCAATAGATTAAAAAAGATTTTTTCAAAGGCAGAAAATCATTTGACAAAGCTGTTATTTCCCTTTAAATTCATTAGACAAAGAAAAAAAAAATAGTTGCTTGAGAGAGCTCAGTAAAATCATTAGCAAATTTACTCCTAAAATTTTGAAGACAGCACTTCATTAATGAAGCTTTCAGCTTTTGTTGTTTGTAGAGTGGAATATGGAATATATCTCTACAACTATTGTTTGTAGAAATATTTATTCCATACAAGTCAACATCTGATCTCAACCAGCAGTGAAGACACAGCAAAATAATCCTCAACACAATGACATTAAAATTATTCCGTATAATGCTTTATTATCTTTATAATTACTTCAACATATTAAAATGGCCTAATGCTTTTCAGGAAGTAAAATCCATGACAGGGATCTGATCTCTGAAAGACAGGAAAATATTGTTATAGTTACATACAGTGTCTGAATTAGAAGTTTACAGGGCTGCTCCACGGATTGGATTTTGGGGGATATATATTTCAGTAAATATAAGCATTCTGGGGGTTTTCACTAAGGTTTACATTTTCATAGTTTGCAGCCTCTAGTTGAGCCCCTGAGAAAGTATGGTTGTCCTCTGCCCTATACAGTTACATTTTATTCATTTTATGCTGCTTATGGGATTCATCACTGTAAGCAGGAGAAAAATGTTGATTCTTATCCCCTGTGCAATAATTTTAACCTGATTATATATAAAGTTGGAATCAGCAGCTTTGTCTCTTTGTCTGAATAATTAAAAAAAAAAAAAAGATTCCACTGGAGACATCAAGTATTAATGGTATATTGCATAGCAATAAATACTTACTAAGGATATATTTATTGACTATTAATTCATATGTCTTTTCTCAACCAATTTCTTTGGTTACTTAAATATAGGTAACTCAGGGTTGGCTCTTTGTAAAAAAGTTGCAACAAGCCATTAAATCCAGGAGTATATTAATTTGTTTTATTTCATTTACCTAAGTCACATAATGACAAATCTATATTTAGAATTGGAATTGCAAAGAAGATAAGGCCATTAGAGAAACCAAAACCCAGCAGTTTTAGAATGACAGAAGCCTTGCTTAAAAGCCTAAAAACATCCTATGTCTTTTATTTAACAGGGAAAGTTTGAAGTATTATTTCAAAGGTTGTTTATGCAGTGTATATATCACTGATAAGCAAATAATCAGTGAATCTTCCAATCTAGACAGTTAATTAAGGAAATAAAAGGATTTAGACAGAGGAAAGGAGACAAACTTTTTTTTTTTTTTAATTTTAATCCTCACAGGTTTGGTAGGATTAATATTATAAGACCCTGGCTAAAAATAAAGCTGGAGCAGTGGGATCTGATGATCGGGTTTTCATTCTTTAGGAGGATTTCTCTAGCTTCAGCTGTAAAACAAATTTAGGCATTGTGTCTGCTCTGCTGGCACCTAAGCCTTCCAGCTCAAAAACTGCTGTGAACATTAATGAACACCAACAGATACAGAGCAACAATGTACCCTGATTGCAATCAGACTCATGAATTAGAAATTGATGTGCTACAGAATATAAAAGTAAGTATTCAGTAGTAAACCAGATGAGAGGAACGTTATGATGACTGTAATGATTAGCTTGACTCTTCCTGACTGTTACACTATAAATCACTATATTTGACTGTCCAGATATATTTTCAAATATGTACCTCATATTTGGCTAAATTTAGGATGCTAAGGAGCACTTTGCTTTTAGTGTATTTGGTGTATGTGTTTCAATTTTTCCTACTTTTAGATAAAAATCAATCAAGTGAAAGAGAAATCTGAAATTACAGGAGAAAGAAGAAATGTTCTGAGTAATTTTGATATTTATTTTTAAGAAACATTACAATCATTCTTGGAAATTTCCAAATTGAAAAATGTTATTGACTTAGAATGGGAGATATATTTAGCAAGAGCTCCTGAAAGTCATGTATTTATTCAGAAATCTAAATATAGATTGTAAGATTTCTTTATTATCACAGTCACACTTTAAATATCCATCTTTTAAAAAAAAAAAGTGTTCTGTCTACTGGGAGAAAGAAAAGTGGCTGCAGAAGGGAAAACTACTGCTGACTGGTCATGCAGGAGAGTTTACGTGGGGTTAGTGCCATCAGCTTCCATCTTTCTGCAGCAGGAATGACAGAGCTCTTGTAGCAGTGACAGTGTGACAGCTCTTGTAGTAGTGCAGTAATGACAATGGCTCTTGTGGCAGCAAGTGACAGAGCACTGCTTCTGCAGACAGTTTAGCATATGCTGACAGGGCACTGCCTCTGTGGCCAGTTTAGTGTATGTATTGAGGCAGCACTTGATTATTTTTTGTTCAAGTTAATGTGCCAGGTGAACTACAATAGCTAAGGAGCAGGCAGAAAATTATTTCATATTTCATAAAATTTCAATGTCATATCACCTGGAACTGGGTTAATAAATTCCTAAATTGCAGTAGCATAATTAGTTTGGGCTTAACAAGGATACACTTTCAGTAAGAGAATTTGTCCTCCATGTCTCATGAGCACATTTAGTCAGGGTACTAGAGGAATACAGAAACTTCAAAAGATGGGACGTACGATATACACATATTTGATTGAAACCAACTCTATCTACCCCACAAGCAACTCTGCTTCTACTCTTCATTGTTCCTTTATTCCTGTCTATATAGAAAAATTAAAAATTACTTCCTTATTATTTTCTGGTGGAATTATAGGATGTTTTCACCCTTTAAAATACTTGTAAAGATTAACAGAGCCTAAGGGACTGGTTGATTAGAGAGCAGGATTGTGTCTGCAAGTAGCTTTAATATTTGACAGCATCCATTTGTGCTGCAAATTTCAGGTGAGTATATGATTTTATAACGTCAGTGTTATGTGCAGTGCTTTAAGTACTACTCTGAAAAGTGGGTGGTGAGTACACATGCACCCAACTGTTGAACTCTGCTATTTCTTTGGCCATCTCCACCGTGGAGTGATTACACTGACACAAAAATTCAGCATAAATTCTTTCAGTCTCTCTTGCATCATTGTTCAAATACTAAAACTTTGCTTCTAACTGAAATTAATTACTGCACAGACCGTGTTTGTCATGAGGTCTCATTTTCATATTGTATAATTATACAGATATTAAATATAAATAGCAACTATTCCAAACAGCTCAAAATAGCCTATATAGCCAATTTCTCCCTTGTAGCAGAAATGTTAAGTAGTAAATATGTAAAGTTTAAGTCTATTCTTTATGATCTTGTAGTTATATTTGCATTTTTCATAGACGTGCTAATGACGGCTTCTGCTGTGAGAGATGTCAATGGTATGAGAATACTACATAGGTTGTCTAATAATTCAAAAATAAAGCACAAATTATATATTAAATGAGTTTTGATTAGCTGACTTGTAAGGCAATTTTGCTAGAGCCAGACCTCAATTTCTTACCAGCGTAATGTAACACATGTAAAATGAAAACGCACCGGTCTGTAGATGGGACAGCTTAATACTGATCTGTGGCATACTAAATACAGAAGAGTTACTTTATAACCAACCTCAAAGAAAACCCCCCAACAACTGACTTTGACTTAAAGACTATACATTTGTTGTAATATACAGATGAAACCCTTTGCAGTATGAAAACATGAATTAAAACTACTGAAAATTTAAAAAAAAAAAATGGCTAAAGACAATAAATTCAGAGCAACTGAACGACTACATTTTTGTTGAAATTAGCTTTAAAATATGGGTAGAATATTCAAGTAGAAAAAGGATTTGTTTTTTACTTCTAAGTGAAATGAATGATATCAGAACCTGAACTGAAAGGGTGCATCAGCCCAGTAACAGATTTCTTAATCTGTCATGTTATCTAAGGGATATCCTTGGGTTTCTCCTGTAGTCACAAATGTTAGGCAAAGTGATGACTTCAGTCACCTTTGGAGCCCCACCAGCAAGGAGGTTTGGGGTGACAAGACAGGAAGCACTGTTTATTCTAGCTCCAGAGAAAACAATTTTAATAGCAACTACTACCTTTAAATACAAGTTAAGTAAATGAATAAATACATTTTCTGCTGTGACCACTCCCCTGAGGAGCCTGTTCCAGTGCCCAACCACCCTCTGGGTAAAGAACCTTTTCTAATGTTTAACCTACACCTCCCCTGACACAAGTTCAGGCCATTTCCTCAGGTTCTGTCACTGGTCACAACAGAGAAGAGATCAGTGCCTGCCTCTCCATTTCCTCAGTTGCGGTCTCCTCTCAGTCTCCTCTTCTCCAAGATAAACAGACCAAGTGATCTCAGCTGCTCCTAATAGGGCGTTCCCTCAAGGCCCTGTACCGTCCTTGTTGCCCTCCTTTGGCCACTGTCTAGTAGCTTAATGTCTGTCTTACATGGCAGTGCCCAAAACTGCACACAATATTCAAGGTGAGGCCGCCCCAGTGCAGAGCAGAGTGGGACAATCCCCTCCCTGGACCGGCTGGTGATGCTTTGCCTGACGCCCCCCAGGACATGGTTGGCCCTCCTGGCTGCCAG
The DNA here is from genome assembly GCA_035222235.1 of Margarornis squamiger. Taxonomy (NCBI): domain Eukaryota; kingdom Metazoa; phylum Chordata; class Aves; order Passeriformes; family Furnariidae; genus Margarornis; species Margarornis squamiger. Next base: position 43,239,966 of record JAWWTY010000123.1, on the reverse strand, counting down.
GGCACTGATGACTCAGATACAACTTGCCATCGACCAGGACCCCCAGGGCCCTCTCTGTGGCACTGCTTTCCAGCATCTCATTCCCCAGTCTGTACAAACATCCAGGGTTACCCCACTCCAGATGCAGAATCTGGCACTTCCCCTTGTTGAACTTTATGGTGGTGCCAAGAACTAGAACAAGAGGCAATGGGCAGAAACCAATCCCCAGGAAGTTCCACCTGAACATGAGGAAAAGCTTCTTCACTGTGTGTGACTGAGCACTGGAGCAGGTTGCCCAGAGAGGTTCTGGAGTCTCCTTTTCTGGAAATATTCAAAAGCTGTCTGGACACAATCCTGAGTAATGTGCTTGGCATAGGTGGGACCAGATGATCTCCCATGGTCCCTTTCAACTTCATTTGTTCTGTGATTCTGTGATAATTTCACTGAACACGGTTTTGTCTATCATAAGAAATCTTGGCTGGGGCAGGTATAAGGAATTTTTCTAACACTTCTAAAAAACCCACTGTAAATTTCCACAGCTACAAAATATTTCATACAAGTATATTGGGTAGGTTAAACCAGAATGAGTTCTATGATATGCCTAGTGAAACTAGTCAGATTTAGACAAGCTGAATATCTTGTCCCAGATATCCAAATTACAGAATATGTTTGCACTACTCATCTATGATATGTATTTCACTTTTATGAAGCAAATGCAGAGACTCCACACCCAGATGTTTTTGTACTAGATTTTTCACTAGTTGGTTTTGTCAGGTATTTCATCTAAAACTTCAAAACAATTTCTCATCCTCTTTCAGAACAGCCCTGTTAAACATACATTTGAATAAGTGATTGAAGTGTTAGATTTAATTTGGTGCAAACCCTTGCTTGATATTCCCAAAAGAAAAATGAGTTCCTACTTCTTTTGGTGAGCTACTGAAGTTTTGAAAATTATGAAATATTGGAGTTTTGCTATGTATGCATACAGAACTAGAGGCTGTTAGTTAAAAAAATTAACTCAAACAATGTTGTATTAATAGTTTTGTTCTTACAGGGTGTGTTAACAGACTTCAGATACTTCAAAAATATTGATAATAAATTGGTCAGCATTTCAGAGCCTACCAGTGATTTTGAGAATGCTAACCTGCACCTTTTAAAGAAACATGGAAGTGAAATTCTCACTCCATTAAAATAAATCATACTACTTTATTAATTAAACTTTGATCTGGGCTTGACTTTTACACTTTACATGACATTTGACATTTTTCTGAAAGTGAAGCAAAAATAATACCAGTACGCATTGTTCAAAGTTTGGACTGTATAAGCATACATGTGTACACTAGAACATAATAAAAAATATAGAAGCTTGCAATTGCTAGAAAGTTATTGAACACACATTTGAATTGCATTCTGAGCCATTCTTACTTAAACATTACTTACAGAATGACCATCAGAAGGGATGTAAAATTTATTTTGCTTTTTCAGAAAATGCATTTTTTTAACAAGCTTGTATGATTATGTATATATGCTCATAGCTTGACCTTTTTATATTCATTAATAACTTGGAAAGATAGTTATTAAAAATAAAAATAGAAAACAAGCTTGATTTTGCCTTTAATTATTTCTTGCTTTTGCATTTCATGAAGCATTCTTTATTGCTATTTAAAACTACTTAAAAATCAAGACACAGAAAACAAACTAAATGAAAATGATGGGTTTTTTTTTCGCAATGTGGAGAGCAGACCACATTTGAACGCAGCCAGGCCTGCTCAGGAATGAGCGCTGCCACAGGGTACAACAGTGCCCTGTGCTGTGTGACCTGAATTGCTGTTCTGAATGACATAATGCTGCTTCCACCACCAAGTGGCCCAGCAATGCCGGTGTTGCAGGTTGCATGACCCTGTTGCTTGACTAAAAGACAGAAGCAGGATGCCTTGCTAGAGCAGCTGTACTAATCCTAGTACACTTGTTGCTGTCCTCAAAAACTGGCCTGGGTAGCAACTTGTGGCACAACTTTATGCTCTTTCAACACACTCTGAGGGCACTGTATAGAAAATATATCTAGTTCTTCAGTTCAGTTGTTTCTTAGGGAACGATTTAATTGGATTATTTATAGATTGCATGGTTGAATCACAGCTGATTTATTTATCATTTCCTATACTGGGCTCTTTTCCATCCCTGTCCACTTGAGACAAATGAAGACAAAATAATAGATTTGGAGGTTTTATTAATTTTAAATCCTATTCACTTGCATTTGTTCACTTAGGTCCTATATAAGTGTTGAAGTTGAAATACCTAACCAAAATAATTTCTAACTTGAAAATATTAATGAAAGAATGTCTTTGACCTTATAGGAATAGGTTTCAAACCAAATATAGAACTGAGACCCTAAAATTGTAAAGTACATATACCAATATGTAAATAAAATTTTTTTTTCTGGCCTTGATTCTGGACAGAATTCACGAGGTCTCTTTGGCAGACATTCATATGGAGATAGTGAGATAAAAATTGTTACCTAGTTATAATTATAGATTCTAATGTGTGATCAGATGAATGTCAATTTTTTTGCATATTCTTAATTAAAAAAAGGTAAATATAGGTATCCTAAGACTAATTTTGTCCTGAATTTGATAGAGTTATTGAAAAGAATGAATGTTTTATACCTACAGATGTTTTTAGCATTTCAATCAGACAGAACTATAATAAGCCTTATATTCTGTATTTTTACAGTTAAAACTTTAGCAAAAGTAACCACTTGTCTTTGATGCTCATGTGGCGTAGATCCATCCATTCAATGTCCACCCTTCCCTACCCTTTTCCACCTTACTTTTTACCATCATCACAAGATGCAGTCAAGCTAAGCACTCAAGTACACTTGAATGGTGAAAATGAAAGTACTGTACAGGTGACTTTTACATAAAGCTAGGATCATGAATGTATGTGTGCATGGTCAGGACCGAATCTTCCTCATCTTTACAACATGCTCTTGCATTCTTATCAGACATCACTCAGTGCTGTCTGATAAAATAATAACATAAAAATGCAACAGGCTTCATGAGAGGGTTTTATTAAGAGGAAGAACAGACACACCTATGTTTAAAGACAGTCTTAAATGAACTGAAATACTGCGAGCACTTAACATACTGAGTATAAGTAGTATAAATATTATGCTGTGGATAATACTTTGCAGATCACCTGCCTTACCTTATCAGTACTGTATACTTCAGAACTTTTTTTTATTTCAGTCATACACAGAAGTTGTAGCTTATAGCATAAAGAAATAAACAGGGGCTTTAGTTAGAATAATTGGTTTTACAGGCTTTTGTAGAAGCTCCTGTTGGAGCTGTTACAGCCAAGGATATGTCAGCGTTACATTTCTAATGGTTTATAACCACACTGTAAAAATGGGCTTTAGACTGAAAAGATATCTTGCCAGATAAAGTCTCAGCTCAGAACCAAATTGTTTTAAAAGAACAAATTTCCACAGCTATATTCTCTCTTCTGTATTAAAATTGAATGGTTTAGTTTAGCGGTGGGAATGAGCTTCACATTTGGTATTTTGTTAACAAGAGCTCTGAGCTGCCATGTCCTCAATGTGTCAGTGGGAACACATTGTAATAAAAGAGGGTGGAAATTTTTTCAGTTTCCTAAAGAGCACAACAGATATACATAATTTTTTTTCCTGCCCCTGAACCTGTAGAGCCTGAAGAGCCCTTGGTTTAGTCCAAAAGATGCAGTACAATGTCAAAATATGGAAAGTGGAAACTGAGACAGCTGAGCCGGATCTTCTTAGTCACACAAATTACTGCCTCAGCTCAAGCATTTTGTGCCAAATCTATGCTGCTTCTAAATTTATTATTGTTGGTTTTGGTTTTGTTTTGGAGGTGGTGTTTTTTTTCCCCCAGTTTTGTTTTGTTTTGTTTTGGTTGGTTGGTTTGTCGGTTGATTTTGGTTGGTTTTTGGGGGGAGTGGGGTGGTGGTTTTTTTTAAATTGCATCATTCTGGCTTTAGCTATCCCACACTCAGTGCAAGATATATACTACTCAATTAAATCCATGGCCATATTATACACAGATTTTTCCCTAAATCAAGAGCTGCTTTTTCATCTGTATTTTCACCTCATAAAAGCATTCTAGGTAGAGACCCAGTGGTCTGCAAGTAAACACTTATTAGTTTACCTCTGTAGGGTTCACTTTTCAATAGCTTCTGGATATTTCCAGTATCTTATTGAGAACATGATGACTCTTTGCTGTCAAAGGACAGAAATTAAATAGCTAGCATATTAATAAAAAAATCTGCTATTTGTGAATATCTCCATATATGCTTGTTCATAGAAAGGGAGAAAACAGACCAGTCACTGTACAAGCACATATTTTTATATTAGCATTATGGAAATCATGTTGTCATTAGCATTGCTATAATCTGCACAAAATGGAAGAATAGACTAATATGTCAAGGTGAAAGAACTATAGAATAACTCTTATGGTGGAATAGTTATTATGTTCTCTTATAAATAACATGCTTTTATAAAGTTTTCTAGATTTGTAAACTAATGGACTGCTGATAGCACCACGCTGAACTGGAAAAACTAAGTGTGGTACTGCAGAAAGGGATGGTTTTTTCCCCAGTTCTTCTAGGCAAATGGAAGCAACGGAGGCTTTTTGGAATTTCTTGACACATTTGCATCTACCCGATAGGTTCATTTGTCAAGGCTATTACATAGTTTGCCTATCTGAGCATTAACAGAGTTAGCTTTACATTGTACCCAAAGCTGTGTAAGAGCAAATTATTATGAGATACCTGAAAATCCTGGCATAAGGATACATGTCTAATAGTTTATCATATTGTTTATTCAAGGATACATTTTATGAAGTCATTCTGACAGTGGCCTCTAAAGCATTAATCTAAAAAATCTTGTGTTCTCTGCTAGTAGTAGAGTTCTTTTTGTGAAAGTGGTTATTTGTCATTCTCTATGTGATCCTAAAGAGCCCAGTACACAGTCTTACTGCACGTCATTGTCCTCTCTCTGTGATATTGAAAATGAGGATTGAACATGGTGGATTTCAATGGTCATGACATAAACAGTTTCTAGAAATACAGGGGAGAATATAGCACTGTGATACATTGCTCAAAGACAAGGATAAAATATTTTATGCATACAAACAATACATACATATTCCTGTACAAGGTTTTTCTGTGCTAACACAGTATATCATACATTGGACTCCAATGGAAATTATTTTTGGTAATTTTCCCTGTATTGTAAGTGTGTACATGTTGCAGGTATGTAAACCTGGTTTTGATCAAGGTATATTGCATTGTATGAGGTGGAAGCTATTGCAAATATTTCACAATAAAGGGTGATAATGAAAGCTGCCATACAAGAGTTGTGCTGTCCTGTGATGGTCATATCCTTTTTCGACAATGTCATTATGCTTTCAATGCTTTCAAACAGGGAAACATAACTCTGTATCCTTCCCCACCAACTTTTAACCAAAGCAGACTTAACAGCTCTGTAGATGCAGCAGCATGTTCTTTGCTTTACACTGCTGTTTCTGAATGCTGAAAAGGTCCTGGTACAGACAGGGCAAACAAGCTGTGGAGTCTTGTGTGTGTTTTATACTTTTCCACTATGTTGTTGCTTTTCTGAGCTGAAAGCTCACAAAGAACACAGAGTTCACCATCTGACTTTTCATATGTGACACTTTTGAAGACTTTCTGCAAATAACTCCTGAAAGTAATGAAGCACGTGCTAGAGCAAGTAATAGGTTCTGATACGCTCTCAAAAGCTTGCAAGAGTTCTGGGGCAGAGGGTACAGCAACCAATAAAAATCAGTATTTTCCATCATCAGAGAGTTAGTATAAAATGTTAATATAGCTGTCATATAATGCGTACATTGCAGAATGACTCTGTATTGATATTAATGTTGTGCAGATTAACTACTTGGGAAAGCACACAGATATTCAAAAACTGAAATATCACTAGATATTCCTATTCAATGAAGAAACATAATTCCTATAAGAAAACTATTTAGTTTCTCTCATAAGTACCTAACCTCTGAGTTTATATTTCTTAAAAGATTATACCAAATCTTAAAACTGCAGAAAGAATGTAGTAAAAAGTGTGTGAAATAGCAGTTAACAGCTTCTGTGGTGATGAATTTGCTGGATTCTCTCAGCTTAGAACACTGAAGATGCAAAATGCATACGCTTGTGAAGTACAAGAGTTAATAATGTCCTTCCTTATAAGTAACCATAACTTCCTTTTAAAAACTGGTAATATTATAGGAAGATCCATCATAATATGGATGTGATTTTGTAAGTCATTAAAACAACTGAAAAGCAAGTGAACTGGATGGCTTGGATCATGAAATGATAGGTTTCTGGATGATACTGTATACCTATGTACTGCCTATGCTCTATGACTAGTACAACATAGTTCTTTCTTTGAAGCTATGAGTAATGGATGAGATGATGTTCAGTTTATCATTTTAGAGAGTCTTCATTCTCACAATCAAGAAGAACTTCTTTCTCACTTCCTTTGAAAGTTGAGTTCTGTATCATAAGGATAGCTTAATTCACACATGCAAGTCAAAAAGCCTGTGACAGAGACTTTTAATACAGCATTAATGAAGATCACGTGTCCATCAGAGTACAGGTATCTAGTGTAAACTAATTGTCCAAACTCAATAGCTGAAGAGCATCAAAAGAGACAGACTTTCTCTATCTGTGTTAGAAATCCAATTGTAGGTGTTCATCCAAGTAGCATGTGTACGGGTTAGGCTAGCAGACACCTGATTTTATATTTCTGAAACACTGAAAATTATAATTTGGCTAAGGTCTAGACTTTACCTGTGTTTTGATGATTATCTTTCCTGTGAGGAAGCAGAATTATTCCTGCATTTAGGGGGATTTTACAATTCTGTCTTCTTTGGAAAGAAATCACAAAGGACTTCATGATTTTCATGTGAAAGGGGTGGGGGGCGGGGGGTGTGATTCTTTTAACTCTTTGTATTTGATTGATCTTATCAATGCCCCAGGAAAGCCAAGACCCTTGTGCCCAACCAGTCTGTCAGCATCCTGTCATGAGGACCCCACTGAACAGTTTGCTGTGTCACAGGGAGTCATCCAAAGGAGGTGAGGGGCGGCTGAGGTCACTTGGTCTGTTCAGCCTGGAGAAGAAGAGACTGAGGGAAGACCTCATTGCAGTCTACAAGTTCCTTGTCAGGGGGAGAAGAGGGTCTGACATTGATCCCTTCTCTGTGGTGACCAGTGACAGGTCTTGAGGGAAGTTGTGTCAGGGAAGGTTTAGGTTGCATATTAGAAAAAGGTTCTTCAACCCAAGGGTGGTTGGGCACTGGAACAGGCTCCTCAAGGAAGTGATCACAGCGCCAAACCTGATGGAGTTCAAGAAGTATTTGAACAATGTTCTCAGGCACATGATGTGACTCAGGAATGGTCCTGTGCTGGGCCAGAAGTTTGACTTGATGATCCTTGTGAGTCCCTTCCAGCTCAGTGTCTTCTGTGATTCTGTGAACTAACTTGTTCAGGGACATGCTACAACAGCATACTGGAGTTGAATCTCCTATTACAAATTAGAAAGAGGTACCCCTTCCCAGATCTCCCCACTTTTGTTGAGTATATTAGCTGCTGCCATTGCTATTGCCCCTGAAAGACTCATATTAAATGGTTTACAGAATAACATACTTTATTGATAAACACACAGATAATAGAAAATTGTGACAGTTTTGCAGATTGCCATTGATACTGAATGCAAAACCAAATTTGAATCAATACACAGACAAGCTCTAATCACCAATGAAAGCAAGTGTGAGATAATAATTTAGTGCACATAGACTAAGGTTCTTACCCAACAGACTTCCCTACAGGGAAGAAGAGAGATTCAGCCCTTTAATGATCCCAGAAGTTACAATGGAGTCTTCCTTTAATTCTCCTCATCCTTAACTTACTTTTATACTATATCTTTACATTTAGGTGGAACTTGAATGTCTCTAGTTGTTACTGATTGGTGTAAAATTCTCTTGCTTTGGTCTTAAATATATAGTCAAAAAATATAGAGACCATGCTCTGTGAGAGGTGGTCAGACCTTGAAGGAAAGTAAGTAAAATAATTTTGGGAGGTAGGTCTGAGTTAGTACTGCAATTAGATTATAATGAACCAAGTTCACCTAAGAAGAGTGATTTTACCACTGGTTCAGCAGCAAGACATCTTCGCCTTAGTTGACAGCTGCTATGTGGTGTATCAACTGCATGGTAACATCAACTTCCCAATCCTGCAATGATTACAACAGAGCCTGGCCATGATGTTTCCACTCTGCTCCACCCTCCACTTCATCCCTCAGCATGTGCTTAGGTTTGCAGGCTGTGTGTTCTCTGGGGAATCATCGTAGAACACTGTTCATGCATTCCAACCACACTGCATCCAGGAAGTAGCAACTGTGTTGCACCTTATAATTTCTGTCCTGTTATGACTTCTATTAGAATGTGAATATAAGTTACCCATTTTTTCTAATTTTACCCCCAGTCATCTTCCCATGATACTGAAGAGGAGCTTCTTCAAGCATGGCTCATAGGTCAGACTGAGGTACTATGTCTCCTACAATGTTGTTGCACACATGATCAGTGGTGGCTAAGCTCAACCAGACTCAGTCATATACTGAGCAGAATTCCGACTGGCTGAATTGTTGAAGGGCAAGATTGTATTTTGTAGCTATATATACAGAAGTGTAAAAGTCCCCTTTTATCTGTATTTGTAGTTTCAGCCTGGAAGGCTATATCAAAGGTCTAAGGATATTTCATATGCAGCATCCTCTTGGAATTTGGAAGCTAAACAAGCAATAGAGAAGCAGCACAAAAGTTAAAAATATACTAAGAATATGTGCATGGAAAGGTAGAAGTAACAGCTCAGCAGTTGAACTCTACCCTCATGGCCTTTGCAAAAGGTGAAAGGTTTCCTTGAACAGAGTAGTCCCACATAGGCACTGATGTTTTCCAGACTGAGTACCAGAATTCTATCTATTACACAATAATAAAGAATACAGTGTGTCCAATTCATCATGTGAAGTAAGAAATTGGAATGACTTAAACTATTTAGTCATATTGAGTCTCATAACTCTGAATTTTTTTTTTTGCATATCCTGAATTTGCTTCAAATAGAGAGAGACTCCAAATGAAAAGATTGCTTAAGATGGACCGAATTCAACCATCAAGGCTATGTTATAACCCTGCATTGTCCTTTCATTCCCTAGTATATCCATATTAATTGGAATGTAAAGGTTGTGCCAGTATATGTATTCTCTGTGCAGAGAGAATAAACCTACCAACTCTAGTGCATCTTTATAGTGTCAGTATAATCCCTAGGAGCAAGGTCAAAAATCAAGATTATCATGACTATTTTAAGACACTTTGCCTTTAACAATAAGAAAACTCAGTGCTTGCCTGGTACTGTTTCTTTTTCTGAAGCTTTGTCTCATTCTGCATTCCTCATTTTACAGAAACTCTAAGGATGTGTCATCAGTGACGTGGACCAGTTAAACAGAACCCCTAATGATATTTTCTGACTTACCTGGCTTTAAAGAAGCCTGATCTTGTCAAACAAAGACTTCATAAGTACACAGTTACATTGGGTCACAAATCTTATTTTCATATTTCACAAGCTTATACTAAAAACTCTGAAACTCCTACAGCAGAAGTAATTAAACAGCTAATGATATTGCAGCTCATATAAATATAAATTTACATGTTTCTGCTGAATTCCATTTGACATATATTTTGAACAAAAGTAAGTTTAACAGGATACCTTTGAAATTTCTGAGTTCAATGAAAATGGAATGCATCATTTCAAATTAACGTAAAGCAGATAGATCACAACAGATCAAAACTGGCTATTTAGTCCAATGCATTATCAAAACCAGTGGTAAATACTGAATGTGAATCTTTACTGAAAGTAAGTGAACAGAATCAGAGGAGTGATTTGAGGCACTGAAGAGTCAAAGCTTCTCAAAATGCTCTCCCTGAGTCTCTAATCATGTTTCAGAAGTTCACCAAGGCAGATGCAGTGTCTTTGCATTTAACAGTACTTTGCAGTCTAGTTAATGAAAGAAAAATCTGACATTTAGTATCTACAGATGTGTTGCAATGAGGAATTCCAGAGCTTAAGTACATGACATATAAAAAATGCCACCTGTTTCTGGGGTGTTGAGTCCATTGATTGCTAATTTAGCTGTAAGAGACAGTGAACAAAGTTTACCTATTCACCATACCAATGCTACTCACATCCCTTCCCTTAGTCGCCTTCAGTACTGAAAAGTCTTACATTTCAGTTGCTCCTTGTGTGTTCTTTCTCTACTTTGAGTCAGCCTTGCTTTTCTCCGATTTTTATTCCTGTTTTCTTGAGCAGCACAAGACATGAATGCACAATGGCAGACTGCAGTTTATTTTCTATCCCTTTCCTAGTAATACCTGGCATCCTATTTCAGTTATCAGCTGCTTCTGAGCACTTGCCTAATGTTTTTACAGAATCCCCTATTATAACCCAAATTTTTAATTTCCCAGCAGGTCTTATCACAACACTGTATATTTAAAGCTGGGATTGTTTAACCTACGTACATTGCTTTTTTGTTTATCTATTTTGTGCTCTGTCTGACATTTTGTTATCCAGTAAGTCAGTGTCATAAGGACTTTCTGCAATAATCCACAATTTGCTTTTGGGAATTCTCTCCTGAATCACTTAGTATCACCATGCTCCCCTCTCTCACCTGTCCAGAGTATACCACGCAGCCCAGGCCCTCTTAGAGATCACACCCAGGGGCAACCTACCCTGAGAATGAAAGTAAAAAAAGGTTTGAACTCCAGGTTTTCTACTTTCTATTAATTCTTTAATAGTTGAAGAGACTTGTGTGTAAAAATCTTTAAATTTTAATTATCCTCACCAAAATTACGTTAATCCATTTTAGGCTGGAGCAATCTTATGTGTTAAAGAGTTTAAGAGAGTTACACAATCTTTCTAAATGAACATTTACTTTGTGTGTTTCAATATTTTATACTAGGTTTAAATTTCTGCCTCCAACAACTTTTTAGTGTCACATAATCTACACTGTTTTGCATGTAAATTTTTGTTCTCCAACATTCACTAGGAGTACTGCATGAGGGCACAGTTCACTGTTACATAGACATAAAACATACATTGATTTTTGACTGACTATCCTAGTTCAAACTGCAACAGTCAAATTTGCTACTTCAGGCAAAACTCCCTCAGAGAGATGAAATACACAGAGAGAGAAGTAGAATTGACACCAGGTAACCAAATATCTTTGTTTCAGTCATTGTTTGTTTTCATCGTATGCTATTACTCCAACGCAGGCTCTGCCTTGTCCTTTCAATAGACTCCTATCTTACTTCTTAGAATAATACAGATATCTTTTATTTTCCAAATTTCCCTAACTTTTTTAAATTTTACCAAGCAGTTACTTGCCTCTTATGAGTCATATGAGGAGCACCTCCGGAAACTGGGGTTGTTGCCTAGGGAAGTGGTGGAATCAGCATCCCTGGAAGTGTTCAAAAAACATGGGGATATGGCACTTGGGGACATGGTTTAGAAGTGAACAGAACATTGCTGGGTAGTGGTTGAATTCGATGATCTTTGAGGCCTTTTCCAACCTAAACAACTCTATGATTTTAATAGAAAAGAAAGATGAAGTCTCAAAGCTAAAAGGACAGGGTACACAACAAGAAAGAAAATGCCTAAACAGAATGACAGACTGCTTACACATATGAATATATATTACTGTATACACATTTTTAGTCTTACCTGTGATAAATTAGTTGTATGAAAGACAAAGATTATATGTGCCCTGAGTATTTACAGAAAGATATTTTCTAGATAGTATGAACATCCAAAATTCTGTAATTCCTACGTACACATCACAGGTTTGTCAGCATTGATTTCCTAGCTTCTGGTTGTTTCCATGTGGCTTTCAACTTTTACTCACAGGCACAATTTTCTGTTGACCAATCTTAAGAGCACCACTGCTTCCCCAGCAAGTCATCCATGGGATCATGTGCGTAGGAAGACTTAAATACAAGTTTTACAAACATTTCTTCAGTGAGCACTATTTATGGAAGATACAGTTAATTTTCTGAGCAGATATTCCTCAGGTCCTGTGTAGGCTGAGCACAAAAAGATAAAAAAATAACAATGAGCCAAAAGGTTTGATTTAAAGACTAAATTAAAGAAACTAATTTTCAATAGCATTTTGCAAATGAGGTGTTATAAAGTACAGATTCAGAAGTCAGTGTCTGTGGTTTCTTTGGTTGCTTTTGAGATGAAGTGATTCTGGAGGAAGGGATATCAGGACAAATTACAGGTGAGGAGTAATACTGTGGTTCCTGGTCATAATTTAAAATTTTAAATTTGTTTCTAAATCAGTGCCCTTCTGGTTTTTCACAAAATCACAGAGTAAGCTGAGTTGGAAGGAACCCACAAGGATCATTAAGTCCAGCTCTTAGCCCTGTACGGGACCATCCTCAAGAGTCACACCATGTGCCTGAGAGTATCATCCAAATGCTTCTTGAACACTGATATGCTTGGTGCTGTGATCACTTCCCTGGGGAGCCTGTTCCCACCCTCTGGATTAAGAAGCTTTTTCTAATATCCAACCTAAACCTCCCTCGACACAACTTCAGGCCATTCCCTTGGGTTCTATCACTGGTCACCACAGAAAAGACATCAGTGCCTGCCCCTCTGCTTCCCCTCATGAGGAAGTCAGAGCTTTGGTGTTACTGATCTTTAATGTCCCTTACAACCCAACCCATTCTATGATTCTATGAATTCAACACTAAGAGGAATAAGTATTGAAATTCTGTTTAAAACTTGGAAAATGGATTAAAAGTTCTTCTGAAGGGACTATGAGTCAAATAAATCTAAAATGCAAAAGCTTTCATTTTCTCTCACACAATAGAAAAAGAAAAAGCACAAGCAAAGACAAATTTGCAGTCTTGTCTCAAAAGGCTGACAGTTTAGACAGCTGCTACAGAAACCTCTGTAATTCTTTGGCTTCCTTTAAACTTGTATGTGTCTGGATGAATAAAACCTGAAAGCTGTAGATATGGTTTCAGCAATGCACAGTATGTTCTACTCACTCACCTTAGGAAAAACAAAAAATTGACATTATGAAAGGACAAACTTTTATCTAAGGTCTGTATGAAACAGAGATAAACAATTAGCATGGCATATTTTTGTTTCCTCAGAGGAATAATTTCCTGTTGAGATATTTGGTTTATTATCTTCATTGGACTTCTGTTCAGCTTAACACTCCTGACAAAGCATGCATTTCTGTGTTGTATCTGCTCAGCAACTAAATGTTGTATTTCCTATAATCCACAGAATAACCAGTAGAAATCATCCCGGCTGCACTGTTAAGAGTAAATAAAGACCCATACTTTAAAAAGTCTTTAGTTTGAGTGTATAATAGCATATATATAATCAAGGAAGAAAATGTGTACAAACACCCACCCTTGAGTGTTTAAGACAGGTGAAAAATGTAGTTGTATTATTTCTCTAACCAACTCACGGGTAGCCTGTAATGACAGCATGGAATCTGGCAAAACAAAACAAATCAAGGCAAAAAATCAAACGCAAAAAAGCAAATCACAAATGCTGAAACCCATTCTTTTTCCTGAATAAAACACATTTCCTTGTCAGAAATGGCTTTTGCCACACCTTGCTAGTTTAATGTTTGACCAGAAATCTTTGACCAGGCTATACAAACATAAGAAATTAACCTCTTCAGAGAAAATATTTTTAGAAGAAATAATTTCCTCCCTATGGAGGAAGCTTTTTAGAGGAACCTTTAAGAAGAAATCCTTTAAATTTGAGGCCAAGCAACTGGGGAATGAATCTATTTTTTGTGTATGGTGATAATAGCGATTCAGTAGTGGTACCACTAAAAGAATTCAAAATTAAAGAGAATTTCAAGATCTGATTCCCTTCTATGCCAACTGAGGGCTTTTGAAATCCAGTTTCAAATAGGATAACTGCCTTACAAAATCAATAACTTATAACTAATGGCTTAAACAGTACTAACAAGACCTGGTGAAACTCAACTCTTCAACTTTTAAAAGAAAAATGCATTTCATTTATATCTTGAGTTTCTTCCATAGAAGCTTTCTTCAGGATCTTCCCATTTGCAAGCTCTATTCAGGAGTTTTATTTCTAATATAAGTGAGTCTTAAAATCATAACCAAGTGCTTTTATTTAATGACAGCAACCTTTTAATATTAAATCAAGGCGGTCTTGGATTTTGGTAATTTAAACATGGGATTGCATGCTAGAAATAACAAGGTTTCTAACCAGCATTCAAATTTGGTTAGTATATATGAACGTGCAATTAAGATGAAAGATTGTTCTGCAATATGTATTTTCCTTTTTTCTGTAAATCAAATTACATAAGGACAGCTTTGATTTGATATGTAGCCAAAGAACTTTAATATGTATTTTAAAAAGCTGAAAAAATTGGGTTTTTTACCTTGCTGATGGCAATTTCCCCACTGATTTAATACTCCTAAACAGTGGATTCAGAGTAAGTTTTAATGAACAAGATATATCCTCTTATGAAATGTTACTTTTACTTGTGATTCAACTTTACTATGCTTTTCCCCCATTTTTTCGCAGTTCCTCTGTGAGATTCTTAGAAGAAAATAATTTTCCTGTCCATCTTAAGAATGTCTGGTAACAAAGTCCAATTGTAGACCCTACGAATTAGAGGCACAATTTGAATCTTCCACTAGTAGAATTGAAAGGTCCATTCCTACTTTTGAAGATTGTTAAAATGTAAAATTTGAAGTTTTGCATTATCAAGAGGATACCTTTTCCTTAGGGGATGGGGAATGGCTGTAATGCTGCAGATGCTCCTCTTTATTTCACACATATACAAACTGCACATAGGAAAGTAATTGCTTTCTGGATGATGGTCACACCTGGAACAGCAGTAAGAAGAAACTCTGTTTCCCTGAGTTTGGGTTGTAGTTTGTTTCAGCTTGAGTTTACATAGCCTAAGTTAGAGCTGTATTATATCTCAATAGAGTAAAATTTTTCTACTAATAGTTCTATTATTTTCTCCTTGACAGAATTTAACAACATCCTCATTTAAATGCTAATTTTTTTCCAGTTAACTGCAGAAATAGCATGCTTGAAGACAAATTTAACATTTCAAGCCCTGCTATGAAAAATGATACCAAAATTCATGCAAATCATCCAAATCAGTCAGTAACTTTCCAAGAGAGCACCAGGAGAAACGTATTAAAAGTGAATAGAAAGTGAGAAACATCACTGCAGGCTTATTGCAGAAACATCACTTCTGACTTACTGCAGATAGATTAAGATAGATTAAAATGGTTTTGTTTTTTTCCTTTTTTTTTTTTTATTTTTATTGATATGGCTTTTTTTTTTTGTTTTGTTGTCCTTTTTTTTTTTCTTTTAACTGTAGTGGATGAAGTACCAGAGTATAAACACATCAGTCTGGTATCTTCACAACTTAAGCTTTGTTTTCTCAATTTCAGATGCAAATAGTTTTAATCAGTTATTATCTCACATTTATTCACACAGTCTATAGTTAATGGACCATGTTCCTTCTCTTCTTTGTCTGTGGTTATATTTACATGAGATTTAGAAAGAGATGCTTATTCAACAGTGTCATCAAAGCAGCTGCTTTCTGTGATTAGGCACATCTCCCAGTTGTAAGGAAACCAGTGAAATAATGTGTTTACTCTAAGCAATATTTACATGAAACCTAAATAAACTTCCTGGCTAAGACCTCCTCATCAGCATGCACTTCAGATTTGAGTAAACTAGAAGTTCTAAGAACACAAAAAGTTTGAAAGACCAAAGCTGGAACAACAGCTATAGTGTTAATTACAGAAATGAGATTAATCTGTAATTCAACTCAATTCCTACTCTTTTCCTGGAGAAAATTCTTCAGAAAGCCTGGAGGACCCATTTGCAGGTAGTCATAGGTAAGCAAAATAGGTGGAAGCCATGTTAAAGCAAAAAATGTACTAAGTGAGATTTTGCTGTCTTGAAACTAATCTAGACAACCTAAATCTCTGTACTAGATTCTAGATATTTAAAGGAGCAATACAGACTTTTTTACTGCTGAAATGCAAAGACTTATCTGGCTTCTGGATCCATCCAGGTCCTCATAAATATTTGTTTAAACATCTAAAGGCTAGAAAATGACTGACAAAAAAAGAAAAGAAAAAAGCAAACCCTAGACCAAAACCCTCCAAAAAACTCCCCCAAAACCACAAATGCACGTTGAAGGAAGGAATAGAAACTTGTAGCATAAAAAGCTGAATGCAGATGGCTGGAGAACATAAGTCATATAGAGGAGGCCTAGCTTACGATCAGAAAGAAATGGGCACTGAAACTGACCAAATAATAGAAATGGTTTATTGTGAAACAGGTTCATAATGAATGGAATGGTTTAGAAGGAAGCTAAAGCTTGCATATGGGATGACTGATAGCAGGAGAGACAGGAAAGGCTCTGGATTACAGAGTAAGGAGAGTAATAAAAAGTCCTAATTAGTGTTGATTTCATTATATGCCATAGGTCAGGAAATGATTTCCTGATTGTCACTGAACTGAAGTTAATAACCTGGGTTCATCTCACAGCTTTTCCACTGCCACACTACCTAACCAATGGCAAGTTATTTAATCCATCTGAGTTTCTATTGAATTATTTTTCTTATTCTCCATGTTTATGTGCACTTCCATTGTTAGATAGAGAGAATAGCTATTGCTTTTTTTTCAGCCATACTTTCATCTACAGAGTTCAATGTAGTCCTGTCATATTTGGGGCAAGTTAAGATCATTGTCCTGCCTCTGGATTTTATGCTTTGAGCCCACTTTTTTTTTTTTTTTTAAAAAATGTATTTATAGGAACAGAACAATGGAGAATATTAGGAAATTGGAAACTAATTTTTTCATGAACTAAGACAAGGAAGATATGCTATGAAATTGTATATTGAAATACTATATTTAAATCCACATTAATTAAGAAACCAATCAGCAATATTATAGGAGTAATATTTTTCACAGATAATATC
Organism: Margarornis squamiger; assembly: GCA_035222235.1. Taxonomy (NCBI): domain Eukaryota; kingdom Metazoa; phylum Chordata; class Aves; order Passeriformes; family Furnariidae; genus Margarornis; species Margarornis squamiger. The sequence continues at coordinate 43,222,864 of JAWWTY010000123.1, read as the reverse complement.
AAAGATATTTTGTGCCATCAATGTGGTTCATTACTGTACCAGAGGCTTAATCTTTCATTATTCATAGTTAAAACTAAATTAATATTTTTCTGAGTTCCCTGTAGATTTGTCCAAGGTGGCAGCTGTGAAGATTGCTCTGTATTAGACAGTACTGATAACATTATACGTTTGAACGAGGCTTTTGAAAATATATTACACAATTTGTGAAATTTTATATGTTCTTATGAAAGAAATCACTATCTGAAAAATGGTACTAGTCATGATGGCCTTGCCAAAATAAAACCAGTGAAGTCTGTGAAGCTGTAGTCACATTTTCCCCCCTTACATTACTATGTATATTAGTACTGGAACAGGCTATCTTATTGCAAAGTACAGGGAAGTTCTGCCCAACAAAAAAGGGATCCAGAAAAATGTATGTGTCAATGCTTTTCAGAGGCTTATCTCTCTTTCTTTTATTAGTAGTCAGTTCTTTGTGGAAAGATCTCAGAGCTGCTTGAAGGGAAGTACTTTTCACTTTAACTCCTATAAATGTAAAAAAAATGAAATGAAATGAAATGAAATGAAATGAAATGAAATGAAATGAAATTGAATTGAATTAAATAAGAGAGAAAAATTTCACATGCTAAAAGGATGGAAGCATGTTGAAATTCAAGAAATAAAATTAAAAAAGAAACTACCAAGAGTAACTTAGGGAATTTTAAACCAATCACTACAGCCATTTAATTCTCATGACAAAATATTACTACTCCCATTTTAGCATGAAGTAGCCATTTCTAACACAAACATGGGCAATGTGAAATCAGCACGGCAGTAAATGTAACTCTTGTTCGGCAAACTCCCAAAATATTTTGGGATGCAATCAGGATAGCTGGATGATTTCCCCTACTGGGAACACTGTTCACACTACACCTACTTTTTGTAATTCCATGCAGTCTGGAAAGTGCTCTTAGTTGGTCCCTTGATGCCGAATGAAGATGAATATATGATATATGAAGCTTTGGAAGTATGTACGTGATTGCTATTTTTGGAGTGCATCAACAAAAAACCCCCTCATATTTCTATAAATATGTGATTACTACATTGTGCTGATCAGCTTTTGCTTTTAAGCAGCTGAGTTCTGATTTACATGCTATGCCTACAGTAGCCATACAGACAGATTACATCTAGCAAAAAGCATAGGTCACTATTTTACAGATGTCACTGTTCCTCAATTTAAGACAAAAAGTACTTGCCATTTAGTAATTTATAACTTTTCATTTTTGCCAGGGAAATATCCTTGAAATCTATGCCTGGTGAGTAGGATCAGACTCCTTTTCAAGATTTATGTTCCCTAACAAAGATAAGTACTTGATTAAGTATAAAACTGAAATAAAAATTTTATTAGAATGCAAACATTCAGTCTGAAACACTGTAGACTAGTTTCTAACCACTGTATTAGGAAAGGAAAAGATATGGGTTTTTTTCCCATTGTCTCAAAATCTGCGGAAAGGAAACAGAAGAGACATCCAAACTTATTCACAATGAGAAACAGATGTGAGTTATTATGTAGTGTTACTATATTATTCATGGGGTTTTCGTATCTGTATTATTTCAGATACACATTTCCCAGGTATAGTCAGAGCACAGAAAGCTTTGGAGTTCTGCAAGTATTATAATAAACCTCTGATTACTTTTCGTGGGAATGTCATGGCTAGGACTGCAAGCTAGTAGTGTAGGAAGGAGACAGAATCAGCTCTCTAGGCAGCTGTTGAGCTTCAGTGGGAGAAAAAGGGAAGTACTTCCACTGAATAAAATCAGAGAGGGCTGAGAAATAACTGAATAGTGACATTCTGATATTGTATTATATTCATCTTACGGTGCAACTTCAATGCCTGCTTGGCACTCCTGCCTGAGTATTGTGACAAAACTGTCTGACAGCACAACAGTGCAGAGTCAGGGCATCAATTGGCAATTATGTTGTTGCTGTTCAGCTCCATTAGATAAAGCATTTTTCATGTCTCTCTTATAGGAGGTCACTAACCTACAACATCCATGTTCCAGCAGAAGTTTCTGTGGGGGGGACATGGGAAATCAAGTGTCAGAATTGTAAGCAATAAGTCATCTCAAAGAAAATTTGCAAAGGAAATTTAGGAGGACACAGTTTGAATACATGCATCAAATAAAGACCTACAAATGCAATTGACCATTTAGTAAAGAATGGTTCTCTTGCATAGCAGAATAGCTTCATATGTGAACAAGTCGATACAAATCTGATGATGGAAAAACTGCAGCTATGAGTTCTGAATTACCAGCAGTGGATACTTGGTGATACTGAGTACGAGTAGATACTTTATATATCAACATAATTAAATGGCAGCTAATTTAAATGTATACTTTTTTTTTTTTTTTTGTATAATGAATAGCAGTCTCTAATTCTAAATTTTCATGTAAGTAAAAAGTAAATGGGAAGAATAATTAATCAAATACTGCTGCAATATTAAATAGCTAATTTACCAAGAAAATTGTTTTTGAACTCTTGTGTGAAGCCACCTCTGGCTATTTCAGATTATACCTCATAAATTATGTACGGAAGTGTATTTTGACTGCCAGAATACTTTAGTGTAGACTACAACCCTACAAATCCATATCTGCTGCTGATAATATAACCCTAGGAACACTGACACATTTCTTATCCAGAATATTCTCTTTCATGTAAAAAGAAATTTTGCAGATACAAAAATTGAAGATATTGCTTGTAAAATTTTTTGGTGTTACATGTCACATTTTTGTTTTCTTTAATTGGAATGCCATTTAAAAACAGGATCTGCTAACTAAGAAGCTGGCCAAAGAAATGGGAAAAGTGTAATAATCAGTTTAAATATCAAGGTTCAAATGTAGATTTTGAAACTCCCAGTAGGAATGGGATGGAAATTTATTGCTTGGCTCTGACTAAGGAATATTTTAAAAACTTGCTTATAGGAAATGTTAATTGCAATTCTTGAATAATATGTAGTATCTCTGAACAGTCAGGAAACAGTGATCAGTGAAATATCTGTGGCATTCTGCACTGGAACATATAATGACAGTTATATGCAATTTATTACCAATGTGTATAGACACAGTTGTAAAACAAAATGACATAATTAGCACATGATAGAAATCTTTAAACCAGCATACAGATCTTTTGTTGTCATACTTAGAGACTTGCTCAGGTAAGACTTTGTTTATCATGTATAATGTTTGAGGGGGAATCCTCATCAAATTTGAAGTCTAAATGACCTCCTTGTATGCCAAGTAGAAGTGAGGCTAAGAAATTGCTCTTTCAGCACTGCTGTAGGTATTTCCAGAATTCTACACTTCAGAGGTGTTAAGTGTAACAGTCAGATTTCACCAAGACTTCTCCATGATTTAATGGTCTATACTTAAGTAAGCCATAAAGTTTAATGGTCATGTTTGTGTTTAAGGCCAGAAACACGCTTATATACTTTCCTGGACCCAGACCATTAATACCAACATTGAAATATCTGAACAGCATAAGTGAGGCAATAAATAGAAGAACATTTTGGTGCGGAAGGTTGTTATTTGTATTACCATTCAATTGATGCAAGGACAGGAGAGGAGGCTGAAGATACTTTCAAAAAGAGACATGATGCTTTGCTCCGTAAGTAGTTCCAGCTGAATCATAAGGGATCGTGCTCTAGCTCATGATTAAACAGAGTATCACAGTTTGGCTTGAAACAGCTTTATTTCAGAAAAATCACACAGGAAGTTTGTGTCAGATCCTAAACCCTCATTATCTGACTCTTAGCCAATGCTTTAAATACAAGACCATCTGAATTGCTTTATTTTCCGGTCTCCTATTCCAGAAGGTTACTATTTTTTTACTTTCCTCATGGGATGTGAGTTTCAATAATTACATCAAGGAGCTGTAAGGACATATTGAAGGGGAGGCGTGGAGGGGAAGATTAAAAAAAAGATGAATTAGTTTCAGCATAATAAAGGCTCTGGCTTTAAGATTGAAAGTTCCTTAGCCTACCCACAAACTATTGCCTTACTTTTTATTCATAAAGTATGAATTTTTAAGCTGGTAGTTGTAAAATGGGCAGGTGAAATCAGACGTCATAGCAGACTGCATAGATTTTGAAGAGTCAAATTCAAACAGCATAATTTAACTGTCTGAGATTATTAGTGTCATCATGAAATGTGTCATGATTATTAGTGCTATCATGTATATTTTTCACAAAAAAATTGTGAGTTTTATTAGGCTCTATCTTGTTTGGTGGGACCTTGACAGAGCAGTTAAGAGTCCTTTATTTATAGTTGCTGCCCAGCATTTAATATCTGAAAATTTTTACTTTTATTGTAAGCAGAAAGGTACAAGAGAATGGTTTTTGACTTCACGTGCTCTCCTGATGCCAGTATCATATTAAAGCATCTGAATCACAACAGGTTACTTCATCCATTGAATTTGGATTTAATGGAAATTCATCACAGTGAATTTGCTGGCTAGAAGGGTAGCAGTTGGCTGCTCATCTATACAGTTACTTACTGAATACAGCCAGTTACAAATACCATCCGCCCCGATGACATATTGCAGTTTGAGAACTTGCTTAAATCCACTTACCAGTGAAGATATAAAGCAGAACTGAAAACTTTTCTTCATGGGCTTTGTGCTGGTTTAAAGGTAAACCGGCAGGAGAAATGAACCCAACTCAAAAAGAGATTACAAGTCAGAGTTACAATTAACTAAAAAGATTACAATAAGTACAGTGACACAAAAAACCCCCCTGGTTTTAATCCCCAAAGAACAGATGTATAACCCAGCACCCTGGGGTGTGAACAGAACGGTGTTTGTTAGCTCCTGTGCTGAACACCCCTGCGTGTAAGGGTAAAAGGAAAGGAAAGGAAAAGGAAAGGAAAGGAAAAGGAAAGGAAAACCTGTTGGAAAGGATGATGGTCGCAGTCTGGTCGAGAGTGGCAGTCGCAATCCTGTTGATGTTCTGATCCTTCTCCTGCATCCAACGAGTGATACCAGAAGTCCCAAACCCCAAAGATTATGTATGCTCAGGTTCAGGTGGGAATGCCCAGTACCTCCCACATGGCGGGGAGTTTCACAATGGGTGATTTACTCTGTGAGTCATGGGATATTTTTGGAATCTTTGATAGCCCCTTAGCAGACATGACCCTTCAGGCTGTGTGTGAAGGTGCTAATGACTCCTCAAAGGGGAGTTATCACAGCTGTCATTGGTGTGAAGTCAGGCACACCCTCTTATCTCACAGGGTTCTTCAACACCCAGCCTGTAGCCTGAGGTGTCAGGTGTGCCCTGGGCAGCTGCTGCAAATGGTCCACTATTAACAGTTCATCAAAAATGACACAGAGGGTGTAGAATACACAGTTTTGGTTACACCCACACAGTGATAATTGATCCTGTCTGCTGTAACTAGGACAGGTTCTAGTCATAATTATCAGGATAATTGGAACTAAGTAAGAACCTAGTTATGCTACTGACTCAGCTGCTCTAGTAGCCAAAAGTTTACACACTTTCACTGCAAAGGGTCTTAAAATTTGTTTATCATACATGAAGATATCAGTTCAATAATCATTAAATTACAGGAAATTATAGTCTTTCAATGAGTATTGCAATCAGCTGGGAAATTAGGACTGGTGGTAAGGGATTCTATTTTGATTTTACAGGATAATTGGCAGGCAGACAATAACTATTGGAATCATAATTTCCTTGTGATAGGCACTCATATACAAACCATGAAAGGTCCCTGAAGAACTCTGTGAAGTACAGCATGGAAATTGCAAGGGTCTGCTTGTGTTTTCTTGTTTCCAGATTATCAGTCATTGTGCTGATGGGGGCAGCTCAGTACAGCTCTAGCTTTGAATGGAAAATGGTGTAATGGAGTAGCACTCTGCCAGCTGCCAGCTCATGCCTTCCCGTCCTTTTCCTTCTACAATGACACTTGGCTAAGTTAAGCTGAAATGACTGTAATGAGCATGACCCACATTGCTTTCATCAGCAATGAGGAACTCACCTTGAACCTTGCCAAGAGGAGCTCTCCTCACTGTATATCTCTTCAAATTCGGACAGATCTGTGTTTGATAGTACATCAACTGCAAAATGAGCTATCAGCAGGTTGGAGGCCCACTTTCTATATTAGAGTAACAAGACTTTTAGTCACTTTTTATTTTATGAATAATTTTGCAAATATTCCTCAAAGCTGTATCCCAAAAGAAATTAAATACTAAGGAAGAACTGAGAAGCAGAAGTAGACCTACCTTCTTTTAGGTTTCTGAAGTACTTTGTTCAGATAAAACATGTGCTTATGTGCCTGCTTATTCTATCATTATGCTCAAAATCTTTCTGAACATTATCTATCATGAGAAAGAATTCTAAACTTGTTAGCACACTAAGAATGTTCTCACTTGTGCCAAGTGTCCTATACTACCAAAGATAGTAATAACAAGATATTATTTCCAATGGAAAAGGTAGTTTATATCTGCAGCAAAACAATATTATTTTTTATCTGGTCACAATGACACATCTGTTGTATGTCTTGATCGTAAGAGCAGAAGTATTATTTTTTATTGAATTTCCAAGTTTGCTACTTTATCTTGTTTCTCTTCTGTATTGTTCATGTATTTTATTTTATTTTTTTTTTTTGAGGGAAATTTTTTTATTTAGTCGGGATGGCATGCTAGCAAGCTATCTTTCAACTGGCAGTATCAAATATTAGTATGTGCCATAAAATGATAATCTGGTATCATCTGAGAAGACAGAAGTATGTTTATTTCTTCTACTATCCCGAAAATAAAAGGGACTACTGTTATCTTGTTTATAAGAAAAAGATTTTCTTTCTTTAACAAAGAAAGTTTTGTATGGTTTCTCAAGGGACCTTCTTAGATTTTTCAAGACATAAGGAATACCATACTGTAATTTAAAACATGTCAAATTGCAGTTGCAATATCATAATTATCACCTAGTCAGACACAGTATCATCTCCTACCTTTACAACTGATGTCCTTAAGCCTTCAAAATAAAGACTATTCCATGTTAGTAGGACTTTTTTTTTTTTTTGTTTAAATGTTTCAGGGTCACAGAGAAAAATGTTCATGGTGGGCTTCATTAAGGAAGTTGGAAATTTAGGAATCTGCTATATGTTCTTGATCCTCCCCTTCTCTTGAAATCTTCCTGATGCCTCATTTTAGACTTTGTTCCATTTAACAGCATATCAATAAGTCATTTTACATTTTTTCAGATTCCACATATAAGCAGGGAAACAATTAAGGTTTGGGATGACATCAGTCAGCTGTGGACATCAGGCCAGATACTAAGTGACTTCTGTAAGAAGGAAAATCTAAGAGGCAGAAAAGTGTGTTCAGTTGCACTCAGGGACATACCATAGTAAGTGCTTTTATCAGGTAAGCATTCTCTGGCTGCACATCAAAGAGTATGCATGTGTAGCCTATAAATTATCAGTTCTGTGTTTTGTTTAAGCCAGGTAACTATGTACAAAAGAACTGTTTGCAGATTGTTTTGTTTTAAATCTCAGACTATCTGCTAATTTTACAGATTAAATTCAAGTCTACAATCATATGTAAAATAGCTAAATTGTATATACAACCACAATATTTGTGAAGCCCTGTGAGGACCTAAATTTCTCTTTCAGAAATCCAAAATATTGATTGAAATCATTGTTTCTTTTTTTTTCATGTCATCACCTTCTATTTATGCAGAGAATGCAGGCAAATGAGGATAAAGAGCAAAGAGTGGGAGTAACCACATAGTCCCATATTTCCTCTTCAGTCAAGCCCACACATATTTTTTCATTTCTTCTCTCTAGTACTGGATCAAATTCACTAGCATGGGGGCAACCTATTCTCCATTCCAGAAGTGAAAACAGGAAAAGGAAATGAAGGAATAAAACAGAGTAGAATGAAGGATAGTACTTAGCTACCAGTAAGCGTGATTTCCATGTATTACTCATGCTAGTAAGGGTGTATGTAAGTGTAATAAGAATATGTATTGAGGAAAATCTCCAGGTGTTCCAGTTTTGAAATCAGGTCACCTAAATACATCTGTTGCTGTTTTTAAAAGGCTTGTCTACAGTCTAATAAAAATGAGGTATTAAGAAATAATTCATACCCCTTGTTACAGCATTCAGTGTGATCATTGATTTCCTCATGATTAACCACAAGCAACTGTGCAACTGTTGTACTTTAAAAATTAATTCAGCACTTTACCTTTTTAAAATGGTGTGTGACAAAGGCTCTGTGCTGGTTTAAAAGTAAACCGGCAGGAGAAAATGGACCCAGCACTAGAGAGATTATAAGTCAGAGTTGCAATTTA
>JAWWTY010000123.1:43200260-43214428 GCA_035222235.1 Margarornis squamiger | reverse complement strand
GAATAGAGGGTGGTAGAATACATAGCTTTAATCACCCCCACACAGTGATAACTGGTCCCACCTGCTGAACTAGGACAGGCTCTTAGAGTTCAAGCATGGAATAATGGTGTCATTTTAACCATATCCTTTATTTTCCTTTGTTGGGGGATTTTCTAAAGCAGATTAAAATCTGCTTGTCAATTTTTTAAACACTGTTATATATTGTTCCAGAGGAAATATCATTTCAACTGTTCTGAAGTTGATGTTCTTTTAAAGTCTGAAAGATTTCTTTCCATAACAAGGAATGGACAAATTCACATAAAAGGTAAGAGGCAAACTTCCAGGGAATGCAGCAGCCTGCCGTTTATCTATACGTAGAGCCACATGACTGGAGGAAATCAGCCTGGTACAGAGCCTTGTTAGCTGTTCTGAGACCTGTTATATGTGTATGAACATCAGGCTGCTTAGGGCATTGCTTTTGGCTACCTCCTGGGTTCTAGACTCATGAGAATGGTGTAAGGCATGTAGTACCTGGTTAAGTGGAGTCCTAAGTGGCTGGACCAGAAAATGATAAAATTAGGGCAGGAAGATTTAAAAAACATAAAAGTAAGAGATGGAAGAATAATCTCATCTGCCAAATGTTTTCTGGATTACACACGAAGCCAAGGGGGAAGGAATGTTTCCTTCTCTCTTCTGCTCAGCCCACAATTTGATTCCTGATTGGAAGTTAAAATGACTGAGGATCTGAAGAAATAGCATCATGACTGACACATGATTGGTATCAATCCTGATGTGATCGCAAGGTGATCACATAGGTGATGCCTATTTTGTTTGTTTTTTTTTTTTATTATGCAGTAAATTCATGCCTAATTGTAAGTAAATAATATGGAATTACATTGGTAAAACTATCATCATCAAAATAAAATAAGTTTTTACTTATTTTCATTCTAGTTAGTCATTTTAGCACAACCTTAAAAAACTCCCCTGTCACCTTTAAAGAGGCCATATTCAGCTGTGCTCCTGAGGGACTTTCATGCAGTAAATAGACCCAGCCTTATTTATTTACCTTCTACTGAGTAACAGCTCAAAAATACTATAAAGCAATTGTTTAGCACACTAAGTCACATACAACCTAGTGAGCGATATATGAAAAGAGTAAGGGGTACATAAGAAATATTCAAATATCTCCATGTTAAAAATATGAAACCTCAACAAAAGAGCTGGAATATGACAGTGACATTATACACCTGTTTAAGCCTGAACATGAAGAAATGGAGATCTGTTTTAAATTATCAATGAACTAAATTAATAAGCAGGATGGAAATCCATTTCTGTTCCCAGGAAAGATGGGCTTTACACTTCCATAGGGATTTGTTCTCTCTAGCCTACTAAATGATGAAAAGGTTTATGGAAAAGTCCATAAGATAGGATACAAAATAAATGATTGGAGATTTGGGAATTAATTTTCTAGGAATATTTTTCTTTCCTTTTCTGTCTTTATTAAATTAACATAGACAATGTTTTTTATTATTACCAAGTGGTTGCCTTGAATGTAAGTTAGCCTTATTTTGAGACATTTAAAGCACTGAGTTTCCTTAGAAATTAACAACTCCAAGAATCAGTACTTTTTGTTCAAAGACCATAGACTTTCTTTTGCAAGAACTAACATTTGATTCTAATTGCACCTCATGTGTCAAGTGTGACTTTGCTGTTTGTCTATATTTGATATAACTACCAATAATGACCTTTCAATTCATGACACAATGTAAAACTGAAAACTAAATCTGGTGTGTTTCCTTAAATTGGCACTGGCTTTTTCTGTACTCAAGGAAGTTATACGTGCAAGTAAATTAGATTACTGTTTTAAGTAATTCCCCTTTCTAAGTATAGAATGGCATTGGTTAAAAGAAGCATTGTAAATCTTATTTCCAATTAGCTTAAGCCCTATAAACATTCACTGAAACCCTACTAAATCTGCTTAAATTCAGAGACTGCCCACGATTTGCCAGCTGGTTGTTCCTGTCTAGAGATTTAGGAACAGATATCTGTGGGATGGGGAAAAGCTGATTAGAGATGAGTAATGAGGAGAGACCAAATACCCATTAACCAGGTCAAAAAGCAGAGTCCAGCAAATGACCCCATGAGATATTTAATAGTGGCAAGTTAGGAAAAGAGCAGTAGACAATAGAACTTGCTTCCTATGAAGGAGAGTGCAGAACTGTGCATGTATGCCCTGCTTTCTTTGAGCTTCCTATGGATCCAGTGACAATTTACCCCCTTATACTTCACCAAATGGATAAATAATTATTTTGTTCATGCAGTTAATATCAAAGAATGACAGTCTGGATTTTCATAAAATGGATGTGGTTCATGAGTCTCACAAACAGCAAAAAAAAAAAAAATGTTACCCCCTAGAAATGGGAAGGAGAGTCTAAGTAATGATTACACTGGAACAAAAAGAATATAAACAAAGGTGGTGAATCACTATATTTCCTCTCATATTCACTATACTGCCTGTGAAAGAAATCATTGAGGCATGTGCCAGCCTCTCTTTTTCTGGCAATAAATTAAAAGTGTGTTGAAATCAATATGAGTCCAGTAGTTATGGCGAGCCTTCTATCAAACTATTCTGCTTTTGCTATAGCAATTTCCTCTCCCCATTCTGTCAGGCAGAACAACTTCCCCTGATGACAAAAAACATCAACTATCTCTTGAGATGAAACCCCTCTTTGACATATGCTGTGTTAGGAAGCTGAGTAATAAGACTGGGATTCAAACTTATGCCATTCAACTCAGTGTGTCTTGCTAAGTATTTAGACTTCTCAAGATACTTCTTTAAAACATCTATGCCACATTTATTTTATTATTTCAAAAATCTATGGATATATTTCATATTACTGTGCATCTTCCAAACAAAATTAGTTTTAAGGTGAGTATAAAATCCATATTATTTCTTTTTTTGAAGATTACATACTTAAAGAAGAGGTTCACTATTAGAATATAGTGGATTTTGTACTCCTAAGATAAATAACAAAATGAAATATCATCTCTTTTTCTGATTCTTCTGTCTAGACACATTTTGTAGAGTGGGCAATTGGGAATTACGAGATTAGAGTTCCACTGAAGTGTTCCGCTGACATCATAAGCCACACAAGTGAAGCTCAAGTGGTTTACATTGTCATTAGAATCCCAAGACAGAATTGTTAAACTACATAATTCATGGTGTGCCTGTTTGCTTTATATAATAATACACAGTCTGAGTTCCTGTTTCAGTTCTTTCTTATTCCCACTGAAGCCATCCTTTCTTTTCTGCAAACAGTTTCCTAACAGCACAATTGAAACAGCAGTTTGTTATAAAATAAAAGGTATTTTTGTAATTGAAAGAAAAGAATGAACATTTCTTGAGAGGGGAATATAAAAGTGAATATGTCAGTAAAGATGATAAATAAAAAGGATTTTGGGGTTGAAATGGTGTTCATCAAAACTGGAGCAACACATGGGTTACTAAAGCAGGAGAACATCACTGGGAAAGAACAAGCGGATCTACTGGTCTGAAGAGTACCTAGTTTAAGAGATTTCCATTTTTTGAAAAAAAGGCAAGAAATTTTCTGATTTAAAAAAGAATAGATCTGGAAAGAAACCATCTAAATTTGGGGTTTGTCAAAACGAGGTCTTTTTAAGATTTGAAATACCATAAATAGTGAGACATGTTTTTATGACCGTGCAAGCTGACATTGGAAAGAACCATTCTTCCAACACACCCTCTAATACACTTAACCCAAATTTCTCTCTTATAGAAGAGTGAGGAGTTAATGCTGAAGGAAGATGCTTGTTAGATCTTATGGGAGACTGAAAGTGTGATATTCTTCTTTTTTCCTCTCCATGCCAATTGACACATTTTTTTGGCATTAGATAGCAAAATAGTGCCACTATTTTAAGTATTGGATATGGCCTTTATGCATTTTTGAACAAGGAAAGGAAAGGAAAGTGTCTGAAAATATGAAACAATCAAAGAGAAACTGTTATGTGCTCATGCAGATGTTAAAATAAGCTACTTAAATAGCTTATAAATATCCAATAATTATTTAATTACTGTGTGTGGCCTCCTTACATACTCTTAAAAAGTTGAATCAACATGCGTCACAAATCTGCTATGATCTCACCGTAACAAAAGATATTTCTTAATAAAAAACAAACAATAGAGTAGCTCAAAGCCATCACAGAGGCTGCTTTAGTAGACCAAACTATTTTTAGATGGTAACAGGGGATTTTATACTTTCAAACATGTTGGTCATGATAAGAATCCTTTAGAAGTCTTTCTTTTATATGAAAAATAGCATCAAACAGCTAACAGAATAATTTAAAATTCTGAAATAATACTATTGTTTGTTTAAGTCTGTTTTTCTTTTGAAACAGAACTTTGGCTGATAATATAGATTTTTATCTAGTTAAAGTGCAGCACTTAAATTGTTGTGAAATTCATAGCTCCCACTCTCAGTAGTGATATGACATCAGGAAAAGATCAGCAAAATAAAAAAGAAAGAATATCTTTTATGAAATTGCAGCAGAGGATCTTTCTCAAGGGAATATTTAAAATAGATGTGTTTACTGCTGATGCAGTTGCATGTCTGATAACAGTAAGCAGATTAAGTATATAGGGGAGATCTTTTATGTCTGCTTCCTTTGAGTGAAGAGTATTATGTTTGTAAATCAAAGTCTAAATGCTGGCAAAGGGAGCACACTGCATAATCCTACAGAAAGGTTTATACCTTTAGACAGCATTTTAACATAACTGTAACTTGACCCTTCCTTTAATTCAGCTTCAGGAGCTGACCACATGAGGACATGCTTTCCAATAACAAATTAGTCACAGCTCCTAAAACCCAAGGATTTTTCAAAATTTTTACCTTTATTTTTACAAACCACAATATATGTTTATAAGAAACATTGCCATCTATAAATCTAATTTTTAGCTAGAAGAAGCCTTTGATCTTAAATGTATAGTTATGGTAAAATAAATGAAACTTGATTTTTTTATTTTTTATTTTTTAACACAGAAGAATGCATATAACTTTCATTTGGAAGCACTGTAGGCAAAAGGAATAGACACAGTTTTAAGTGTAGCATGCATTAAGTCAAAGTCTTCAAGGAGTTTGAGGAGAGAGAAAATATTACCATTGGAAATATTTCTTGGATTTTATGCTTCATTTGGGACTTTTTTACATGTGTGTCCGATTGGCAGGGTTTTTTTGTTGTTTTGGGTTTTGTTGTTAGTTTGTTTTTCTCCTAAAATTGCAAAGATCTGTTCAGATTTGAGCTCTGGAAAAATGACCTACACTAGATGGCTCACATGAGTCCAATTAAAGTCACCAAAGTGTCTGGCTGTAATAAGTGTTCTATACTCCCAAAATAGGAAAAAACCCCAACATTTTTGACTTTTGACTAATGTTACTATACCAAATATGAGCGTAAGAAATTGCTTATTTTATATTCTTGATTTCTTGCTCATTTAGTGAGAAACTGTTTGGTAGTAATGTATAAAACATTAAATAAGTCTTGGGTTCCAGCAGGGTAGTGGAGCAAACTATAAACAGAAAAAACAGAAATAGAGAGGGGAGAGGTGCAATTTTTGAGGAGAAGAGGAAAAGGAAAAAACTCATGGAAATCTGAGACATGGGAGGATGGTGCCTCGAAAGATGGATCTGATTGTACAGACTAAGACTGGTGACACACTCTGGTGAGAAACTAGTTCAAACTAGGAAAATATCTGGAACAAGGAATAAATGCAGCAGCAACATAAAAGCAGCCAGGATGTGGGCAACAAGTTGGAGTAGAAGAGGTTCAGCCAGGGAAATCCAAGACTTTCTGTCCAAAATGTATCCAAGGTTTTAGCAAGAGACAGAACAGGAAAACTGAGGTTTAAAAGTAAAATATATAATGATGAAGGCCAAATCTAAAAAACTGATAGCACTTCAATAGAGAAAAGTTGGACTGAATAGAACATAAAATAGCAAACAGAAAGATTTAGGCTCAATAGAGCACATTCTTTTTCGAGAACTAAAATGGAATCCAGTCTCATCATTTAGTCTAGTGGCAAGGGTCTCGACCATAAACATGCATGTCTTTTGGTCAGCCTCTTGAAACTAAAAAGTCTGGAGTCAGATGTGTCCTACCTGCATTTATACACAAGATAATAAATGTTAAATGTTTTCACATGATCAAGGATATAGTCAGTAATTTAACTGTGGGATAAGAAAATATTTGGACAGAAAAATTCAGGCTCATTCATTTCAAAATTAGCTCTAGGTTTTGTAAAGGTATTTTCCCAGAAGCTGTTTACAACAGCTCCCAAAAATACTTTTATCTAAGAAAGTTCTGATTATTAGAGATAGATGGATACTGTACTCAGTGTGGGGCAGCAATAAATCACAAGGGACCAAAAAAAGATTGAAAAGTGAGAAGATGGCAGGATTGTTTTCATTCATTTTGATCCTAGACATCTCTGGGATTTATGCAGTTATAACATAAGCAGGCAGGCTCTTTACTGTACAAATTGTCCTAAATTTTGCATGCAACTTCTAAACCCCTCTACTCAGCTTTTCCTTTCAAGTCCAATTCACAGAACTGTCATTTATAAATTTACAGCCCAAACTGCAGATCATTTTGGACTGTGTGTCTGGGATGGATTGTTATCTCATTCTAAATAGACTGGAATATAAAGTTGTATCCTACATCAATACATACAAGATAAATGAAATGGTGTTTTTTCTCATTGTGTCACTCAGTTCAGTACGAAATGGAATTTTTTATGAGATTAAATTGGGGATGCAAACCAATTTTTAGCAAGTGTTTACAACTCTAACCTTAACATATTACTGTGATAGGTGACAGTGATTTCTGTAGTTCTGACAATCTCAAAAGATACCTGTAGGATGAATGCTAACCAAGTTGAAATATTGATTTAACATGTAATGACAAGCAAAAAAAGAAGAAAGTAGGAGCTCTATTAAATCAGATGCTAAAAATCACTTGTACCTTACTCTCTTATCTAAGGAGGGTTAAGGTTCACTGAAATAACATGCAAATCTTGTAACTTACTTATGACCACCAACTCTCAGGTTTTGTTAAGCAGTTAAAAGCTTCCATAGAAACCTTATAAAAGAAAAAGACAAATATTCAGTGGCTGAGGCAATAAGCAGAGAGGATGGCTGTATCCTTAGCAACACTGTCACCAGACAAACACTTAATGGACCGGAGTCCCGAAGTACATCTTCAGACAATCTGACACTTGGGCTTAAACCTGCTGGAGTGAATTTCCACTCCATTACACTTAAGTACATTTCTCTTTGATTCAATGGTGTCACCTATCTCTGTGGTAGTGAAGAGTTTGGATAAGGGTATGAGAAGCCAAACTTACAAGTTTTCAGCAAGTGCTGCACAAGCACATCCTGTAAAGTCAAGGATGCCTGCACAGCTTATGATGACACACGTACGTGGCTTCGCTGTAATTCCAAGGTGAAACCCTGCAGCAGTTCTGACCTGTGCCATTCTAAATCAGCTTGAGCTTTTTTAATACCTACAGTTATTCCATGGCTACTGGGTTCAATTTTAAAACAAATGAAAATAAAAAGATAAAGAGGGAATCCTCCCTTCTATATACACAGCTATTAAATGGTACTGGGAAAGCATTTGTATGAAAACACAAAAAATTAAAACTGGTATTTCTTCTGAGGTAGTATGTTTCTGGACACATAGATTTCCAGGCAGCTCTATTGGAAACCAGATATGTCTTGGAAAAGATATATGGTATGAAATAAGGATCACCAAGTAGCTTTAAAAATATCCAAACAGTAGAGTAAAACCAAATTGTCATTATGCTGGAAAAGCGAAAACCAAATGTAAAACCTACTATTAATACATATTTTCTGCCTCATGCTGTTTTTTCTTCTTTTCTCCAAACACACAGCTGGTGTTTAAACTTCAGTTTGAGAGATATAACTTCAGGACAGTAAGACTAGTACTGTTGCAAAATGAAAGAAACAACTATACAGTAACATAATTCTTTGTATGTGACTGCTCACTAACATAACAGAACCTTGTGGTGTTTTCATTTTTCTCCTGTCTACATTTATTTTTTCTCCATCCCTTATTTGTATGTGCTCCCTACCTTTTAGAGGTTTAGATCTTCCTTAGTTATTAATTCCTCTATGCAGCTGACACACACATAATGGGGGCACTGAAGAGAGCCTGCAGAGGACGTCAGCTTCCAAGTGGACTTAGATACCCTAATGCTTCAGGTGGTTCTAATCGTAGTGAAGGTGAGAACAAACAATTAGTACATGGATGTTGCCATTTTGTTTGCCTAGGGCCAGTGATACATCTGCTTCCATCACTTAGCAAAATATTTGCATGATAGTTTAGATAATGTTTTAAAAAACTGGTATGGATATCAGTAATTATTTTTTGTCAGTGCAAAGCAGTCATAAAATACAGCTGTAAATGAAGACCAAAGTAGATGTTCTGGGTACTATATATTGGAAAGGAACAGAGAAATTCCCTGGGATGGAGTATGATTTTTAAATTATCCATTCTGTGATTCGATGGCAACAAGATTAATGACCAAATTTAAATAAATAAACTCTTGGAGAATTTGACTGTGTGGTCCCTGATGGAACAGGTTACAAGACAAGTTAGCTATTTTCATATATTAATAACTTAATCTCATTGTTTCCCTGTGGCACATGAAAGTGTAAAACTTGCCTTTCATTATGGCAAACTTTAGATTAGCTAAAAGTGAGATAGATCCTCAGGTACCAGTGCTTGAAAGTTCTGTCCCTACTCAATCTAGTTTTGTTGAGCAGACTCTTGCCCGGATTTATTCCTCAGCATACACAACATTTATATTGCTAAGCCTGCAGAGAACCATGCCTTGTGAAATGACATTTACAACTGCTTGAATTTAACAGATTTACATATATATATATATATATATATATATATATATATATATATATATGGCTCATGTTTACTCAGGAACAGAAGTAGAAAACTTATGAGATTTTAAATTTAATACTTGGAAAATCCTCAAACACAGAAAAAGCTTAAAAAATTTTAAAAACTTAAAAGAATGTTTAAAAGGTCACAAACCCTTTAGGATGGAGAGGGACAGCGCTGTTGTTCTGACCTTCCAACCACATATAGGTTTAGAGCCAGAGATGAGCAGGAAATATATTTTCCCTGTTCTATATCACTGATATTTCACCATCTTTCATGAGGCTAAATGTTAAAAATATGTAAATGGGTAATATAAGGTTTTAAAGGACAGGAACAGGCAGATGTGGTTCGAGACTACTTGTATGTTCAGCGGAGGTGTGGGAATCAGCGTTCTGCTGCCTGGCCCTGCATGGATCATGGCAGAAACCAGAGCACAGTCTCTATTCAGCAACAGCTAGAGGATGAGGCAAAACCCACCAAAATGGGTCTCAATTATATCATCTCTCATTTTTCAAGATTTTCACCTCAAATTTTGGAAAAGTTTTCCTGAATTAAAACTTACTTCAGAAATATAATCCTTCTAAATTATCATTAAAAACAAACAAAAAAAAAACCAACAAAGAAAACAAACCAAAACAAATCAAACAAAAAACAAAACAAAACCACCCCCTCCAAAAAACAAACCAACAAGCAAAAAAAAACCCCTCAAGCCATAAGAGGAAAAAAATAAAAGCAGGGGCTGGGGGAAATTGCAAACTGAGAATGTGACCTTTTCGAAAAAGTCATGAAAGTTTCCTTGCCTTTAAACTGAAAAAGGAAAAAAAAAGAAAGTTGAAAATTTGTCCTTTTCTTTTAAATTGAACTAGACATTTATTAGTTATAGAAACCGTTTGCACTTTTTCAGGTGGCATTTTGGCTTCTTTAAAGCATCTTGTTTTCTAAGAATGAAACCCCCAGCTTCAATCACACCTATGACACCAGATCTTTCTATTTATTACTAGTTTGCTCATACTGTTTAGCTTTATTCTTCTTTATAATAATGATCA
The DNA here is from genome assembly GCA_035222235.1 of Margarornis squamiger. NCBI lineage: Eukaryota > Metazoa > Chordata > Aves > Passeriformes > Furnariidae > Margarornis > Margarornis squamiger. Next base: position 43,204,409 of record JAWWTY010000123.1, on the reverse strand, counting down.
TTAATAATTGCACCAGAGTAACCTATACTAAATATGAATTGTTGCCTACAGAATCAGCTAGGATATTGTCTAGGATCAGTGACATAAAGATAAAAGCTACTTTTTTAGCACCTAACAGTCCATGAAACAAAGACTAATAATAAGTACAAATTACAATCCCTAGCATGCCTAAGGCATTTATCTTTGCTGACAACATTTGGAATATGTTGCTCTAAGAAGCTGTTCAGACAGTGAAACCACACATCTCAGTAATGTCACCTTTCTCAAAAATAGCATCAGAACTGTCAGGTCATTTTGGATTCCTGTTGGCTTTAATATATCAGACACATTATGTTCATATAAGACTGTGCCATTTAATCATTATTTAAAAGAAAAGAACATAAAATAACATTTCAGACATTTTTTTCATCTCAATTTTGTATGCAATCAATTCCTGAAAATATCTCATGATTATGAAAAGGACAGAGTTCCAGGGATTCTGCTTTTCTGAGAACAAATTTCATTTACTATCATTTCTGTGCTGAACAAGACACTGAATTAGCAAAATGGAGCTGGATTCAATTAAACTCACTCCCTTTGTCTATTATTTCACCAAATTTTAGTTATTTAAAAAAAACCTCAAACGAATTTTGTTTTCAGTAATGCATAAAAAAGTTTTAGAAGTCTTACTATTTTTGAAAGGTCACAGTGATAACCTTACTAGATGCGAGCATCTAGTGTGTCATCACTCACACTACAAGATGGTCCCAACATATCTAGATAATTCTTTTAGCTGTTTCTCTTTCTTGATCTTCCCATGACCATACTTGAGAACTCCATGACTCCACTCCAGAGTAAACCTCAATCACAGAACCCTTTCACAAGAAAGTTTTTTCTTAGAATTACTTTTGATGACTGTGTCAAGAGGCATTTCCCTCCTCCTCCCTTCAAGTTGACATGGATCCAAATAGCCAACATTCACAGGTGTTGAGCTTTAACTGTGAAACATTTGATCTTCCCACCCACAAAGAATTCCCCTGGAAACACAGATATTGCAGCAGTTCTCCAGCCTGCTATTGAGTAAAACAGCCACTCATGGTCACTCCATGATCACAAACCCAGAAAAGAATCCTGAGTCATGTCCACATTACCTTATAGCACCTATTATATATACCATCTTTTTAGTCCATTCAATTGCTTTAAACTTCTGGCTCTGTTATAAGGTGAATAAAGCTAATTAGGACTGGTTTGTATTTCAAATAGAATTTTAAAGGTATCTGCACTGAATTAAGTAGAGTAATTAATGGAAATTTTTGAAAAGAAGTTTTTACAGAAATTTCACATTTGTTAATTCACACAGAGGAACAGCATTAAAATTGTATTTTAACAGGCAGTATCTGCTGCACAGTTGCATCCCTTGTGTCAGCCTGCACGTAAGTCTTTGTGAGCAGCATAGCACAGAAATAGGTTGGAATCAGTAATTGTGACCCAATCACAAAACCACTATGTGTGTGATCTTACGCCAACAATTATCAGTGCAGGCATGTAACAGTTTGTTGGTTCAGGCAGGTGGCACAAAAGTAAACAAGACATTTACCTTAGGCTTATGCTTTTAATTTCTCATTATTTCTTCTCTCAATTCACATGGACTCTGACTTCTCATTCCCTACTGGTTTGGTCTGCAATTAAGAACTTTGTTTCGTTTTGACTTAGTAGTGCCTAAATGATGATGGTGACTCCTCTGTGTCTCCTCTGTCCTCGCTTGAAGAGTCTCAGCCTGAACTTAACCTAAATATGCCTTTCTTACCTGTGAGAAATGACAGCCCTCCCCACCTTCTGAGACTGGGAAGCAGACTGAGCCTCAGGTCTGGCTGGGAATGAGGGTTGTGCAATCATCATGAAAAGGTTTCCTTGCTTTCTGCAGGATACCAAAACCCGATTGCACAGAAAAGGCAGACAGAAGATGCAAGAATGCATACAGTATTTTGATATTTTAAGGAATGAACTTCATTTTCAATTTGCTATATCAATCTCATAAGAGTGGATATTTACCTACTGCTATGTCTTATAGATGCTACATCTTTTAGATCAAAATATTCTAATAGCTAATGGAATTCTAGCTTGAGCTAAAAAAACCCATGGAATCCTTTCTTCCCTTGAATGTTGAAGTACAGCTTTCCCTTTTCCCCAATATATGTGAGAAATCTGTCAAAAACCCAATAATTAGGAGATTAAAAAAATCAACATTAAAGAATCAGAGGCAGTGCATATTACTATTCATTTTTCAAACCTGAAACAGAATTTTCCTCCACAGTAAGACTGAGTAATGTTTCAATATCTCTTTAAAATACCTACAAAACTGTAAGGATTTATCTTTTATAAGCAAACATTTAGAAAGCTTCTCTTTCAAATGCAAATATTCTGTTGCATTAAGCTATTTGTATAAAATATGTTTAAAATCATCTGATTGGTAGAAGGAACTTATTTATCCATCTGCCAATGAAATGTAGAGTGCATACATTTAGCTTTTAATAATTAACAACACATATGGAAAGCTGATCAGATCACACACAAACTCAATTTTTAATCACTCTCCAGTGGTTAATATGAGAATCATTTCAGTAATTTTTGAGAGAAACTTTTCCCCCTCTCACTTTTCCTCTGTATAAATAGGTTGCAGGATACAGCTTACTTAATATTAACAAATAAGAAAACTAAAAGTTTGCCTAAAGATCAGAAAGGTTCACTGAATGGATGGAGAGTGAAAGGAATTTTCCATGCTTTCTAAAGTCTTATTTCCCACCTCTTTCTCAGTTAAAAACTCCTTTTAATGTGTCTAGTGTCATGAAGAGGAAATTGCAGGGAAAACAAAATTGCTGTATTAGAAGAAGAAAGGCTCCAAATCTTAAAACTATCTTTTTGTGTGTGTGTGTGTGGCCTATTTAACTTCTCTAGCCAGTTTGATGAACACATTGACAAAAATGCTTTTTGTTGAGAGATTCAACATCTAAGACATCTCACATTCATGTTCTCTTCTACCTCAAAGAAGTCATCCTGCAGGCCAAATCTTACATTGATATTCATAGTATTTTAAAGGTCAAAAACAAGATGGAAAAGAAGTCAAAAAACCTTTTCAGAACTTGTTTACATATGAGAGAGATACCAGAAGCAGGAAGGTAGGACAATTTTTTATGTTTACAGGTCACTTTTTTTTTTTTTTTTTTTTTAATTTGATGTGCTGTATACCATCAAAACCAGAGAGTTTCCGAGGCTAATAGTCCATCAGTCAGGTTGCATTCAAGAATATTTTACAATATTGTTCGTGTTAATACATGAAGTCTGGAATGATTACTTTCTTGCTATATCCAGTATTTGTTTTATTCAGAAGCAATATGGGAACATTTCATGAATAGCAAGTGGCAGTTGGATGGTAACCTAAAGACTAGCATAAGAGGAAACTCAAAGGTTAGAAAACTAATGTCAAAACACAGGAGTGAAAAGAGAACTAAAGAACATTTCATACATCTTTTTTTTTGAAGTTGACTGAAAGTATTAGGACTTTTTCTACACAAAGGACAGCTTATGTTTCTTTATTTTCAGATGATCAATTTTTGTTCAATGAAGAAAGGCTAAACATCCATAAACACACATAATATCACAATTGACTTATGTAGATGAATTTTACTACTACAGAATTCATAAAAAGACAGTGTGCTGTGTAAACTAGACTTTATTGCATTATTATATTACCACTGGAAATTAAATAGTTAAATTTTTGAGTATATTTTGCTTTAAAACTTTTATGTAAAAATACATGTTCTTTCCTTTAGTGTATCTGGCAATTTCAAAAGTGTCTCAATAAAAGGGACTTCTTAAACTCTTATTTTCAAAGACTGTGTCTCTGTACTGCACTATTCAGCAAGAGTTTTGCTGATTACTCTTGATTCTTGTACCTGAGTAATTTTACAATAAGCAGCAGCAGAGAAGAAAAAAGAAAAAATCTATTATGTGATTACTGCTAATCATTAATTTATGTTCCCAGAAGTTTTAAATACATGTGTGCAGGCTGAAAGTCCATGAAAACTGGCTGGATAAAAGCAGTAGACACAGAAAGGACATAAATTATTTTCCACACTGTGTGGTAGTTATCATGGTATATCTATCACAAAG
>JAWWTY010000123.1:43164739-43191186 GCA_035222235.1 Margarornis squamiger | reverse complement strand
CCTGTTTCTATTTCTTATTTTTAGTTTTTAGGTTGTTAGTAATAAATTTAAGCATTATCCTAAGTTCTGTTTTGCCCATGGTATTAATTAAAGCTCTTCGGGTTGTTATCTCTAGCCATAAATTCCAAGCTAGTTTTTTTTTTTTTCCCTTTCCCTCTGGAAGGTGAAAAGCAGGGGGAAGGGGGGTGAAAAGGCCCTGGAGAAGTTTTGCTGGACACCAGGCGTTTATCCAGGGTCAAACCATGACACTCGGGAATAGTGTGAATATGTACAAGGGGGTTATGAATATGTAATACATACAATGCATAAAACCACTGCTCAGGGTTTTTCGGGTGTGCACATTTGTGGTGGAGTGATGCCCCGTGCACCCTGTGCAGGATAAATGTACCTCTCTATAACCACCTGGTTGTGGGGCTATTATTCCACAAGTCACCTCAGGCACTCCTCACATGGCTTCCCCTCAAGGCCCTTCAGCATTTCTGTTGCCATCCTTTGGACAACCTCTAACAGCTACCTATACTATTCCTATACTGCAGTGCCCAAAACTGCACACAATATCCAAGGTGAGGCCCCCCCACTGCAGAGCAGAGAGGGACAATCTTCTCCCTTGACTGGCTGATGATGCTTTGCCTGATGACCCCTGGACAGGGTTGGCCCTCCTGGCTGCCAGGGCACTGCTGACTCATATTCAACTTGCCATTGACCAGGATCCCCAGGTCCTTTTCCATGGCACTGCTTTCCAGCGTCTCATTCCCCAGTCTGTACAAACATCCAGGGTTGCCCCATCCCAGGTGCAGAATCCAGAACTTGCCCTTGCTGAACTTCATGTGTTTGGTGATTGGCCAGTCCTCTAATTTGTCAAGGTCTTTCTGCAGGGCTTCCCTGCCTCTGAGGGAGTCAACAGCTCCTCCCAGTTTTGTTTCATCTGCAAACCTGAAGGTATCCCTTCCAGTCCAAGTGGTTTATGAAGTTGTTCAATAGCACAGGGCCCAGGATGGAGCCCTGTGGAACCCACTGGTGACAAGTCACCAGTCTGATGTCACCCCATTCACTCTTACCCTCTGTGCTTGACCTGTGAGCCAATTGTTCACCCACCACATGATGTGTTTATAAGCTGGACATTTTGTCCAGAAGGATCATGTGAGAGACAGTATCAAAAGCTTTACTAAAATCCAAAAAGATTACATCCACTGCTTTCCCTTGATCAGCTACGTGGGTTATCCTGTCGTGAAAGGAAATCAGATTTGAAAAGCAGGACTTTCCTCTCATGAAGCCATGTGTTGTCCTTCAGGTGTTTTTCAATACTTCCCAGAATAGTCTTCACAATAACTTTTCCAGGCACTGAAGTGAGACTGACAGGCCTGTAGTTTCTGCAGTGCTTCTTCTTGCCATTCTTGAAAACTGGAACAATGTTCACCAGCTTCCAGTCACTGGGACCTCTCTACATTCCCAAGACTGCTCAAAAATCACTGGAAAGGAAGTTTCATTGGCAGTCTTCATTTTTTTGACTGTCTGTCTGTGAAAGTCTGTCTTCATTTATTAAAGAAAATGGCAAATTTTTGATATAAGCTCGATGCTCTGTTGTTAACAGCAAGTGTTTCCAATTGGAAGTGTCAACAAACACCGTGGGAGGAAACGACAGGTGATGTTTTGTTGCATCAGTTATGTCTTCAATTATCTGTAGTGGGAACCTCAACAAAACAGAGCTCTTCTGAGTTTTTGCTCCCAAAATAGGGTGGAACCTACTTACTTTCCAAATAAATGTAATAATTTGAACATTTAATCATCCATATTTCTGTAATTCAGAATTTCAAATATATATCAAGAATAAACACATCTACTGTTCTTGTTTCCTGCTTTATGCTGTGGAAAATGTCAGCACCATACCTTTGTGTCACCTTTCTGTCATTTATCTATTAAATACAGACAAGTGTACAAATTTTTTAGTAGGCTCTTATTTTATGTACATTATTTTATCATTTCACAGTATGAGAGTAAGAAGAACTAGTGTCTCTGTCTAGCGCTTCTTCCCACACAGAGTTTAATTTTCTTACATGCACAGAATAAAAGTGAGTGGCCTCCTCTCTTGTCTGTTTGAGAACACTGGTGTTCAGGTTTGTTAGTGTATGTGCAGTGCTTAGATCATAGTACAGTAGGGGAACTATGTCAGTAATTTTAGAACAAGTGGGAACAAGTTGACTTGCAGATTATTCTTAGTTCTTCAAGACTGGAACTTTTCATTTAATTACCTAAATTTCTCAAAAAAGCTCATTTAAAATTTTTATTTTATGTCATGGTAGCATATCAGTACCTCTTTCTGTAGGTTGATATCCTTAGATGAAATGTAGTTTTCCATACATGATTCACAATACCTGGGAAATCTTTGTTCCTCTTATTGTCTTTTAAGCAAGTCATATTTGTGATAGCCTTAATCTTATTTATTGTTTACCAGGCCTCTTGCTGTAATTATAGCTCTTAGAACTGTTACTTACATAGAATAAATATATGTTTTTGTTTAAGTTAACTGTATCCTGGCAGTTTGAGCTCTTTATAAAACTGTTTGAAGCCTCTGGTCATATACTTTTCTCCCTTTACATCTATTTCATGTCAAAATGTCACCTAAACAGATGTTCATGCACTCTAGACCTTCAAAAATATGTGTATTTTCTACGAAAACAACCTCATTGTTGGACACAAACCAAGAGACAGTCTGAGAAAAAACATATTGGAGAGAGCGTGTTGAATATGCACCATATGTATGTGTGCTACAGGTTTTTAAAGACACCTACCAGACTACTGCAGATGTAAGGGGTATTGGAAAACATTTAGTAGCAAACAACTCTTGGAATTTTTCCTCTTGTAGGTAGTGGAAAATATTCACGTATATAATGATTGTACTTTTTTAAGTCAATACAGAGACAAAGATTTCTGGGGTCCTTTTTTTCCCCCTTCCTTTTATTTTCTGTATTATGAGTGTTTATCTCCTGCTAATTTTCATGTCTTGCTTTATGTTCATCCAGTCATGTTTCTAGGGCAAGCAAGACATTCACCAAGGTATGAAGTAGCTATATTCATTCTGGGCATTATCCACTAAACTAAGTACTCCCTTTTCCATGCCAGACTTTTTTTTCACGCCCTCAGTTACAACATTTCTGCACAGTTCCAATGAAAGAAAGCTGGTGCTCTTACTGAATACACTTTAGATAGGCACTCTTCTCAGGTAAAATCTTAAGAGATGTCTGTTTTCACCTTTCAGATGCCCATATGCTCAGTTCATGTTGGAGAGAATAGTCAATGCATGTCCTTTAGTTTAGTCTTACTTCTATTTCAGTTTAGCTAGCACTATCCTGGCAACTTATGGCCTTCTATTCTTGCTGCCAACTTCAATTCAGTGTGATAATCCATTTGTTTTCCTTCAGACTGATACTGCTTCCAGGGTAACACTGGCCATCATTCCCAAAGGACATTTCCCACTATAGTAATTTTCTTTTCAGATTTTTTCACACTGGACTGGTGTTTTTTAACACTGCAAAGTGATAATATATACTGTAATTCTTATCTCTTTTCCCAAATACTCTTTCTTCTCTTACCTTTCCTATGATGCAGAGCTTGTTTTCTATCTGCTCTGACTTTGAGAAATATTTCAGGTAGCATTTTGGATTTTTTGTCATGTTTTTCTCTCCTCTGTCTTGACCACAGAGTCAGCAAAACCGACCTATTCACATTGGTTTCATTTTAAGTTGGACCTTCTCCCATATTTGGCCTATTTTTACTGCATTGTTAAGCACAAACTATGAGCTTTCTGTGCCTCAGGATGTGGGACTAACCATGCAGCTTAGTCCCTGCAATGGTGCTCTATCTCCTTTTCCTGAAGCCAATCTTCAAAATTCATTTGGACTTGCTTCTGTTTTTTCATCTTATTTTTGCTTCACCTATTCATTTAAAAATGCATAAGTTATATTTCTCTCTCTATTTTTTTTTTTTTTTTTAATGCTGAAACTGTACCTGTCAGAATTGTGTGTTGCAGAACACAGTAGTGGTGGTCAGCTAAAAATAAAGATGTCAAATATGGAAGAAATCCTGGAGTACTTCAGGTGTGGGGTTTTTTTATTTTTCTGTTTGTTTGTTTTCCTTACCCCTGAATGCATGAACCTGACAATTTAACTGACCAAACCAAAGTGTTGGGGAAAATAATACAGAGAGAGACTTGTCCATTAAACCTGTGCCTCACGGCAGGTTGACCTGGTCTCATCCTTACAGCTTTGTGATGCAGTGCTCCCTTTTGGTATCTTTTTAAGGTTCCCTTTTCCTAGAATTTTGTATGGGAGTAGTTCTGCTTTGAGGCAGGAAGAGTCATTACTCTTTAGATGAGTAATAGTATAGTTCCAGAAGACCTTGGCAAATATATTTGCCTGTTTGTTTTTCATTTTTCTCAACAGATAACTCTTATTTCTCTTGTTTGGATTCTACTGGAAGTGTTGATACATAGCCCATTGTTCTTTTAGGTGTTACACTATAAAATTTAGCCTGTCTCTGTACAATATTCTTTAAAGAAAATACTGAAGTTTCTTTGGACTTTTTGTAGGGAGGGGTGATTGAGCTGTCCCTGTGTTCTTTCAAAGGACCTATTTTAAAGTAGTGCCTTAAAAATGCTTGCAATACTCTTGACCCCCACCTCAGGTGATAATGTATTCTTTTTGTCTATTTGTATACCGATTCCACTGAAAATCCTTGAGGCAGAACTTCACCTGTAACCAATTTGTGTTGCACATTTCTTATCGATTTCTTCCACCCCCATTCTATCATCAAGCTGTCTTCTGTATTTCTTGCACTACCAAGAAGGACACATGCTTGTCTTGTAAGAATTAGATATATAGGACGATAGCTTAGATGATGTGACATTGCAAAAAATCAAAATAAAAGTGTTTGATGAATCCCTTAATTTGCGCTTCATCTTTTCCCTTGCACAGTAATTTCATACTTGTTCTACAACAATATATATTGAGTGAGAAGAATAGTAGTCCTACCTGAAATTGTAAGTAAATGCTGAGTAAGGTCTCCAAATCTCAACCCTAAAAGAACAGTGTTTTGTACCAGGAGGTGCTAGTCAGTTATGATATTAAAGAAGAAAGGAAATCAGATCCTATAAAATCTGTATCACTGAAGTACAATTTAAAGTACTATTTGTTAGAGCTAAAACAATTATGAAAACGAGAATAGCATATTTAATCATACAGTCTCTGAATCGTTTAGACTGGAAAAGCCCTCAGAGATTATTGAGTCCAACCATTAACCTAACCCTAGCATCTTCATCACTAAATCATGTCCCTAAGCACCACATCTGGACTTTCTATGAACACTTCCTTGGATGATGATGCCACCATTTCCCTGTGCATCCTGTTCCAATGCTTGACCACCCTTTCAGTGAAGAATTTTTCCTAATATTCAGTCTAAACCTTCCCTGGTGCAACTTGAGTCCATTTCCTCTTACCCCATCAGCTGCTACTCGGGAGAAAGGTCCAACCCCTACCTCACTACAACCTCCTTTCAAGCAGTTGTCCTTTCAGCCACTTCTCATAAGACTTGTTCTCTAGTCCTTTCATCAGTTTTATTGCCTTTCTAATAATCTTATGCCCCTTCAGATGATGGAAACCCTGAGTTGTGCAGTACCAAATGTGCCTCCAACCTGTCTGCAGCACATCATTCAGGCTCTGTCTGTAGAAAGGGTTATCCCATTTTGGTCATTTGAACTTTTATTAGATTTTCTTACAAGAAAATAGCTCTATTCATCATTTCCACAGTCAAATAGAGAGAATGTTTGCATGAAAATTTTTTACTGCACTTTTAGATAAAGGCATAGTGATGCAGGAGATGTAATTGCTGGAATGAAAGGGGAGCTGCCTGAAGAATCCTCCTTTATAATGAGCAGGCTGAGGTTAGCCTGCAGTCAAGAGATTTGTGCAGCACACACTGACCTGAAGGCTAAGCTATACGTGTGGTGCAGCACAACATTGCATAGCACAGGTTTCTTCCTACCCAAGTTTAATGTTTTGTGGATCACTAACTCTTCTATATACAATGGTCTTCTGCTCAGGATTGCTGCAAACCACTATTTTTTAGAAACCGTAAACAATTCTGTATGCTCGCTAACTTTCTTGCTAATAAAAAGTTTGAAAATCACATTGTTTTGCAAGATAAAATGACCTTCCAACCATTGAATAGCTCCTCCAGGTGAGGGCTGAGGCAGTGAAAAGAAACAGTGAAAAGGCTTGGCCTCATCCCTTGCCTGCAGTGCTCTTTTTTTGGGAATAAAAGCTTCAAGTCATTACACTGTCAATCCGCCAGCTTCTCTGTGCATGGGGGAAGGATTTTGAAACTGCCTAAGAAGGATGTGAGCACTTAAGAAGATCAGGTTCTTTTTAAAATCCCAGACTAAATTCAAATGATTTGATGGATGTCAACATTTTCTTCCTGCTTTTATGAAAAAAAAATAAAAAAAGATTTCCTCATATTTTTTTCTATTTGGTGGAACAAAGCGTCACTCTTATATACAAGCTTTTCTTTTTGCCCAGTCCACAAGTCCCTTAAATATATTAACTGTGGTAAATTTACATTCTGAAATATGTCCATCTGAGAACTAGACATGCCTGACCTACTTTGATGATGTGTTTTAGGATGACAGCAGGCATTTTAGTGGTGCAATACTGTAATACATCTTCAGACTGAGAGCTAACAATAGTGCATAAACTTGTTTCTTAATTACCATTATTCTATGCTCTGGGTTTAGGAAACTAGTTTAAAAATACTGTCACAGCACAGGGTTATGATATGACTATTAATAAAACAGTAACATTTAGCATATTAGGTAGCATTAGAGCTCAAGTGCTTTACAGAAAAACTAGGAGTGGGAAGACTGGATAAAGGAGAAAAAAAGTCCAGTTTTAACCCTCTCCAAAATTCTCAATTTACTTCTTCTTTACCACCTGTTCAAATAGAATAGTTAAAGCTGAAAAGACATTTTGATTTTGATTTTTTTTTTTTTCTTTTTTTCTAAATCACTTTTCTTAAGGAACAACTTGGGAAAAAAAAAATGTTTCACTATGGAGTACCAGTAGAGGTTCTCAGACATTCTTTAGGGAAAGCTATAGGTAACATACTGCTTCTGAATTAAGATATATTTGGCCAAATGCTGCCCCTAACTATGTCAGTGGAACTTCCAGTACATCAAAGTCCATGAAATGAGTGATTTTCCAGTGGTATAATCGAGGACAGATTTTGTCCTACTGTTGCTGGAGTACATAGGCAGTTTAAGAAAAACACTGAGTCTTTTGATCTGGATATAACCTCTAGTGAAAGTACTTGGAGTCATCTGTCAGAATGAAGCTCTTCTGTAGGTTTTTTTCTGAAATCTTAGTTACTGGATAGCTGTCCAACAGATTCTTTAATTCATTTTGCTATGTGCTACATTATTACATTTCATATTGTAGCCCTGAGACCATGTGTCGTCTTAAACTTTAGAGGCATTTTAATCTAGAAATTTTTCCCCGGAGAGGATGCACTGAAACAGTGTAGAGACTAACAACTACATGAAAAATTGTAGTGACAGAGATTTTTTTTATTATGTCAAGTGATTAAAACTTTTTTTTTGCTTTTTATATCATATTGACATTTTAAATTTACAGAAAGTTGGGACATTTATAGAAACACATAAAAATTGCTTTTAGTGTTTGCAGGAGGGATATTCATCACTATGACTTTTTAATTTTTTTTTCTTTCAATTTTAAGCTCTCAATTATTCTCTCTTTCAGGAGTTAGATAGGAAAGTTTTGGCTGAATCTTAAAACTCTCAAGCAGAGTTCTTGTTCTGGAGCTGTACTGTGTAGTCCACAGCAGGGCTGTGGTAATCCAAATCCATTCTGGTAATCCAAAATGATGGCAAGAGAAATCATGTGAATACTCAACCAATTTCTTAAGTCAGCCCTGAAAACCATGGACTCTGTAGAGAACTCTTCTTTCCTGTGAACCACTACTGGAACAGCTCTCTTCTCTTGTGTTGGTGATATGATTCTGCGGGTCAAGTTTTATAGACTTGAGAATTTAGACTTTCCCTTTGTTTTATTTCTTTCTGTTGTAAATTTCCATTATGCATTTTGATGTGTACCAAAATCTTTAACATGGCTGATATTTAAAGTATCATTATTGGTGCCTGGGTAAACATCACTGGGATCAAGTGGGAATTAATTTAGCACAGCTATTGTTTCAGGCTTATGCCTGCTTCATCAATCATATTTACATGTATAAGTCTTGCTTCTTGTTTTAAGTCTTTTCTTTGTATCTAATTCTAAATAAATCTGTAATGCTCTTTCACTGTCACTACACTTCAGCAAATCCTGACCTTTTCATATACTAATCTCCATTTCTCTGTGTGATGGACAAACCACAAACTGTCCTCAGTGTGGGTTTCTTTGACATACTTGGCAAAGTACAAGCTGGAAACTTCTGAAATCTAATGGAAAGAAAACAAATGAAAACTTTCCCATGTGAAATCTTGTATTTGGCCTCTGGTCTCAGTATGAAATAGGATGGCAGAAGTTTCCTTCATGGCATCAGATTATCTGTCATGCAAATTTTCAGCAATTTTATAACAATTCATAAGCTCAGTGAAGTATATTATTAATGCCATCTTCAACTGTATGAGGAAGAAATTTGATTTTATTGTCTTTCAAATGCATCTATATTCTAAAAAAAAAATATGTTGTAAACTATTCTTGCTGTCTTTGATCCATTATCTCAACCTATAATAATGTATTTGGGTTTTGTTTCTGTTTGTGTGAAGTTTTTGTTTGTTTATTTGTTTTGGGTTTTATTTTGGTTAGTTAGTTTAACAGTTAAAGAATTTATTTGATTTTTCAGGCTAAAGAGTACATTAGATTTAAAGTTTACTAGTGACTCTCATCCCAAGTGTTTTGCAACAGAAAACTTTGCCCAAGTTACCTTCCAAGTATGGTATATTTCCATAAGACCCACATAGAATTCATCACTCCTTAGAAGTTATTTTCATTACTATAGTTCCTGTAAAATAGGACTGTGATAAAATAGGACAGATCTAGAGACTTGACACTATGCATGCAAGCATGCCTAGATCCAGGGGGGTATACATTAGAGATGCTTTTACAACTTGGGTTGTCTTTTTCAGCACAGATAAGTCTTTAGTTGACGCTTTTAAAGTAAAAAAAGACCCCCAAACTTGATTGGCACAAAATAATCAGAATCCACAGGGTATTAAAAAAACCCAACAAACCTGAATGAATGGGGACTTTACCATTTCAGAACAAAAATTTCATATAACTTTTGGCACTGGTTTGGATTTTATTGATTAAGGCCATTGTACAGTAACATGATCCAGACCACGGCATAAATAACAAAATTCCTTGATTTCTATCCTTGGCAATGGCTATTAAATATTGTTCAACTTTATCTGTGATCATTTAATTTTAGGAATTTTTAAAAGTGAACTATTTCTATGTCTAGATGGTACTAATAAAGGCAGTAATTCCAGAGGGATGAATCCAGCTAGCACTCCAGAAAACCAAATGCAATCACAAGTAAAATAGTAAGGTCTAAAGGAATGCCTCTGACTGAGTGCTACTTAGAAATCAGAATATTCATTATTTGAATGAATACGAATAGTTTAACATTGGGGAAATCAACTCTGAGATGCAGAACTGTATCAGTTACGTGTTGAAAATGGGCAGGAAAGAACCCTTTTTCAGCGAGAAACCAGTAGGACCTACCAGTTTTTAAAATTAATTTCTTTTTCCCCTGGAAGTTCTTTATAGTGTCTACAAACTGTAATACCCACAAGCCTGTGAAATTCTCCTGTTTGTTTATTTGGCACAAATAAAAGGCTTTGTGCCAGCCTTTATGCCATTATTTCAGTAATTGTTCAGTTTTTGTCAGCCTCTTTCACTTTCCTAAGACAAAATCTTTGCATTTGAGTGCTATGGACCCCTCAGGAAATATTTGATGGACGGAGCTGGTCCTTTTCAGTTACTCTGCTGAAGAAGGAAGCCTTTCCTACAAGAACTATTTTCTGCATTAAATCAAATTAAATTCTTAAACAGATCTGCACATGTTGCCCAAAGTCTATGGAGTAATTAATAGTATCTGAGAAAGATTACTGATAACATAAATAATATTCTGCACCATTAAATCTTACACTTTAAAATAGTTTTTGCAATATATATTTTCCTGTATTTATCTGAAAATGCAGTAGTAGTAAAAATCTTCGTTCTCACTGGTGTTTAGCATACCTTTTACGTTCAGCAAAACTTAGCTTTAGCTCAGCTATCTCAGTAGATATCTCAACATCTGTCCTCTTTCCATCAGTTCCCCCTTCTGCTCCAAATTTCAGGTGTAGTTTCTCTGGACAGGCCTTTATCTGCAGCAAGCATGCTCAATCTGTAAGAATAACACTGAGTCACTCTATTCCTGATTGAGCTTTCAGTGAGGACAGTATGTACACTGCAAACTGACACAGAGTGTAAGGACACTTAGTGCACACAGAGAATTGGACTACTACAATCTGAATATGTGCAAACTTCAGAGGAACAACAGACTGGACCATTTAACAGCGGCTCTCGGGCAAGAAGTCCCACCCCTGCTTTTAAATGGTTAAATAGTGAAACATTGAAAATATACTTTGTCAAAATGTCAAGTTTGTGATTTGACATTATTAAAATATAATTTTCATAACCTATTTTTTTTAATGGCCATTCTGACTGTGTTTTCCTTGAAAGCAATGAGTTGAGGCAGAGAGCCACGATAGAGAACATCACCTCAAATAGTTACAGTTTGGGAAAGTTTTTATATAAGCAACTCAGAATGGCCTTTTTTCAGAGGGAAAAGATTGTCTCTCTGAAAGAGGGCAGGATGACCAACCTGCTTCTGCAAAAGAAATTACTTAGCACAAGGAGTGCTTAATACCTAATGATATAATTAGCAGTTAGAATTCAGCTTAACAAAGGTTCATATATGTATCACTGCAAATGTTCTTTAACATGTGCAGATGATTCAGAAAAAAACACTGTGCTAAGAGACAAAAAAAATAAATCATGTCAGGGTATGATTTTTCATCTTTAATCCATAAAAATCCCCTATTATTAATAAATACCTTCACTGAACTGGTATACAAAGCAGAGTATAAACCGTTCTGTATCTAGCAGAACCATAATTACTCCACTAGGCAATACAGAAGTTAACTGTTTGTTGTTCTCATTAACAGTTGCAGAAGGAAATGGTCCTTCACTAATTGGCAAATATTGGCTTAACAAAGCAAGGCTGGCCTGGGGCACAAAACAGCACACATTAGGTAAGCAGTGAAATTAAGAGGAAATATATATATGATGATGACAATATAGATGCTACTCATTTGAAATAATGTCTGTACTAAAAGTAATGGAAATGGAGGTATCTAAATTTCCTTGCATCCACCCCTCTTTCTGGTGACTTCTGATCATTTACAGAGAGAATGACAAAAATTGAAAATACTGCCTGTATTGGTTTAGTGAACAAGATTTTCCAGTTAGTCCTGTGTAAGGATAGGTTTGGTTTCTATATTCTAAGTGTAAGGAAATGAAAGATAGAAAAATTGCAGGTTTGACTGGATGTCACCAAATGTCTTTCTACAATAGAATGTAAAATAAGCTATATTAAATGAATTCACCTCAGACATATGAAATGAGATTAATATTGCTTTGAATATGGTCCACTGGGTACAGGCAAACATTTGGTTATGGAAAACAGTGGCACAGTAGTTAGCAGCCTTGACATTATCCAAAACAATGCATCATGTTCTCCACCTTTACTTTTAAAGTTTGTTTTCTGCTATACTAGTATTAACTGTCAGAAACAGAACAGATCATCCAGGAGACTACAAAACCTTCTGAGATTGTTATAAATATATATATTAAAGTTAAGACATTAAAGTTAAAATCGGCATATGATATATTCTGGTATAAATTGGAAGGCAGACCATACAGAATCATTAAAAAAATCGGGAGCTGCCTCTCAAGAAAAGCTGTATAGTATGTTGTGTAAGGCTACTAATACTGAACAGCACTGGTATGATGCAAGATGAAGTACAAACAAAAACATGACATAATGCAAAAGAAACACTTTGGTTCTGTTTTCTTAAATGGATTTTGGTGAAGATAGTCGAAGGGAAATCAATCGATGTCGACTGCATAGTTATCACCCCTCACATTACAAATCATCCCACAGACCTAGATTTAATGGCCAGGAGACTTCACTACTTGGTCATTCTCATTCTGTCAGTCAAACACATGCCCTGCTGACACTGCAGGGGAGATGAAACCCTTAGCTGTGAGAGCATAAGTGTTCATGTTTATTCCAGCTGGCTGCAAGTGGTAGAAGGCAAACATTACCGCTGCTAATATACTTGGGACATTGCATGATATGCTTGCTGAGAGGAAACACAGGCAGGGACTATTTCACTTCAGTTTTCTCTGAGGAATTGTAAATTACCCTCATGAGATATTCAGTAATATACACAAGATCAGCTGTTTATCAGCCTGTTTCAGATGGGGTACTGTAATAGATTCAACAGGAATTTTCACTCCTTGTAATTTAAAATATGGGTCCAGAAACACCAATATATGAGATTCAGTGCAGCAGACTTTAAAGACAAAAGGAGTTTTGCCAGCTAGCAGAGGAGGAAGGAGCAGAACCTCTCCCCTTTGTGATGTAAGGTATAGCTAGATTAGAGGATTATATTTCCACCAGAAATCTGACACAAACTGTTGAAATATGAAGTAAGGAAGACAGGCATAGTGGGACAGAAGGAGGGGAATCCTTCCTCTGGCTATATCTCTACAGAAGTTGAGAAGGCTTCAGTGTCTTTCATGACTTCAACTTCCTTGTTTGAGATTGTTTGGAAATTTCTGCCCCAGTCCATCTCAGTTGTGTCCAGCCAGAATAAAAATGAAATCTGATGTTTTGCTCTCTCACATATATCAACCTTTCTTTTTTAACAAACGCTTATAGTCATTTGCCTTTTTTATGACGGGGAAGAGATTGCCCCTTGGCATTGTACTGATTGCTGTCATTTTCACCCACAGGTAAGAGAGTTTTTGGTAAGTAGGAACTTCCAGGCAGGCAGGCAGGCAGGCAGGCAGGCAGGCAGGCAGGCATTCCTGAAAGGGGTTTCAGCTCTCTTCCTAATGCTGGCTGGAAGTGATTTTAGGCAGCAACAACAGAGGTGAGAATATACTGAGCTCCTACAGCCATGTATGTGAAAGGCATTAATTTTCAACCTCAACAGTGCCTCATACTATGGGAGAAAAGCAGAGTACAAACAACCATCTGGCAACAAATTAAAAGATGGTTGTTCTGGTAGAACATGCCTGGAATAATCAAATGAAAATTATGTTCTTCTAAAGTCTAGTTCAATGCACTACAGTAGTCTCAGACAAGTCAGCAAATATGTAGATTAATTCAGCCTCACTTGCTTTTTTTTTTTCTTGCTTACTTTGAGACAGATCATATTTATTGCATAGGCCAGCACTACACCGAACTACAGCAGGTTCATTCCTTAAATGTCAGTTGATTTTATGAGCTCATATTTAACAAAAGAAGATGCAGAGTAAGGAAGTCACAAGTATTTATGTGTAAACCAAACTTTTGTTGAAAATTACAGAGGTAAAGCAGGATAGATAATATCTTTCAAAGTACAGAACTGAGGTAAAGGGGAAAAATAATAAAGGAGGCTACTGATCAGCCGTTGCTACAGATTTAGGGGAAGAAAAAGAACAGGTGATATTAGCAGCACACACACAAACCAGGTACACTTTATGAGAGTAGCAGCATGGAGGGCTGTGAGCTTATGCAGGAAAACCAAAGAAATTGCAAAAGTGTGTACTGGCACATATGGGAAAGGACACTTTGCAAATATGTATTCTGAACACTTCCTTTTTTTTTGTTGTCCCATCCAGCACGTAGTTATGTAGTTATCTGTTGAAATGGTTTTTTTTGTTATTGTTGTTGTTGCTCGTGAATCCACTATATAAATTGTAAGCCAAAAATGTAATAGTTTATTTTGTGCAACAATCAGAAATCTGTCCCTTGTGTGATGCTAGGAGAACTGTTCTACCTATGCCATAAGATTCCAGGGGTGTTATTAAAAAAGAGAATTTATCTGAGTCTCCGTGTTCCTTTATGGCAGAAAGCCTTAGCTTCAAGTCCATTTGTAACATTAGACAGAAAATCACTTTTCCTCTGATACGACTATTTGTCCAAGACAAATTTCTGCTGCGACTGAAGTCATGCCAAAGCACATGCTGCCTGCTGGGCAGAATTCTTATTACTGACTTGGAGCAGCACTGTCTTCCAGAACGGTTCTGCATTTCAAGCCTTACTTAATATCTTGCATGCTCTAATACAGACTTACTTTCAGTGAAAGGGCTTCCTTAAGAACAATGTTCTTACTGTTACAAAGACTTAATTCTGAGCACTTTCAGGAAAAACTTTTTTTGTTTTTTAATTTCTTAATAATTTTAAGGATGGCTTCAGGGAAGTCAGAAATCCCTTCATAACAGATATTAATTATCATTGTAGATGACTAATTAACGGTGAGAAAGGATGTTGAAAGAGAATACAGGTATATATAAAGATTTTGTAAAACCAATAGAACTCAATAAATGTCAGCATTGAGAGACTATTTTTCTTATTTGTAATTTTTCTGTTATGATGAGATCTAACTCAAAGGCAGAATTTTTAGAATTGCCATTGATGCCTAGATAAAATTTGAAATGTTCCTTTAAAAATCACCCTTCATCCTCTCCAAACTCTTAGTGGAGCTCAGTAAAAGTTTTCTGATACAACAATATTTAAGACAAGCTTTGAAATAAGTAGATAGAGTGTCTTCTTAGATAATTATATTTTTTTAAAAAGGTTTTTTTTAATATTAGGAAATGGAAAATACTATTGCCATCACATTACCATAGTAGAACTTCCATATATTGTAAGCCACAAGGTTTTTACAAAGAAAAACTGTACTGTAAAAAGAAGTGCTGTGCTGTACATAAAGAAAAACTGCTCTGTATCAAATCAAACTAGAATGGGTCTTTAATATGAACAGTTCATTAAGCCTGAAGCCAATAGCCATTTTGCACTAGTACAGAAGGAAACCCCCGAAGATTTCTCCTATTCCTTAGATTAAGTTGCCTTTCTCCTTTGTTTTGCAGAGGTGCTTTGTGCACAAGTACGTAACACCTGCACTAAGCAAGGACACCACCACCTACATCATGGTAGCAGATGACTTGTCAGGTCTAGTACTCACCATATGGTGTCAGCACACAGTAATGACAGGTCAGGCTTCAGCGTTCCATGTGGGCTGGCATAGGTGACATGGCTTTTTCTGTTTCCTTAATACCAAGTAGCTCATCCCTGGCTTCGTGCTCTTCTGGGCTGTTTGCCCAGAAGTTTTCCCAAGAAACACTAAACTCTGACAGCAGGAGGAATCATCATCCATCTCCCTCTCTGTGGAGACAGCAGCAAACTCAACTGCAAAACTGTGCTCAGTGTTATTCTCTGCAATGCTGTAAAGAACACCTGTAAACCTGACAAAATTGCTATGTCCCTGAAGTACAGTGGGAGCATCTGTTGAACTCGAGTGGCTGATCATGCTAACCAGTGATGCGCACAAGGAGTGAGAAAGGGGAGTAGGAAAGACCAGTAATATGTGAGACACAGGTTTGGTATTCATTTTGTCACAGTAAAATTGTAATTTTTGGCCACTAGTGGTAAACTGTTGTTGTGCTAAATAAACCTCAGCCACACAATTGATACTGGTTTGGTTGTTTGTTTTGTAAGGTATAGAATATGACTGGCTTTGGATCTAGCCTGCAATGATGTTGTGGCTGGGGTATTTATGTTTCCTGTGCTTTCACCAGAATTTAGGTTTTATATGTTTGCTTCCCTAGCCACTTGCTAGCAGAAAATAAAGGGAAAATTTTACCACAGAACTAGGATGTAGAGCTAACTCTTGGGTCATATGGTTTTCATTAGCATACTGTTTAGAAGACATGTAATGGAACAGTGGCCTCAGTTAGTTTTGCTTAAAGTGAAGAAGAAAAGTGTCATATCTGTAAAAGTGTTGCAAAAAGCTCTGAATCTTCTAATTTGAATCTGCTGCTACCTGTGTGCTGAGGGGGGAAAAAAATAAAAATGTTTAGTTTAGATTTTTCCAGAGAATATACTTTAAACTGCAGAATTATTTTCATTAACATTCCATTTTGAATAGAGATAACAGCCAGTGCAACATAATTTTGCATTTGTTCTATAAAGTACCAAAAGAAATGGCTGAATTAATACTGAAAGGACTGAATTTGTATCCAACATATCATTATATCATTCTTCTCTAGTCTCCATAAGTAATTAAAACTGGAAAATAAGATTGCAAATAAGCCTTTTGATATGATATCAGCAAATCTACTGTAACCAAAGGATGATAGGCCAAACCACACCTTTCAAAAATCTGATGGGGAATGTGTTTTACAGCCATAATTGTACAGAGAAACTTACTTTTAAATAAATTATAATTTTTATGCAGTAGAATAGATTTATTTTTTTTACAGAAAGGCATATATTATTTTACAGTTGTCAATCAATGATGTCTTAACAGTGATTCATAAAGCTGATTTTACATGAACATGTATTTTTCATATTATGCAAAAAGGATCAAAACAAAACATGTAGGATAATATATGAAATTGCATGAAGTATTTCTCCTCTGTTTCATGTTAAAGATCTTTTAGTTAATATCACATTTTGGATTTGGAAATGTTGCATTTCTTCTGATCAGCAAGGCCTGAAATGACAAGGAATTTTCTAATGTTTTGAGTTGAGGCTTACACAAATTATAGGTAGTGCCTTTATATGCTGTTTTTCCTGTTTTGGGATACAAAGCGGCTTATCCAAATAATGAAGAATGCTACAACCCAGCTGTGTTTCTGTTGTACACTCAGGAATTTTCTGCCCTGTACCTGCTGGTGAGGGCTGAAAGATATCCTTGCTACTGCCAGATGTTTTCCCTTCTGGGGAGGTGGTAGTAATTCTGCACATTTATAGTTTAATCCTTTATGTGATCTTGTAATGACGTATTGCCATATTGCACACCAGCCATGGGGAAAAGCTAAGGTTGTGCTTTTAACCCTACATCATGCATTTCCTGGCTAGTGAACAATTGACTTGCAATGTTATTTGCATTTTAGTACCTTTGAACTGATCCTGTCACTACTAAAGAAAACAGGAAACTCGCACTTGTTTCAAAAGTTAAAACCCTGGTATGTAATACATATAATTGTATTTCATATCATATATAATGATTTTATGCTTTGCTAGGCTGTTCGAAGATAAGCTTTTGGTTTTTTTTTTTAGTCTTTCCTCTCTTTATGTTGAACATGCTTCCCCATTTAATGAGGAAGCACAGATTTAGCAACATTATTAATGGACAAATTAAATGTCAATTAGCACTGACATTAAAACAACACACTTTTAATCCACTTCAGAATTTTGGTTCAGCATACTAATCTGTGCTCACTTACTTCTTATTTGTGATGTTAATAGTTATCTTCCAATTCAATAACAAATAAGGTACACTTTTAGATTAAAAAATTGCTATAATTTATGGCAGAATTTAGGTTCTGTAAAATAATTTGCTTGAAAATTTTAGATTTTACAAGCACAGAATCAACAGTATTTTTTATTTTATTGCCACAAATGCCATGAATTTCCTTGGAAATCAAATAAAACCAAGACAGTTTTTCAGCAACCCCCCTGAGGTATATACAAAAGAGGATAATTTGTGTCTAAACATTTTGGTGTTTATTTGCAGATTTAAATATCTCTTTAAACTTCCAGTTTGTTAATATTTTCATTAAGGCAAAGTACTTATCAGCATCTGACTTAAAGAAACGGAACATTCAGTGCTTTATTATATCAAACCATTTTTTTAAAAATAGACAAATATCACACACTATTTCCAAATCATTAGCCCTAAATTTGCTGCTCTTTTAAACAGAAAAGCTAGACCTCTGAACACTAAATAAAAATATATATATAACAAAATTCTAAACTGTTTGGTCATCTTTAATAATTTAATTGAATACTACTCGTTCTAATACTTTTGGGGGTTTTCTGACTTTCTTGAAGTCTAAATTCCTTCCTGAAGTTTGGAAGATATCAAATTCCTGCTTGTTCATTAATCCTTCACTTTAGCTATGTGTCATGAATGCAACAAAGAAAAAGTATAATTAGTTTATCTTAAATATCTAGATATTCTTTATGGATATCATAATGCTCACATTCCTGCATGTAAACATTTGCATAAATAATTGACTAAATTAGCATACAACAAGTGTGTATCTCTGTCAGTAAAGAAAGTGGAAAGAGAAAAAAAAAGAGACTGTTTTCTCTGAAATGTTCAGGAAGGGAAAAGGGAAAAAGCACTTACTGATCTGATACAATTGAATGGATATTGTTGAAGTGCCTCAGAATATGCTCCAAAATCTGCCAGCTAGGATAACTCTTCAGGTCTCATATTCCAAACTAACCAATCTGCCAGTGTTTTAAATCAGCATACCATTTCTCTCCCATTATTTATATATGCTTTGGAATAAGCATTTTTAGAAGGAAACACAAAGTTAGCAAAGCTCACTCTCCTAGGCAAACAGATGACTGCTGGCTTCCCTTATAAACACAATTTTTGCAAGTTACAGTTGTGGCACAAATTTGCATATTGTTTTTGGGAAGATATCAGGGAAATACATTGAAACAATTAAGGTATTAAATTGAAACAGAGCTAATGCATTAGGAAAAACCAACTCCCTCAACCTCCATTATGACTTTAGATATTCAAGAAGTCAAGACATGGATGCACAGTACTTCACTGTTAACAATATGGACTGTATTTGCAGAGTTTGAGGTCTGTAAAGATGTCATTGAACTGGACAGACAAAATGCTAAGTACCAAACCCCCTCAATAAGCACTAAAGTAATTTAATAAAAGAAAATAATAAAGCAATCCTAAAAGAGTATATGGATTTAATTCTAGAAGACATCCAGTGGGCCTAATTGACTTGGAATAATAGGAATATTTAATTCATCTGATGGGTCTCTAAATCTAGTTTGCAATTAGAAAATCACCACACTGGGAGTTGACAATGGAAATGAGGTATTGATGTCTTACCAAGAGAGATATTTCTCACAGAGCTTTCTATACAGGACTTGGATCTAGAAATATGTCCCCAGAAATATGTTTTCCTTTTCTCACTAACTTGGTCAAATTTGCATTTGGTATTTTACTTAAAATATGTCTATGTTTGCTTTGTTAAATGTTTTTTTCATGCAAAGATATAGCAAAACTCTGTGTCTCTACTTCTGGTATATCCAGGCAAACAATGGCGCTTGGATGATTTGAAATGCAGATGTTTATAAGAGCAAAAAATCAGTCTGAGAAACAAACATGCCATATTTACATTAGGGCATGGTGTGTCATGTTTGTTTAATTTATGATCATTCTTAGTTTATTACAGAGTGTTATGAATGATAAGAAAGTAATGAATATTAATATTGCATTTAACACATTCTACAACTTCTGCAACTATCTTTAAAGCTGCTAGTTAAAAAAAACCTTTCTACTTTGATAATTGTACTCAAAAGACTAATCAAGACATGTATTTGGTATGTATTAGGGGCCACCTGCCCTGGGAATTAATTGTGGCTGGTTTGATGACTATATAATGAGCTGATTTTGAGTAAATCCAGTAATATGATAATTTATTACACCTCCATATTTCCAAGTAGAGATATGGAATGAAATATATTTCTCAAGTGGTTAAAATTTAAAGATAGTTAGCATAAAACATTTAGGAGAATTGGTATAGTTGGAAATTATATATAGATATGAGTGAAATGATCTAAGAGCTGGGCTTGTCACTATGTAATTGAAATATATCTTTGTAATGACCCTTTCATTCAGCAAATAAAAAAATCCCTTTTTATTTGAGGAATAGTTTAAATGAATATTGCATCATAATTTGCAATTTTCATGTTATGTCAATAAATTATATAACTTGTGATGAGTACTTACAGTATTAAAAAAAATATATTCATTGATCTGCATTCTGCTGTTATTGGTGACAATGATCACAGTTGCAGATTATGCAAGGAGCACAGTGCAGAGAAAAGCCCTTAGAGAAAAATGTAAGCCTTGTTATGATAAAGAGAGCTAGAACTATTTCTATAATAGCAAATAAGTGAAGAAAAAATAGATAATGAAAGTGTTAGTTCACTTTTTTCAAGAAGTGTTTGACTGCAAGTCGTGTGTTTTTTCAACACCTATATCCATACTTTGTGAGCACTCAGGCAACGAATCCAACTACATTTCCAGCAGAGAAGAGAGAAGATGGCTTTTAGGTTATCAAACTTAAGGTCAAGTGCTTCAACAATATGAGTGGCTGGTACATAAGGGGTTATTAGGGGGTGTTTTGCTTTTAATGAAGTGAAAAAGGAAGGAAGGGCTGAATACAAATCCTTCATCTGCTATGAATTGTTATACAGAGACAAATGACAGTTTTTACTTTCCCTGAAATTGTGTTCACACGGAACTTGAACCTGTAACTCTTTAACTTTTAAAATGTCTCCTTTATATTTTTTTTTCCCAGCCAAACACAATACTAGTTATTTAACATTTAAATTATATCTTGTTATTTTCAGAAAACCACATTTCCTTCTGAATTTCTTCTCCATTTCAAGGATTTTCCTAGAGTTTCAAAAAGGTGACCTCCTCTTCTTTAATAACTGTACACTTTGGTACATGTAGGAATAGTCAACATAACTAAGATGTTTTGTTCAATTCCCTGGGGACATTATTGTGTTTCTGCTTTGGGATAGTAGAAATATAAGATGTAGTGAACTAACTGGAGGTAGTGTATTAATTGAAAAAAATCCTGTGTAATATATATGCATTTTCTGTCTGCAGTCAAATAAGGGGAATGGTATTTCCTATGAGTGTATTGAATTTCTTCAAAGGGTAATGCTTGTGTTTAAACCTTACCACAAAACCACAGAATCGACACCTTCTTACTTACATATAAAAACACTTCAGCTATAACAAGTCCTGACTGAATATATACTTAGGTTTAAAAACAAAAACCTGTAAGACTGTAATTCTTATTAGATACCAGATGCTTTTATTTTCTTTGGAGACCAAAGTTTTCTTTTGTTCTTGTAATAGGATCATCTTTAAAAGGATCTTTTTTCCTTAAGGAAAAAATAAACCCCCTCAAATTTACAGTGATTTGTCCCAGAAATTGTTGAGTTTCTTATTATTATAGTATTCCTTTAAAATACTTACACATTGTTTCTTATAAGGATATGAACTCTCCAGTTTTAAGTGTTATTTTATTCTCATTTGAAGGAAATTGTTTTCTGTTATAAGTAAATGCCTATTTAAATGAGTTTAATGTCTCTCACAAGCCTGACTGATCAGCAAATGAAGTTAAAGGATCATCCTGCTCTTTTGCTCCTTCTACTTATTTTTCTGCTGTCTCAGTTCACCAGCCTAGTTCATGAAGCAGCTGCATAAATTCATGCAGAGAGACATTGTGATAGAAACAAAAGACTTACAGAAGGGAGAGCAGGATCTGCCTCAGAAAATGCTGAGATTTATCTTTTAATATATCAGCTCTGGCTGGGATTCACAACAATTCAGACCAGTCAAAAAATAAGGCTGATGAACTCCTGTGCTGCTTGTGCTGATGCTGGGATGATGTGCCAAAATTAAGAGTTATTTCAGGAAGCTGATCTGGCTGAAAATCCTCCCTACCAAAAGCTTGCTACACAAGCATGCAGTTGAGAGAGGAGGCAATAGCCTGCTAAATAGCAGGGCCTTGCAAAATTCTACAAATAGCAAGGAGATAAACCTGAAAACCACTAGTTTCTTTCAAAGAATAGATGGCCTAGAATTTAAGTAAGTTGACACACATATATTGCATTTGGAGATGAATATGGCAAGGAAACCTGTAGATCTTTATATCAACATCAGAACTTTCATTGACTTTAAGGAGAATATTTTCACTTCAAATTGTTTATTCTTCCACCAGTGGGTATATCTATACACACATATTTATGATTTTATAATATATGTATATATTTATTAAATGGAAAAATACTAAAGTTAAAGGAGATTGAAATAAAATAGTTGTCTAATATCATTGGCATGCCTATCAGTAGATGGGGTGTGTAATTTTTGTTACCTATGAATGGGATTTCAAACACAGGAGAAGTCAGTTTCCTTTAATCATGTTGTTCTTGCAGCCCACAGAGGCAGCTTCCCTCAGGCACAGAGGTGGGTGCAGGTGATTTTAACTGAGGAAGTTTCAGCACTAAGAGCTGAGTGCAGCTCTGAAATACAGAGAGATAAATGTTATATGTTCAGTAAATGTGTTTGTATGAATTTCTCTTTAACAGGAAAAAATCGTGAGCAACAGAGAACTGACTATAAATATATTTTTAAAAAACATACTCTGTCTTGCTTATATGTTCCTTCTATTTTCCACTTCCAAAAGATCACCATTCTGTTTCTTCAGAGAATTATTTACACCTACCTATATTCTTATTCCCACCTTAAGTTTTAATGCCATAAAGACATGTCTTGCTTAGCGGGTTGCTTAAATATCCTCCACTGACTAATTGTCAATAGGGGCAAACAGAATAGCAACAAAACTCCTTCATGACTCTATTAACTTTTAATGAAGACAGTTTATTGATGGTGGAGCTGATTATTGGTGGGGAAGCAGAACTCCAATGCTTTGTTCATTAGTATTTCCCCACAGTTTTGTCTGCAAAGTCAAGAAATAAGAGTCTAAAGTGAATCTGTAGATAAATGTAATAATTTGTTTTCAGTTATCTTACAGGTTGACTTTTGATAATACATAATTTATGTCCAAAATCCTGATGAGTTTTTCTCCAATTTGATGATTTGGAAGACACTTGCACATGAAGGAAACAGCCTATATGCTGCAAGTGGTGCTGCAAAACCTCTTCTAGGACTGAAATAGGACAATACCCTTAAAAAAATCAATAGAAAAGTAATTTGAAACCTAAAATACATCATAAGTGATTGTACTGACCTATGCTTTGGGTCACATCTTGAAACATTTGAACTGTGTTCCTTTTTGATTAAAGTAGACTAAGAGGTTTGCTCCAGTACTTCAGATGTACTTTACCTGTGAGTGAATATTCAGTCCGTGTCATCAGATTAATCCTACTCCAAAGTAAAACTTCCCCAAAATACATATATGGATGTTAGATCCCCCAGACTAACCTTTGTTGTTCTATAAATCCACTCAGACTATGCTGCTTGCAAAGGTAGAATACACACTGTTCAGTAACAATATATTGTAGAATACTGAGGTATCAATTTGCTCATGGCCTAGATTTATGCCCACAAAAGTGCATTAATTCATTGTCTATCTAGGCTACCTCTGCTGCAATTGTAATTTAAATGTATGGTAGACTTGCACTGTATGTTGCAGTTTGGGTAAATTTGGTCTGAATTTATTCAAACGTGCAAAATGGGAATTTCCAGGCCATAGAAGTATTGAGTTCTAGAAAAAGTTCAGGTGACATAACAGAATGAAATTTTATTTTGTGGAGCAATTCTGAAGACTTTCACTCACTCTGTAAGTTTGTCAGTCTGAGAAAAATAGTTTCTCATATAGGAAAAAGAATGAAATATAATAGAGCACGTTTCATGTGAATTCCTTTTTTGCTCATTGTAACTCTTATCTGGACTTATACATACTTGAGAGGTTGTCTCTACCTGCTTTTACTTTTTCACTTTAGTAGATGGACATGGAGTCACAGTAATGTTGACACATATAGTTATTCAGAAATCTTTAAAGATACTAGAACTGCATCTCTGTTGGAGACTGTGCTTCCTTGTTCCCATAAACTGGATATACGCACTAAGAGACCTCAACACATCCAAGGAGAAAGAAAATACCTTGAAGAAAAGAAAACGGGTACACTGAAAATAGGCTCTGCCTCAGACAGATTTATTGGATGGGATTACATTCACAACAAGCAGAACAAATAGGTTAATTTATTTTTATCCTCAAGTCAGCTAACTGCATGTGAAGTAGGTAATCTAAGTTGAAAGAGAAAAAAAAAAGTGTTAATTAGAATTTTAAAGGCTATCTCACCCTAGCTGAACTTCTCAACAGAGTGTGTAAAACTTTGAACGAGCAATACATATGCTTTGCTTACAAACAATTAGACTGCTGGATATGCAAATAGTGAGATGAAATGTACTGTATTAATGATCATATCAATTGGTCAGTCATAATTATTTACATTTCTACTTTTTGCCCAATATATGTAACTATAAAATTAACTCAGAGTTCGAGAGATTCAAATAACTGGGAGAAGACACGGGAAAGTGAGTCTAAGAAATGAGCTCAAACATTTCTTAATTAGTTTTTGTCAGAAATTATTAAATATGAGATTTCAAGAGATACAGTATCAAAATTTTTTGAAGGACAAATTGATTAGTGTATCTTGTTTTTTTGTCTCTGAAGTCCTTTTTACTTTCTATGTGATGCAAAAGGCAATACTTTTTGAATAACTAATTCCAAAATTAAGCAGTCAACTTCACCCTTATATCTCTTCTATGAAGGTGACATCATGGTGTTCTTACAACTCCGCACTACAATTTGCTAGTCTAAGGGTTTAAGTTGTGATGCTGCAGCAGAAACATAAAGCTATTCTTACAAGGGACTTTTGCGTGTGACTAAGAGGCACACACACGCTCAGAAAGAGTGAGTGTCTGAGTGCAGTAGGAAATGAGAACGTGTGAGAGTTTGTGCAAGAAAGCTTAATTTTGCTATATGAGTAAAGTGAGGAGAATTGTATCTTTCCTTTAGTTTTGTGGTGAATAGACTCAAGGTCCCTGGTGTCAGGTTTAGACCTGCTTCTTTCCTTCTTCTACCTCTCTCTCTCAGTCTTGCAATACGCAGACTCCACAAGTACACAAATCTCTTAACTTGATTGTCATGGAATCATTTTAGATTTAAATGTGTTTCCAAATTTTAGATTTAAATGTTTAGGACAGTAGGGCAGAGAATGAAAGATTTCTGCTAATCCTGGGCTGAGTAGGGGAGGGGTAGGTGAATTCTTCTGGCTACACAGGCAGAAGAAATAAATTCCACAGAGAATGGAACTAAAGAAATCTGAAATTATTTAGGAAACATTAATTTCAATTGTACTATCCTGTTCTTAAAATAGAAGTTATGTAAACATTCATAAGTCCGCCCTTTTGTTGTTATTGTTGGATTGCTGTTGTATGGCACTGTAATGAATTGTTTTGGGTTTTTCTTTACATTGACTATTTTTGCCTTCTGGGGTGCTGATGTTCATCATACTGTTTTATAATGAAAACAAAAACCAAACCTTATAGTATTGCTGTTTTCTGAGAGAAAAGCTATGTTTTCTGCACCACAGTACTGACCAAAGAATGGGCCTGAAGCATCTAGACTTTATCTTGGACTTTGTTGCAGAGTGCTCTGCTAGGAAGAAGTTGCAGCACCAAAGGTCTTGCTTGCTCATTGCCTTATAAAAATGCTACCAACTCTGTTAAAACACCTTTGAAAACTGATGGAGTGAGTTTTTTGCGGATTTGTATGCCATACTTGGTCAGCATTAAGACTGCAAGAGAACATTTTTCCGTGATGTAGGTATTTGTGCTAGGCAGTTTGTGGGACATCTAAAAGTAAGTTGGTAGTACAGCTTTTCAGCCTTACTGGCACTAACAGGATGTCTCCTCCTTAGTGTTCATTTCTGTCACAATACAGATCTCTGCAGGCACCCATGTTGTGTAGTTTGGCTGCAGCTGGCCAGAAGTATTTAAATTGCAAGTGTGCACACACGTACTTGGAAGCAGCAGGGAAGCAGAAAGCTTATTTCGTCAGGCATGAGCTAAGTAGCAATGGCTAGAGGTAAAGTCAAAAGAACTTACAGTAAGAAGATGTCCCAAATTTAACCAAATTTAAGTGACATTTGGGACCTTGCTTGGCATTTCAGCACTGGGCTGTACAGGACTAAGATTACAGTCATAGTCCCCTCACTGTAATTCTACTGAATTCTTCGTTTCTTATCATCAGAAGTGGTCCTAAGGGTAACGAATAGATTACTTGATCTTCATTTTGACACTCTCTTACAGAGAAAATGTAGAATTCATGCTATTGTGCTGTGACACAGATGTCCTTTGTTTTCAGTAAATAACTGCTACGTGCCGAAGGGAGGGAAGGGATCAGTCCCAGCCGATGGTGGGTGAAGGCAAGAACTGATTTATTCAGGGAGCATGA
>JAWWTY010000123.1:43055947-43164639 GCA_035222235.1 Margarornis squamiger | reverse complement strand
TTTCTGGTGTTGTTCACTTGCTTGAAACTGTTCACCCTGGTTGTTTTGGCAGCCTTTGAGACAGTGTTCTCCAACAAATAACAAACTAACCAACCTTTGGTTTTCTAAAAGGTTGAAACTTCTATTCTGAACAAGAACATACAAAGCCAGTGCCTTTCAGAATTTCTGAGCTACCCTTAAAAACATCAGGGGTGTACAATTTTCTCAGTTTTGCACCACTCGGTTGAAGAGTGCATTGAACAAAGTTAATTAGGTATGAAGGCAATATTCTCTGGTTATAGAGGGTTCTGGAAAGATGTTGTGGTCGAGGATGATTGCATTAATGGATTTTTCTGGAGTCTGTGTGCCTCTTTCTTGCCTGAAACTGAGCTTGTGTTTTTCATGTATTTATTACTATTGCCACAAAAGATGTAGAAACAATAATTGTTGGACAGTAATACTATTGCAAAAAACCCTCTAAAAACTGTGAAATTCAAGCTGTCAGGATGGAAATTTTTTTATATTTGACTACAGTGCAAAAATAAAAGATCATCCCTGTATTTAAATTCATAATGGCTGATGGAAACTGGAAACCATATATGTCTGATTGTTGTATTTTCTATGCACTCCATTAACTTTCCATGAAGATATTTGGAATTGTTTTCTTCTAATGAAAAGGTGAAAAAAAAGGATTCCCCAAATATCTAGAAAAATTGTTTCAGTTTTTAGAAAGATGTAATTTTACAGTGACTAGATGTTTTTAGCTGAACATTTTAAATTTCTTAATAAAATGCTTTCATTAGTAACATTAGCATTTGCATTTCATTTGCATTCACTTGCCACTTTTTCACCTTTTTGCTTTAGTAACAGAGTTGATTGGATTTCTTTAAATTTATCTATCAAGAAACTTAATTGAGTAGTAGAAGCTTTGTACTCAAGTAATTCTTAAATTAGATACTCCATTTAAAATGGGTGTGAAGAACATAATTTGTTGTGCTGATAATGGATATCAAGATTCCCTAAAAATGCAGAGAGAATATCACAGGAGTAAACAGAACATTTTAATCCTTCACTTGTCAGTTGAATACCTACATGAGTGTTGACTAATTTAAACTGCAGTGTTTCCTTCACCCCTGAAAAAAGGAAGGTAAAATAATCATAAGATGAATTTAGCTGGTTGTCCATTTGGGAGCTGATGTGCTGAAAAAGTCAGGCACTTTGTGTACCTGAAGTGGATTTTTCTATCTGTCAAATACTTGCTGTCATGTGATGCTTACTTATCTGTGAATAAAAAAATTGTTACAGCAAATTTATTTCAGAACATAAATCTTAAACTACAGCACATATTGCTCAGGATGTGTCAGAGCTGAAACCATTCCAATCATAAAGCCCAAGGTACTTCTTATCTGTATTTGCTAAACATTTTTAAGCTGGATGCTAAAAAATAGCTTTGGGGAGATGGATTGTGTGTGTTTTTCAAAACATAAAAAATAAACAAGAGTACATCGTATGTATATTACACAGAAATCCATCCCTTTTTCTTGTCTTTTTTCATTACTATCAGAACCCGAGACTCGATGCAGTCGTTCCATTTTACAATTACTGACAATTTCTCAAAGAAATCAACACTTGGAAGCATCTCTTTTCTTCCTCTTCCCTATTTACAAACAGATTGAATTTTTAAAAGCAATATAGAAGTTTTTGTTGTTGTTGTTGCTTTTTGGCTTTGTTTGTTTTTTTAAGGAAGCAATTTAAAATTGCTTTTGGTAAAATTTTTTTTTCTACAACAATGGAAAGACTATTATATAAACATTGCCTACAGAAAAGACCAGCAACAGAGAATGTAAAACAATTCTTTGTGATGTGCCATCATTGGAATGGTGGTATATGGAAATGCTTAAGAAATTTGAACTATGAAGAATTTACTGAAAATCAGATGTGGCATACTGTATCTTAAAAATCCATAAATAACAGCAACTTCTTTCAGCACACCTTCTTGTGAGTTGGTGTGTTTTTTAATAAATAGATTACTCTAGAGAAAATAGCTTTCAAATATTAAAGTTCACACAGACGTAACTGAAGGCAAGATAAATCTACCTGTGCTCCTGTTAGACCCTTATCCCTAAATCATCTTTCTATTACAATGAGAAAACTAAACTAACAGTCTAAGTCAAAAATATTGTATTTGTCAGTAATTTAGCAGTGACTAATATTAGAGACAACTTTTAATTTTTTAG
Organism: Margarornis squamiger; assembly: GCA_035222235.1. Classification (NCBI taxonomy): domain Eukaryota; kingdom Metazoa; phylum Chordata; class Aves; order Passeriformes; family Furnariidae; genus Margarornis; species Margarornis squamiger. Next base: position 43,162,423 of record JAWWTY010000123.1, on the reverse strand, counting down.
AGGTAGATCAGAAGGTTATTTTGGGAAACAAGGAGAAAAACTGACTTCTTTTAAAAACAGTCCATCTATGAAGACTAATCTGAAAAAGCATAATGGAAAAAGTGGATGTTGCAATTAAGTTTATTGAGGTGGAAATGGCATTTCCTGTAGTTGAAAACCAGAGGTAATGATTCCTCTACTCAGATTATCAAGGACAAAATAAAAGTTTTTTTCAGCTTAGTCATCAGAGAAATGGAGTACTGTGTTACACTGCAGTGCAGATCTGACCCAAAGAGGACTTAATGCAAAAAGTTGTGCAAAACTACTCTTATAAAGAGCAGAGAAGCTACTTCAGCACTGCTCTGAACCTTCTGTCAAATTGTCCCTCTATCATCTGATTCAGCCTGCTAATGTAAGTAGGGGAAGCTAGTGCCCAGTCCCTGGACTTCTGCAACCCTGTCCTCTTATTGGAACCACCTTATGGATGCTCTCCAGGTAGCTCCATGGTCTGGATCTGCTGTGAGTGCTGTGTGGGTGGTTGTTGGAAAATAGCTATCTGAGAAACAAATACCAATCAGTAACAGGATTCAGTTCTGTCCAGCAGTCAAGTTTGAGATTTGAGGGCTGAGTTATAAGGCAGCACAGCTGTCATTGTGAACAGAGCAGCACCACAGGGCTGCAAAAGAATCACAAATCCCACCTTCTCTGGACACTCATACCCTCACCCTGGGTGCTACAGCTAAAATGCCTGGGACTGTGCTAGGGAAGGATGCTGTTTCAGCTGCCACCTTTCAGTATTCTCACATTCTACTGACAAGGGATTATAACAAACTCTTGGAATGCAGAGGATAGGGTTTTGATATATTTACCCCCCTATTGTATTACACATTAAGACTCTGACAAAGTGAAATTTTTTTTGCATGTAAGAGCAAAACTTACCTTCTTAGACATGATAATACTTTATGAACATTACAAAAAAGCAAAGAATGGAAACCCCCTTTTTATTTATTTTTATTCTCCAGTTCCATATTTATACCTCAAAAGCACGCTGCTGATTTATCATTAAGTTGGAGATTCAAATTAGCAGGACACTCACTGTTTTAGACTGAATGCTGTGTTGAAGCAGAAATAAATGTTGTGTTATAGCCAATTTCAGGCACTCCATGAGGGCACAGTGGGGTTGCTGTAGGGTGTTAGGATGAGACTTTTCTTTCTGAGTTGCCTGTCTTGTAATTGAGACTCAGTGTGGAATTATCTTCTTGTAACTGAGAGGCTGTGTAGGTGGGCAGTCCTTCAGTGAGTCGTCTGGGCCTGGTTTTATCAAAACTCTGGCAACACCCAAAATGTTCACTCAGGGATTCATTGTCAGCTTTACTACTTCTGTCACACATAATTTGTTGCCAGATTAAATTTAGCATTCTTTCAGCTGCCGGCCTGCAGATTTTCTATGTATTATTCAAAATACCATCTAGTTATTTGACATTATTTTTTTTCCAATATTTCAATATTGTTCTTTAATAATTTACCAAAGAAAACCCAAATAATAAGAAAGCATATGAACCTCTAGGAAAAAAAAGGGTAATTCACAAACTCAGAATCACCACCATTCACAAGATAATTACTGTGCAAGTGAATCTTTAAACCACAGCATGTGTCCAAAGACCTTTGTTCTAGTGAAATATGCTTACTTCAAAAAATATAAAGTTTCACATATATATAGTCCAATAATTCCAAACTTTTCTAAAACTAAGGTCTCTCTCTTTCCTTCATGGCATATGTAGAAGCAGAGTCCTAACAGTTCTTCAAACAAGATTCTCATGGTGACACATATTGTATTAATGTGAGCTCAGGTTTTTGCTGTTTGCTGTTCCTTCTTGTACTGTTGAATGCTGGAAGCAGAAAACAACATGTAAGAAAAAGGAAAGGAGACAGTATGATTGTAATTGTATAGATCCATCTATGTGAGATTCTTATTTGATACTGATTCTTATTTGAGGCTGTATGGATATATCCCTTTTTCCCTCATATTAATAGGTATTGAGTTCCTCACCTAGTCTAGAGAGTTTGACTTATCTGCCCCCATTTTAAGTGGGATATAAGCAAAATACATTATTTTGATTTCTGATGATTCTATTGAAAGGATTGTCCTGTTTCACTCCTTCAGGGTGTGCATGCCTTCAGAGTCTTCTGTGAGGCCAGGGAATGGCAGACCTGATTTTCATCAGCTGCAAGAAGGCAGTTATGCAGATGATAAATGATTCCCTGCTGCAGGAGTACCATTCACTGGTGGATGCACTCCACTAACTAACTTCAGATTTCTCTGGCAGCAAGATCTATAGCAAGTTAGCATTTGTATTCAGTATGCAACTCTCACTCTATATTCAATTTAAAAGTGAAAGGTGACTTGATTCTAGCCTTGGTGGAACTCTTTAGTTCTATTATATGTTCAGAGAAATTAGAAGAATTTCCTTGCTCAGGGTAAAGCTGAGGTTCTATGTTCCCTTAACTTAGCTATTACTCTATTTATTTTTTACTCTATTTATTTTTTACCACTTTGAATATATTTTTTTCAGTTTTGTTCTCTAAATTCTTTGCTATTTCTGCCTCATCTCTTTTTTAATTTGCCATTTAAGCTGAGATAAATGTATGCAGAATATCACTTGAGACCCTAACGATTATTGAAGAGTTCTAGCTAGTTCTTATATCTACTGCATTTCTGCATTACTGAGAAGGAATTGAGGAAGACAAAATTTTCTCTTCAGTCAAAAAACTGAAAACAAAATAAAAGGAATAAAGAATAAGAACTGCTTTGTCAAAACCCCAACAATATTAAGTCTGTCAGATTGAAGCAACTCCTCACCAGCACATTTTCTCCCTCTCCTTTTTTCTCAGTTTAGGAAATTTTTGAGTAATTATTTTATTAAAAAAATTTGAAGATAAATTTCCCTTTTAAAGGATATTGAAATAAAAGTTGCACACCTTCTGCAAAGAAAATTTTATGATTAAAATATTTTGACTGGGTTTCCTTCTGTAAGGTGGTTAAAACCTTGAATATGCTTACCTGTCTTCCTCCTTTGCAGTTTTATTATTCTTGTCCTAAAAGTGTAATAGTTTAGTAGTCAAAATGGTTTAAAATTTTTAAAAGCAATTCTAGCAATTAAAAAGAAAAATTACATAATAAATATTTTTAAGGAACATGTAAATTTCAGCAAAGTTGTTAAGATAACATTTTTTCCTAGCTCCAGGGTGGAAAGGACAGTTCATATCATCATGGAAAAGAGAATGTGAAGATAGTATGAGAACAGAATTGGTGGTCTTGTTATTCACCAATGCTGATCTTGGTATTCTACCTATTTGCTAGAGTAGGGTTAATTTTCTTTACAGTAGCTAGTATGGGGATATGTTTTGAGTTTGTGCTGAAAACAGTGTAGGTGACACAGGGATGTTCCCATTACTGTCGAGCATGGCTTACAGAGAGTCAAGGCCTTTTCTGCTTCTTGTACCTCCCTGCCAGCAAGGAGCCTGCAGGTGCACAAGAAACTGGGAGGAGACACAGCTGAGACAGCTGATCCCAACTGACCCAATAACCATATGGCAACATGCTCAGCATATAGAACTGGAAGAAGATGAATGAAGGGAGGGGATACTCAGAGTGATGATGTTTTCTTCCCAAGTCACTGTTACGTGTGATGGAGCCCTGTTTTCCTGGGGATGGTTGAACATCTGCCTCCTGATAAGAAGTGGTGAATGAATTTCTTGTTTTGATTTGCTTGTGCATGCAGCTTTTGCTGTATCTATTAAAATGTCTTTGTTTCAACTCAAGAGTTTTCTCTCTTTTACCCTTCTAATTCTCTCCCCCATCACACCATGGGAGAGGGAGTGAGGGGACATCTGGTGCTTAATTGCTTGCTGGGATTGAACCCCAACATCACCTAAATTGTGCAAGACACAAGTTTTAACCCCGCAGCAACAGTTTTAGACAACATGACTTTATCACAGATTTTCTACAGCCTCTGAGCTTAGGCTGGGTTCATGGTCCTTTACCGCATAAGCCTTTCTTTGCAGCTAAAAAGATCCTGAGCTAATTTAAGAAAAAAGGATGATAGAAAGCACTGCGTATTGGGAAAACAGTTTTCTATCAGACCTGATCTCAAACTTCTTTACTTAGATGAGATTTATCTTTGTAGTGTATCAACAGTGTCTAAAGAACTGGAGAGAGGTTTTGTTATTGTCTTTTTATTTAGGAACTATAAAACAGTGAAGAAGACAACAGTCTATTTCCCTAGGGATGAACCAAATGTGACATTGGGAGAACAGTTTCAGAAGAGAAATAGATGGACTTTATATTTTAGTCAGAGGTCATATACAGTAAGTGTGAAAGAAAGGATGACATATAACAGAACATATAATCTTAATATTTATAAGCATGAGGAACACTCTTTTGAGGATGTAGTGTTTCAGGCAGGTGATGCAATGAGAAAATGGAGACTGGTGAGGATGCAGCCCTTACACACAAGTGCCAACAGTTTCAGCAGAGATTACAGGCTGAAAGTCACACTGATGAAGTTTGTGAGGCAAGACCATGTTCAGAGGCACAAAAAAATATGCTTATTGACACTTGGCATGGAATATGTGACTTGCTTTCTTTTCATATCTTAGCAGAAATTATTCTGTTTTTTACTAACTTGAATTCTGAGTATTTTGTGATAGCAAGTTGCTTTGGGCCTACTTGTTTAGGTTTGTTTCAATTCATAATTTTTTTCTCTTTCTGAGTGCTGAATAAAAGGGACAGTAACAATTGAAAATATAAGGTTCTAAACAATAGAGGTTTTAATATTTAACTCACATTCTGTTGGGTTTGAATGTTTCTGACATGCTCAATATGTGCTGAATCTAGTGACAGAAAAGATCTTTATAATTGAATTTTGTTTTATTGAGACCAAATAGTTAAATTTTTTTTCTAAAAATACAGTTGGAATGAGATTCAAACAGCAGGAAAAACAAGAAGACTTTGCATTGTTAATTGAATGCAATGAATACGTGTATAGCTGCACGCCCATACACTGTGATCTAGACATTTTGCCGAAATGTTTCCCTCATGGTATTTACAGGATTTTCCCCCGCAAAGAAACATCCACTGGATATGGTGTTTTGCAAGTGAATTTGAAATTCTTCTGACATTTATGCAGAATTCAAAAGCTACCAGAGGGCCTTGGGATTGCCTTATTTGAGATACCTTTTTCACGAAAATTAAAAATGGCTGTTTGGCCTAGGGCTTTCAAGAGTTCTTTTAAAAAGGCATAAAAGTTAAAGAGAAATTCTTTTCAAAGGAAGGCATTCGTGCTTAATGCTAAACAGATACTCAGCATGCCAGATTTAATGCAAACACTAGTAAGAATGCCAAAAAACCAAGAACTGCACTGTATAAATGTCTCTGCATAAAATAAAGAAATAAATAATATTATAAGAAGATAAATGTTAATTTTAGACTTTGTGCTATATGTAAGAGGGAGAGGAGGTGGAGAATCAGTATCATTGTTTTCACAGGTGTGTGCCATCAGTGGACAAGGACCAAAGTATTGAATAGTTACAGCAAAAGTTATTCAGACTTCTGGTCTCATTTCTGGCTAACACAGGAGAGATGATGGTGATTGGCATGCCTGGAGAGAGGTGGTCTCAAGTATCATTCTGAACTGCAAGCAATAACTAAACTCTTCTTTGTCGTCTTTAGCCTTAACATCTGTCCCTAAATGGGAAAAAGCTGACCTTTATGTAGAAGTGTTTTCCCATTAATGCAGCTGCAAGCTTTGCTATGCCCCCTTTGCAGCTCATCCTTTTTTATCTTGTGCTTATGCAAGCGATGCTCAACACCTCTAAAGTCTAGGATTAAACCCTAAAGCTGTCAGATTATATTTGTAAAACATCACTTCTGCAAAGCAGGGTATTTGGTCTGTGGCAAGCTTATCCTACTGTCTTTAGTTAATTCATGTATATCTGCATAGGAACTTTCATATTAATGTGTCCATAGGGGTTATCTTCAGGTATATGAGCAACTAACCCATCCTCAGCTTCTGTAGTTCACAACACAACCACTTAGTTGTGAGTGACAGCTGGAGTGAGAATTACAGTGTGTGTGCTCTACACTTCATGCAAAGCAGAAGAAAGCAAAAAGTAGGAAGGGATGCAGGGGAAATTTTTGACATGTTTGCTAGGCAAGAGTGTCAAAGGTTGAATATCACTTTTGACCTCTTTACATTACTCCTCATATATATATACATCCTGAACTTGAAGTTCTTAGAAAACTTTATTTCAGTAACTGTATCTTTAGATTTTATTTAGAAAATTTAATGTGATCTTTTGTTTGAGAAACAGGACTCCAATCGGGTATATTGTGTGGCCTGTGTTTTATCTACTGCAGGTAATTTCTAATTAATGTATTAGCTTGAGAAAGAATAAAACCAGAAAACAACAAAACCCCCTTAGGCCTGAAAATTGTAAAACTTTACTTACAGTGTGAATACAACAAAGTCTTGAATTCTGTCCAAACACTGATGAAGCATCCTTGTGGACTCAGGTCACAGCATACAGGGTGTTTATTACCTAATATTTTTATTATGAATTAGTTGAGACATAGCAGTGATTTTTAAACAGAAAATTAAAAAAATAGGAAGATCTTAAGTACCTAGGATCTAATTTTTCAAATTCTACATCTGTCAGGCTCCCACTATTTTGCAGTCCTGAAGTTAAATAGATTTTAAAGAAGTTTCCATTAAAGAAGTTTATTATGTGGTCCCACAACCACCTCTAAAGAATATACCACTTATGGGACAACTGACAGTCATCACAGTTGTATTATCACTGAATGTTCTTGACGTTATTTGACAAGCAAATAAACTTATATAGGAGAAGACAGAGAAAAAATGGTTGGACGCAAAGACTGAAGTCCCGAAAGATAAATAGGTTTTGATTTAATATTTTTTAGGTTTTTTTTTTTTTTTTTTTTTAAACAGATAGCATTATATCCCTGAAAAATCTCCTAAAGGAAAGAGAAATGATAGAATTAAAAGTCTACCTCCTAGACAGTGCAGTTTCTGTTCATATCTCAGAAAGACTGATTTCTTAGCTACAGTTAGTATCCAAACAAAATCTTCCACAAATGGAATTAGCAGTGCAGCTCCCAACAGAGTAAACTATGTAGTTTTGCTTCACAGTTACTCCTAGCAATTTTTGTCATCTTTAAAAAGTTGCCTGATGGAGAACAACACTAGGAGTACAATTAAAAGCCCAGCAGTAAAAGTTACAGTATCTCAATACAAAGTTTAAAAAAATAGCTTCTGGAGCAAAACTAAAGTGCACATACTGTTGTTCACTTTTTTTAAAGCATTGTGGCTTTCCCCTCCTCTCAAATAGCAAAGCCAGGGTAGCGTTTCTGTTTGCAGTTGATTAAACTGACCAGGCAGCAATTATTTTCCTAACTGCAGCTTGTATTAAACTCAAATTTGGATTAGCAGCATTTCCTTAATGAGAAATTTAAATTTAGCACAATATATAATTGTGCTTTTAGTAGGACAGACATAATTATATATTGCATATACATACATGTCATTGCATATTATATATATGTTATACATATAGCATGTGTAACATATGAAATGTGTTATAAGTTATAATAAAACATATGTTTTATATTACGTTACTACATTAACCACACTTGCCTCACCACAGGGTCTATTTGCAGGAAGAAAATATTGTGTTCTGTTAGCCTCAAAAAATCATCTTTACGGAAAACACTGCTATTATTAATGTAATATCCTTGAATATCTGCAGATGACTGATACAGTTATCCAGTTCCAGGGTCAGGACTAGCATGTCTGAAAGGAACTTCCTTATCTCTTGTGTTTCTCCGTCCCTACATTTCGAGCTACAGCCTAAGCAAACTGGATGTGATTCATAAAATGAGTTTCAGCTGAAAATCCTGGCCAGTAAATTCCTTGGAAAAATCTAACACCTCTGAATAGGATACTGCCCCTACAAAAATGGTAGGAGCTGGGAGTGTATGCTGCTGGCTGGTGGTTGCCTTATGCTATTCATAGAATTTGTAAGTCTTGGAGGATTTCAATTTCACTGCCTAATTTCCACTCTGTTTGCAAGACTGAGTCAAAACAGAGTACTGACTGAGGTCCAGATCTTCTAAAAGCACCAAGAGTGTGTTTAATTGACTTTCAATTCTTATATGTATACATCCCCATTCTTGTCATATACAAAATTCATTTTACAGCCCATATTTCTTCTCTTTTCCTGGACAACTTGTTTCTCCCATCTTCTTTCTTCAAATCCACCCATGTTATCTCTCTCCAAATACTCATGATTCTGTCCTTATTTTACTTTGAATAATTCCCTGGAAAGCTGCAGGTTTCAATTTGACAAGAAAGAAATTAAGTCTATTCTTTAATACGAGCAATCACAGATATTTGGAAGCTCTGTGGTGAAATAATCTGTATCTCTACATAATTTGAAATACAGAAAACTCCTTAAAGATGTGTGGATAAGCTTGATCAATGTAAACTGTATCAGAAAAAAAACAAACCCCTAGCTACAGCAGTCATTATGATGCTGAACTTACCCACACTTTTTGAAAGGGAAGGTTTTCCTTTGTATGTATAACATGAATGTCTGGTCTTTATGTATCAAAAAAATTCTAGAAAGACTATTTTAAATATGAATTAAGTTCCACATGCATTTACTTGCTGATTTATATCTGACATGTTTCCTGGAGCTAATACGCAGCAGGTATCTTGTTTGTATTTGAGAAAATGACACAGTGTAAGAACTTGTGTAAAACCTGTGTCAACAGCAATTATTTATAACTAGCTTAGGCTATTAAAGATGTCTAAAGAGACTTTTATGTAGGTTTTCAGCTAAGTTATCTTCAAAAAAGTCTTAATTATCTGATTCACATTCATACAAAATCCACAAAATTATTAATTTATAAAAATCATCTAATTTCTTTATTTAAAATATTGACATTTGAATTAAAATCCTGTTAATTATTCTGATTAGTTCATTTACACACATTGAAGGAGGGTTGCAACTACTTCTAAATAATTTGTATATCATATGCAGTAGAAAAAACTGTAAGTACTTCAGGATGTCTACTTTATTGTGTATGGGCTTTCTAGACTAATTTTTTCTCCTATTACATTTCCTTTGCTAAACGGAGGTGCAGAAAATGGCTGAGAGTTACTGCACAGATGATCATGGTGAATTTCAGAGAAGTTCCTTGCTCTATTTTTTTGTCATTACAGACAATTCTTTTGTCTGGTTGCCATGTGCATGCAAAGAGGCTTCTCACAAGCAATTAACTATTGCTTCAGGACTGCAGTGTGCATAAAATAAAAATAAAAATAATTATATTCTCTATACACTTTGCTCTTCACAATGTCCCAAATTTATTGGTTCCTGTTTAGCATCTTTCACCAACATTTATTCCCCCGATCTTTCACTGTCTGTCAGAGCTGAGCTCTCCTCAGTCGTCGCCAGCTCAGAACTGATCTCTCGTGTATTTCCATTCTGTTAGATTGCTCTCTTTTCACCTCTCTGATAGACATTTTTCCTCATGAAACCTTTGCTTACCGTTTCTCTCTTTATTTAGCTTAACACTCAGTCTCTGCAAATTATTTGTGGCCCAGTATGTCTTTATATGAGCATGATATACTACTCTGTAAATGTTTGTGCTGTAACAATCAACATGCTATCATGAGTGTTGTTTAATATAGTCTCTTTTTATTTTTCATTATGGTTCCCAGTACTTAAGTCTTTTATTAACTAATTTGGTTGCACTTTCACTTCCTTCTTTAGTTATACTCACACGAAAAAAGGCATACCAAAAAATAACCAAAATGTGAAGAGAAGAAAGCAAAAATAAAACTTGGGCTTTTTCTCCTCACTTAAAATCTTTATGATATTTAAAAACATCATCAAGATATTAATTTTGAAATAATAAACTTCTTGCAATATTTTAGCTAGAAAGACTACCAAAGCTGTCCTCTAAAAAAATAAAGTCATTAAGAAAACTCACTGAATATTATGTCATATTCATATGCCATGTTACTTAATTCTGGAGATAGAAGGACACAGATGTCTCAATCAGCTATGTTTGAATTTCTTTATTAAAAAAAGTTCTAAACAGCAGATGGGTGAGACCCACTGTTTTTGAAATATAGTGAGAAAGAAGTGATGTGTTGAAATTGTTTCTGGCTTAGTCTGACAGCTGCATTGTGATTTAGAGTCTGATCCTGCATTCTGACCTCAAGCAAAACTCTGTGGATGACAATGGGAGTCTTATTTCTCTAGGAACTGCAATATCTGAATCTTCACTGTATGGTAAAATTCTCTGGTATTCTGAATTCATCAATTTTCGTACTTAAGATTTGTACATTTCAGGGCAGCTCTGTGCCTATATTTGCTAAAAAAGACTTTTCAGAAAATTCGTCTTTTTTTTTTTTCACTTACACTTATAAGAGAACAACAGATTTTATGGTCTTCACCTAAACAAATTCTGGAACCGAAAATTGAAGCGAAGAATGAATAAATAAATAAAATAACTACTCCTCTTCATTGCACAATACTGGAGGCCTTGTTGCCTACATCTCTATGGTCTCAGTCATGGCAATTTCAGAGGAAAATGGGAGAAGTCTGCACTGACATTTTTAAACTTTCTGCATTTTTCTAACCTTCTGTTACTCATTTCAGCATAGCTGAACAAATTTTAGGATTCTTGCCTTCCATTTTTATCTTACTCATGGCCTAGCTGTGAAATGTGTACTGACATTGATAATGGTTCAAATTTATAATTTATATTATAAAAATGTTGAGTTGTCTCCAAGTGCAAGATTAAGACTATAACTATTAATTTTAGGAAAACTCTCACTAGGAAAACAAAACAAAGGAACCAAAAAAAGGAAAGATTGACACCTGTTTCTGCTTATGCTCAATGTATTAAATGTTGTGAATTTTCTTTATCTACTTTACAGTTTATAAAATAGCTGTAATATGATCTCAGTCTACATGCATTACACTGCTTGACAAAAAAGAATCCACCCCTTCCCAAAATCTATGTCTCTCTTTGTGTGTCTCTCTTTGTAAGTGATCAGAGCATGCCTGAGATCTAGAGTGATCTGCTTAAGAACAAACTTGGATTCCAAATAATTTAAAAAAATTGAAGTCACTGGGATTCTAAGCCTTAGGTCAGGATCCCTTTTCTTCCTAAGTCCCTTTGTTGCAATATTTTGGCTTAGAGTTTCAGGGTAAATCTATTGACTTTGAGCTTGTTTGTTTGTTACACAGGCAATTTACTTGAATATGGCTGAGTTCTTGATTTGACATCATTAATTTTTTCCAACTAATTCCAAAAACAAAGAAAGTAAGTGGATGTTTAGATGTTTCAGTGAAAACTCTTTGGTTTGGCTCTTTTCTATGAGTCCAGCTCATGGAAAATCTTGCAGTGTTGGCTGAATTATTGACTAAATTAAAGAAGGTAAAGGGGGGAAGGTTGTTTATGTCCTGAGACAGTTAAGGAAACAAGTGGCTCATGTAGATTTTTTTACTATTATTGGCTACTCCATCTTAAAGAAACAATAAAAACCCCTTAAATATAAGAAAAGTAAAGGAAAAAGAATTGAGATTTTTTCATTCATCAGACTAACATTTATTTATCATGTTCTTTATTTCTGTCACAAATAAGAAGGAAAGAAAAAGAGAAGGTAGAAATAAATGGGCTACAAAATAAGAAACAACTTTCAAATTAAACAATTGACATCAGGGATAGAAAACAGCAAATGGTGGATTAAAGAGATATACCATAATTACAGGATTATTTGTCAATAAATATTGGAAAATAAAGCACATACAAAGATCTATGAAACATATAAACTGAGGGATGTTCCAAAGGGCATATCTTCAGTTCTTTGTTCCTACTACCAGTGTACTCAGGCACACACAGAGGCACGCACAGACCCACAGACATATGCACAGACATCAACTTATGCTTTGTTCTTATATTGAAGACAAAACAGATTAAAAAACCCTAGCAACTAAGGCGCTTATTCAGCTGCTTTAAAACACCCAGTGGCTCTGCTAACATGGATATTTTGACATGGATATTAATTCACCTTCCAGCCATTTTCCATAAAGAGATTTACTGTGGTTTGCAAATAACAATGCTTCTGTCTTCAGAGTGTGGGGTCTGATAGAGCATATGTATGTATTGATGATTAAAATGCTGTTCTCTTTTAGTTCTCATATTTTTCAATTACTTTTTCAAAGCCACAATTTAAAAATATGTGATGGTGAATGAAAATTTTGCAAAAGTAACAACCTTTTGCCTCTTTTTTACTCACCCAGGAATATTTCATTACATTCATTGTTTTCTAGTAATAAACTCTATGCATCCAGAGAGAGAGAAAACCCTTTAGAAATAAAAATGTATGTTACACACAATGCATATAAGGATGTTAAACATCATTAGGTAAGGGCAATGCAGTTTCTCATGGATCAAAAGTCACAAGCAAATTAACTGAAAAGATCAGTTCTGACATTTAGACAGGTCGTGCACAAAAAGACTGCCCACACCAAGTCCTCTAAACCCTAACTTTGTATAATATAGGAATGCTACTTTTGTCCATGTGAGTACTAGTGGAGCAGAGCAGCCTGCTTTACTTTCTGTACGTAGGCACTTTCTTTTCAATGACTAAATATTTATGCCCATACGTGGCAGTGCATCCTCCCTTGTTAAGTGCTGTTAAACCTTTAGTCCTAAACTGTTGGTCAAGTCCAGGGCTCAGTTTAGCAAGGGGTTTGACTTTTGTTTTATATTGATTGATTTCAGATTTTCGTTTGCTTTTTCTCTGTGGGTTTTAACCATCTAATAGAGAGAACCTTGCCAACAAACATTGCCATGTTTTTGCTTTTACATAAACTGCTGATACGTTTGCCAGTGATTCTTTAAGCAGCCTTAAAGCACTCATTCATGACACCACAGAGGATGAAATATATGAGAATATACTTTGGCTATTTTGGAACACACATAACTCAAGATTGTTACTTGTGTGCATATAAACAATATGTACAACTCTCCTATGGGAAAATGTAAGAAACATATAGTATTAAGTGACAAAAACCCCAATTGTATAGTTTAGCCAGAGAGAAATGGGAAAAATTGCATATTTTCTTCATGATGACCTTGAGGCTGATTATGAGTTTTCCTGGAAAAATCTGTCACTGATATTTGATTCTAGGATGCTGATGCAAAATTTAACATGGAAATGGCTCTTTCTGTGGCTGCAAGGTATTTATTGCTGTAGCTACTCTTTTCATGCCATTATGAATCACATATATTTCTTGCAAAAAACACATTTTTTTGTATAAACTTGGTTTTCATCTGGGATACTAGACATGAAATGGATTTAAAGGAGTGGGCCATAACATTAACTAATATCAGTATACATCTTCTGATCTTGAATACATAATATTGTATTTGTATTGTATGTATTATATGTATTGCATTGTATTTATGTTGTATTGTAGCTAAACCCGTTCCCCATAGTAAAGAAGGTTTTTGCTGAGTTAATGTGCTTCAACTATTGCAACAGAACTGGTCATACTCAGTTAACAGTAATAAAAAATATTGCAACTCAAAAAATAAAAATCAAGACAGAAAAATATCTCTTTTTTCACACCTATTAGGCACAGCTATAATAGCATTTGAAACAGAAGCCTATGTACAGCCTGCTATTTATAGAAGCTCTACATATTTCTGTGCTGAAAAATAAAAAAGAAGCTGCAATAATGTTGACAGAAACTTTCCTATATCCATAGTTATTTAAACTACTGGGTTCTGACATGGACTATGGATTTCTCTATCTTCTTTTCCTATTCTTTGATCCACAGCTTTCTTCCATCAGCATTTAGTTGACACCACTTAGATAAGTCTTACATTCCAGTGGCTTTCAAGGAAAGAAAGAAAAAAGGAAGTGTTGAGTGGAGGCTCTGAACTGAAAAATGTTTCTTCTTGGGCAAAGAATAATCAGCTGTGTATCTGTCTGTTTACCTGTGTCTCTATGTCTCTGTGGATGTATGTATCTATAGACAAACCGCTACCATCTACCCCGTTGTGCATCTATACTGTATTCAGGTGGAATTAGATGCTGGTAATTTTGGTCTGTGTTTGGCCCAGCCATCTGTGAGGAGTTGTGGTTCTCCTGCCAAGTTATGGGAAAACAGCCGATAAAGACAGTCTGTGGCCTTGAATGAGGTATTTCTGTGTAAACTAAATTTAATTGGGCTCTCTCAATTGGCTAGCAACCCTCCAAGGGCACTTGAAGGAGAAAGAGAGGAGGAGGAGGATGATGAAGTAAGCCCCCAGACCCGCTTAATAAAGACGCCCTGGAGCATATCATACAGGTGTCAATGCCCCCAGACATGCGCAAGAGGGTCCCACTTACATAATTAGGGGAGGTGCCAAAAACTTTGCTTGGCCGGCGCTGGCCATGCCACTCAGGTAAACATCATTGTGGCCAATTTGATAAAAGGCAGATGGCTCATGTTTTGGGGCTCGCTCGCTTCACAGGACAGGCCAATGTTGCCTTGGCGGGGACGCCCGCCGTCACCTGTGATCCAGCTGACCCTTGAGGATGCAGCCACTGCTGGGGGAAGTCTGGGCATTCCGGGGGTCGGTGAGACAACTCCATGGGGGACACCTGGGCAATTTGGGTGTTGGCACCTGGGTGCTCATTTTTCTCTTTTCTCTCTCTCGCTTGGTTTTTTCCAGTTTATTTGGCCACTTTTGGTAATAAAACTACTGTTTGGGTTAAGTTTTCTGTGGTGTCTCAGTTTCAGCTTCCACATCCCTTTGGACCCCCTGTTCTCCCTGGAACATATACATAGGGTATGTGTGTGCATACATGTATATACATATACATACAGATATACACCTCAATCTCAGTTCAGTTTAAATGCACTTGGAACCATGATGATTTAAAAGAGGGACCATTTTTGCATTAATATAGAAATCATTATTACCTTCATTGGTGAAAGGTGATCTATTCAGAGTACTTTTCCCTACAGATTTCTGTAGAGAGAGACTAGTCAACTTCAGTTCCTTTGATTTTACCTACTAGTCCCCTTCTCATCAACTTTTCCCTCACCTCTCGTTATCTCCACTTTTCCTTCTTAAGGAAATCTCATTTGGAATAATTGAAATAGAACAGACACAGGATTCTGTAACATTTAAAATATTCTTTCTATACTATTTCACTATATTTTTATCCTGAAGGTGTTTGCTAAAGTGATCTTATGATTGCCTGACAGTACCTGTGATCTTTCACATAAATCAGTAGTTTAGTTTCACTGAACTTCATTATAACTTATACCTCAGTGTGCATGACTAAATGAAGAGCTGATATACAAAGCCAAGTGTGTTTTCAATATTTGAGTGTCCTGACTTCACATCCTTAATATGTGAGACAGCATGTATTTCCTTTTCCTGCCATAGAGCATCTTCATTTCCCTAGACTGCCAAGAGTGCCTGTGGTAGATCCAGCAGGGCTCAACACTTGAGATTCTGAATCTTAGAAATGTTTGATTGCATTCTTAAAATAAAATAATATTTTTTGTTAGCTATGTGAACAGAATGCTTGATAAAAGTCACCTTACTTGCTCTGTGTACATGTGTGTGTCCGAGTTTGCACATGAGAGACAAGAGAAACAGAGGCATTACTTAATCACCCACTGTTCATTATATCATAGCAACTGTAAACAGATTCTGGAGAACATATGACAAAACAGAAGCCTGATAAAGATTTCTCCTTTGATTCTGAAGTTGTAACTTATATCATAGATTTAATGGACCTTCAAAAACCTTTATTCTGTGAATGTCTCTGAACATTTTCTGAATCTACTTATATTTCAGGCCTCCATAATTTCCCATGAAGGTGAGAAAGTTCTGTAATACATTATTTGTTATGTGAAAGGTACCTCCTGTTTGTTTTAAAACTAGTGCCTAGTAATTTCTTTGGCTACATTTTGCTTCCTCTGGTATATTTATAAATAATTATTCTCTTTAAGCTTTTCATATGGTTCTGAATTTAGTTGATTTCTGTCAATTGCCATAAGTGAAGATATGTTACATTATATGGGGCAGACACTTCCAATGAAGCATTCAAAATCTCTGTCTTGAATCCAGTGTCTTCCCTTTTTTCTATCCTCAAAAATGGCCTGTTTCACAGTAATTGGTTCTGTAGCCTTATCTTCTTTACCAGTAATTCCCCTGTATGCTTGCTTCCTGCAGTACTTCGAAACACTCTTACTGACATTAACAATCTCTGTTTCCTCAATGCTCTCTATCCTCTTTTGCATTTTCATCCTTCTCAATCTGTTGCCCTAAGTTGACCACAGCCTCCTGCTGACAACCTATTTTCATGAATTAATGCCATCCTACTTCTTCAGTTCATGATTCTTTATCATCTTACTCAGTTGCTGTTTTAGCATCCTGTGAATTTCTGTCTTTGCCTTCAAACTCCTTCTAATCTTATCAATGGCCACTGCTAAATCCTGTCTTTCCCTTACCTACCACAAGATCCTGGTAGCTTTGCCTAGAAGAGGCTCCTACATAAAGAATTTTATCTCCAGGGGTTCTATGCATAAAATTTCCCCTGATTCATCTGGTTTATTTGGCCTTGTGCATTTTCACTTCAAAAGACTTCATAGGCCTGTGCTTGGCCTAAACCACAGTCTACATGTAAACTACTTCCTATACAACCTCTGCACATTTCTGTGAAACTATGTGATAAAACCCAATGCTACACTACAAACACAGTACTATTAAAAATATTTAATGCACAAGGTATCCTGATAATCAAAATTAAGTACTTGTTCTTTATTTGCAAAAGTGCACATTTTTCTTAGGCTAATCTTGCATGTTATTATTTCCTTCTAGACTGCTTTTGTGGTGAGTCTAACAGATCCTTATGGGCACTCATGTAAAACAGGAGACAGTAAAGCAGCCCAAGATTCATATGTGTATCTTGAAGTCATGTTTGTCAGTGTGCTGATGGGTAAAACAACACTATTTGGTAGAAGTATAGGTACTTAGACAGATGTATGCGTGAGATCTTTTAGTCATAAATATATCATCTTAGTGTACAGAATTTAGTATGTACTTCATGAGTAAACACAAACTTATTTTTCCCCTTGAAATATGAAAGACCATTAAAAAACTTGATGTATCTTCCTTGGGTAGATTGGAATTTAAATGGAAGTTTTATCAAAAGGTTGGCAGAATATATTTTAAAATATCTGCTCAGAGACCTCAGGAAATTACTTTTTCTTATGGCTCTGATTAAATATTTCATGGCAGTTCATGCTTATTTATTTGCACTAGCTATGTCAAGATTAAAAAAAAAAAAATCAATCAAACAAGATCCTCTTATTATAGCAAATCCACTCATTTTGAATATGGTCCCTGTCAAAACCAGAAGACCTGACCTAGGCAGACTGCTGAGTCTGCAGGGTAAATGTTGTCTCATGCTGAAAATGAACATGCAGGGGCATTCCTCACTGACAGCTTTGGGAACTGGTTTGTTAATTTAACACTTGAAGAAATACATTGAAGACCACAGGCCATTTTTTGTACTGAAAGTGAGGGGAAGCATATCTAACTTTAGGGCTTCACACTGGTAGGGAATCAATGGTAGAAAACACAAGCTGTTGTCTTTCCTATTTCTAAAATTAACAACCCCTTTCTTTTTCTGAAATAAACATTGCAATATATATCATCTCCATGTGCATTTTCACTTACTAGATTTCCTGTAATTAAACATAGATGAATAAAAACCGCCACAGGCCTCAGTCAGTGTGTGACAATCATGGTCCTTTTTTCAATATTCTCTCTCCTCAAGTTTTATTATTTTATTATTAATTATAAATATCTGCTCCTCAACATTCTTAAATCTGGAGATCTTTTTTCCCATATTTTTGAGGCATAACATAACAAAATATTTTCATTTTGAAGAAAACTAGAAATCAAAACTTCATTTATCTAGTGGATAAAGGTTATGGCAGAATCTGTGCAAATTGCATGAAAAAGGAGCTCAAAGTGTCAAGACTCCTTCAATTTTCTGAAATATGTAAATCTCTGCTTGTTAACTACTCTACTAACACTTCTTGAGTGTTAGTCTTTTTTGTTATGATTGTGATTTTAACATATATTGGCATCTGTGTTGCACAGCCATACGCTGAAAGACAAGCCATTTGAAAGGTCTTTAAATACATTGTTTGATGAAATCAAATAATTTTATGCCTCTTTATAACCCTACATGACATCACTTCTTTTCATAGCTGCTTGTGTTGGGAGCAGCTCTGGATTCATGTTAGGGTAGGTGGGATTGCCAGTTACAGCTTTCCTCTGTAAACTTTCTAAATCCTCAATAAAATACTAAGAGAAAGCAATTAATCACCCTTGGCAATTTTCACAGGAAAAAAAGTTTTGTTGACAAACCATAAATGTTTCACTTTCACAAATTTGCATTTTTTTTGGCACATGCAGCCTCATGGAAGTTTAAAGGCATTCCCTGCCTGCCTTTAAGTGTTTGAGCAAGGGGTTTCTCCAAGTGTTCGAGATGTGAAAGTACGAAGTAGTTAAGTCTGGATTCCAATCTTGTACTGCTCACTGTGGAGTTAAATAGAGCTCTACACATTCACAAAGATTGACCCATGTGATGTAATGACTGGTTCAGTAATGGATTGTAGAAATAGTATAGAAATTGGTGGAAGAAAGAGAAATTTTGCCTTCAAAACTTGTATAAACAGTATTAATTTTCAGCAAATGAATTTGCTCTTCATCCAGCTGAATTCACACGTATTTGTACAATATTATGCAAAAATTATGATTTCTCTTTTAACTTAATTTTTTAGGGCCTTGCTGCATATTAATAGAACTTTTCCTTTTTTTTCTTTTCACAGAAGATATTTAAGGTTTTTTGAACCTTTGCAACTGGTAATTAAAGAAAAAAAATAATGAAATGAACTATTAAACCTCAAAATAACATTAACACTAAAGCTATGCACAGTTCTATTAGACAATACAAATCTTATTAAATTATTAATTTAATTATGAAATTCTTAGTTTAAATTAAAAATATTATTTTCTTCTTTTTGTTCTTTATACTCATGCTCATAGAAGTAAAATAATAGATTAGTGGACATAAAAAGGTGAACAAGCCTTTAGAAATCAAAGCTAGGCAGAAAAAAATAGATAATTTAAAGTTGTTTTACAGAAGTTAATAAACCCCATATTCTGAGACAAATATCCTCAAGCCATTTGTTTAAACAAGCATTAAGTTTAGCAGTACTACACCATAACATGATACTCCAAATTAAACTTTTGCATCTCAAGTGACCTTTATAGCAGTTTTATAGTTCATAAATTCTTTACAATAGTGCTCTGTGGAGTAGATTTAATAAATCTTGATTGTGCTGTAAATGTTACAGCACATACTTAAAATGGCATTTCCAGTCCTAACAAACAGAAGTGTGGAATGATTCCCCTATTCCGTATGGAGAATTTTGGTTCAGTATTCATGAAATACTGGAGAATATTCCAGTAATGGGGTGAAGATACCAAAGGTAACCCAATCCTATAGAAGAAAAACATGACTGATAAATATATTTACCAAAGTATATAGAAAGCATACTGATTACTCATACACCAGTGGGAAAATCTTCTGCAGCTTGCAGATCTTCTAAAGTATTCCAGCCTGGCTGAATAGAGACAGGGTTATGTTTTCCATTTTCCCTTTTATTTTAAGACTTGATTTCCTGGCAAAGTATCAGATCCATAGAACTGTAAACTGTGGAGTCTTTTTCACTTTGCCCAACACACTGGAGAAAAAGCACCTATTTCACAGAAATTTTACAGAATATTCTGATTTGGATGGGTCCCACAAGAATCATCAAGTCCAACTCTTAAGTGAGTGGGGGGATATGTGGGATATGGGGATAAAACCCCCAAAACCTTATTGTTATAAACACCATGCTCTGACCAACTGAGCTAATCTCAGGGTCAGCCTAGATAGTGTATGTCTGCTTAATCTCGTTTAAATTATGATTTTTTTTTTTCCTGGAGAAAGAAAATTTGGTTAAAAAAATATACACTCTGGCAATGTGTTAAATCACCTGTTTTTATATTAATTTTTTTTTTCCTACTGTATATTCTCCACCCTTTAGTTCAGCTGTTTATTTACTTATCCACTCCTTAACAGCTGTTCAAATGTTGAAGTTACATTTGATGGAAAAATTGTCAACTCTGAGCCATCATTTTGAAATCCATTATCTTTAACAACTTTGCCTTGTTTAAGAGTTCATTTATGAATATGTTTACTCATTCTTATAACTTAGTTTCTTGCTTACATCTGTGAGGGCCTTTTCCAGTGTTCATAACTTTGACAATTTTATTTTCTTGATTTCATGTCAAAGTGTTATTCTAACTTTATTTTTGTCTTTTCTTCCTTTCCTCCAGATGCAATAACATGAAAAAACTCTGTCCTTTTCCCCTAGTATAGTCTGTTAAAGGTGTTTCTACTCAGATAAATTTAGGCATTTGAAATGAAAAGTTTTCAGAATTTCCTTTACCTGTAAATGTTGCTATTGAAAATAAACCAAGTTTGAAAAAAATCCCACATTTTCATGAATGTTAAATTATTGATTTTCAAGTCACAACTCTAATCCTTTAATTATTTTAAAGATCTTATTCATAAAAATAGCATGAGGTAATGATGAATTAGTTAAAAGATAATTACTGTTATGTATGCTCTATTCCTTCCCTAAAATAAGCAAAATCTACAAGGTCTGAAAACCTGTCTGTTGCTTGAGGGGTGAACAGCGTGACATTGAAAAAGTGTCATTTCTAATCTATTAATTTGCTCATAAACAATGAACAATATATATGGTGCCTTGCAATGAAATAAAGATAATATATTGGATAGAGAGATACAATCAAACTCAAATCATAAATGTTAGGGTCTGCTATAAATTATTAATACAGAAAATCTATAAGAAAAAGATATTATAAGTGGTCCTGTAAGAAAATGTATAATGCAATATTAATGATTCTGAGTTACAGACCCATTATTAGTATGAGGCATTTTTTTTTAGCAGTAGTTAAATGCTGTTCCGCAAAGACAGTTTAATAATGAATGACAGATTCAAAAAATGGTCTGTTCTTCCTGAGGATAGAAATATGCAGATCAAGGTATCTGTTTGAGCAATTTAAAGAAGAAAGAGATTAATAGTCTCTATAATTGCCAGAACCATAATGAAAACAGCCAACTTTTACAAAATATAGTATCTATAAATTACACCATAGTATTAGGAGTAGGAGTTGTTCTAGTATACTGTTTGATGATTTTACCTATAAGTACAGAATGTGAATTTTTTTCCCATCTGCTTTAACGCTTTGTATTCACACTGTAAACAGCTACACGCATCTGAAAGGATTGTGGACACAGACAGCAGAACATGAAGGTTAGTAAAGGTGAGACAATCAATCTATGCTTATTTTGTTTTCTATATGCATTTATTTATTTATAGTTTTTTTTAGTCTCATAGGTGGAATTTTTGATATTTGAAAGTTTTGATGCCATGTTTTTGACCTTAGGTTATGTTGAGTAGAATTTTTAAGTGTATCGTCATTAGAATTTACTATATTACACACTATACTTTTGGAAATAGAGATTGTCTTGGATTTGGAAGTTAAAGGAAACTTTAGAACTATATTGGTCTTCTTTGTGTTTATGATAGTCATTCAGGGAAAGCTCAATGATATTGGATTCTGAACATGTGAAGAACTATAGGACAGAAGTGGGAATGGAGGTATGAAGAAGCATTTTCGCATGGACAATAAGTGTCCCATGAGTTTTCTGTTTAATCAAGGCAAAAATTAGCCAAGTAGAGATTATGACACCACTACAGTGATCAAGCTTGTTGGCCAAAACCACACCAGAGCCCATACTGTGAGATGTATAGATTTGCACAAATTAGCAATTTCCCTTTGAATTGCAGTTATTAAAATGTTAAAAAAAATATGCAGTCCTTTTCTTTCAACATTGAGCACTGCTAATTATTAATCAGAGAATCTCATCAGCATGTGGATGCTTGCTCTACCTGCTTTTTCCATTTCTCCTTGTCACATGCCCTTTCCCTTCCATTCTTTCTTTTTCTGTCATCTTTTCATTCTCTTTCTCTGCAAACTGTGTGTTGGGTAATCTCTCCACCCCTAAACTCTTTCATTTAGTTTCTAGAACTGTACGGATTGATGTGTGAGAGCTGAAAGAAATTAAGTATAGGAAAGTCTGAGTAAACCATAGGGTACTCATAAGAATTGTCTCCTTTGCAGGAACTGAAGTGTTTACTTACTCTTACTTCTAAAAGTAGAACATTCACAGTCTCAATTCTCTTTAAGTGCTTCAAGTTTAAAGTTGTTTAGATTTCCATAAAAGAAGTAAGACTGGACCACCCTTCTTACTTAGAAAAAGTAACTTTTTTACATAAATCTGACAGACTGAAACAGAAGTTACTGTTCAGAGAATAATAAATTATAGACTCAAACAAAATCAGTTTCTAAATTAGGAAATGTTACTGCTGTCTTTCTATATACATATTTCAATAATGCAAAATTGGGACAATTAAACAGAACTTTACATACTCTAGTCTGTGCAATATCCTAGCTAATCATAAGAAGTGTCATGTGTGATAGCTAACCAGAAGCCTAGTAACATTTTGAAAATGCTACATGCTATTTTAACCTAGTCATTGGAAAAAATACAACAGAGAACGAGATATCTGGGACAAAACCACTGAAAAAACCCCGACTTTTGTATGCAAAAAGAAGCCTTAACAGATCTCCTACTAAGAATATGTCCAGATTTTATATTCCTTTTAAGACTTATTCCAGCTTGCAATACAAAGCTTAATACTCAATGACAATATCAAAAATCCAAATAATTTCAAGAGCCATCAATAATTAGGACAGGTTTCTGAAAGATTTCCTGACAGAAAGAAGGAAAATATTTTATTTGTTTTGAAATATCTTTTTGTAGTAGAAATGCACGGGGATTGTGTTGAAGAGTAGTGGCAGTTTCTTGTCATTTCTTAGACTGTAAAGCAATCTCAAATGGAGAGCTTGGTTTTACTGAAAATCAAATGAAGTTCTAAAGTAATCTTTGAATTCAGAACACCCATAAAAATACCTTTCACATAGAAAAGCAAAACTCAAGTTGTACCGAGTAGGATTTTCTATGAAAAATCTTGTTGACTGCATACCACCCACAAATTGGATAACATCCAGTTAAGTAACTCTCTTCTCATTTATAACCTTCATTTGTAGAACATACATTCCAAAACACATGCTAAGACTTATAACAAAACTAGATCACCTAGAATAATATGTATTAGGCTTAAATATGAGCTATTCTGAGCCCGAGTGACAGTCTGTTTTTACTGCCTGATAATGTGGAACTTGGAATGTGCAGAGTGGCAGATTTTACTGGACTAATAATAAATAATTGTTCTACTTTGTATGGAAAAACATTTTGGAACATGTTATTAACTTACTTATCTTCTTGGTAACAGAAATTGGTTTAATCCTACCATCAGAGAAACAACTCACAAGGAAGCATTCAAATAGGATTGTGCCTAAACAGTAGGAATATAACCTACTGAAAAATAACGACAATGTCAAGAAAAGAAGAAGGAAAAGTCCAGTTTCAGTCCAGTTTTCTACTTCTTGTTTCTGTCTAATAAAGAGGATCCAGCATCATGACCTTCCCCCCTAAGGGACTATATGTTGTTTGCTTTTAAAATTATTTTGGCACATATTTTAAAATAAGAAATGGTGACAGAAACCAAGGAATTTTAAATAAATGTTTTCTGACTTCTGCTTGTCAACAGCATATTAATTAGTAGAAGCTCATCTCACATGAAGAATACTGGACACTGGAACAGGAGGCCCTAACACCTACTTTCCCAAGTTAAACAAAGAGATGAACACCTATGAGCAGTGACAGAGAAGTCAGTTGCCAATGAGTAATTTTGTTTGTGTATAGATGTTCTGCTAGAGGCTAAGGTTACATAACTCTAGGAAGTCTGTCCAGGTTTGACACACATTCTGAAACACATGCTATATCCTTCATCATAAAATTTGCAAAAGTCTGGAGCTAAAAATAAATATTGTAATGCTATATTTTTACAGGGTACTCCATATTCATTGTGACAAGGGGATAATGCAACTTTCTCTGCATGAAAACAGCTCCTGACTGCATTTCAAGTTTCCTTTTTTTCTTCAGGAAATCTCTAACAGATTTCCAGAACTAAGTTCCTCCAAGTGCAGTCTACATTCAGAGTTCAGTTTCTGGGAGATGAGGGTAGGCTTGTGCTTACTTCTTTTGCAATCTTTGAGCACTGAAAAGTTAGCTGTGCTGAAAAGGCTTGCATCGTGTTAAACATGATAATGGTCTTTGAATACGGAAAAGATTGCTGCAGAGAGGGAAGGGATAAACTGCTTTCCATATCTGCAATGTGTATGACAAAAAATATATTAAAGCAAGGTAGATTTAAGCAGAAATACCTCAGAAGACTTTCTATCTTTAAAGACCATATTGCTTTGGGAAAGTGTGGAAGCACCATGTCTGGATGTTAGACAGTTTCTGTCAGGCATGAACGAGGTGCACTCGATTTTGGCTTGAGGAAAGAAATGGAGTAGATAATTTTCTAATGTTCCTGCCAGCTGTGTTTTCTATTATTCTTGGTGACTAGACATTAGAAAGAAATCATGTGTGATTTATCTATGTGCCAGTGGATACTCTAGTTTCTTTCCATTTCAGTGATTAATTGTTCTAATGCAAGGTTCCCAAAACTTAAACTATAGCTGCTGAGACTTGCATAACCAAGAAGTTCTTAAAATCTGACATCCAAAGCCACTTTGAAACAGGTTTCTAATAAAATTTTTGAAGGTCTCTCATACAAATTAAATAAAAAATAAAATATTTTGTCTCTTTTGTTTTGTCTTTGTTTTGGCAGGCTTTTTGTTTGTTTTTGTTTGGCTTTGGTTTTTTTTTTTGTTTGTTTTGGTTTTTTTGGGTTTTCTTTTTACTGGTACAATAAATCCCTCATTAGCATTCCATTTTTTGTTTCCCTTCAGATTTGATTAAAAAAAAAAAAAAAAGTTAGTTATTTATGAATGCTACCAGTATCTTCAGAGACTGATGTTATCAGACATGTACAAGTACAGTAAGATACTCTAGCACATTCGTGACTGATTAGACAAGCCTTGTTGACTCAAGATGGGATGAGGATAATGTACTATTTTTCTAAGTAAGATTGTATAAAAGTCTCATATATTTTGTAATGTTTTAGAATTTTTAAAAGCCTTTGACTCCTTTTTTCTCATACAACGAAACTCAATTTTTATTGATTCATTTGTAGAATTTCATAACATCACAGTTTCTATGAAAGTAACATAGCTGGATAATTAATTTACATGAGGGAGGATCTGGTCCAACAAGCAAATTAAACAAAGAGGGATACCTAAAGTAATTCTGAAAGGGAGGGAAGGAGGGAAATAAGTTATAATACAAATTTGCAAGACAAATTCATGGCAAATGACAACTGAAGGTTACAGTAATCTTGCAGAATATTGCACATACAAACTTATATTATCAGGATATTTTTCTTGCAATGTTTTCCCTGGGAATGTTCCACTTACTTTTATGAAAAATGTTTCCATGAAAAATACAAGGCAAATACATGGCTTCTGTTAGGTCCTCTTTGTAATGCTGAGATATCAACCCAAATTTGGTTTTTGTCCAAATTCTGATCTTCACTTTCTTTGTCTTCTAGACTTGAACATCCAATACAAAATTAGTCTTTTATTACTGTTAGTTTATTCCCAAGTCATAGAATTAAGAAATACATTGATCTTAACTGTAATTGCAGCACTTACTGGAAGAAAATGATTATCTGAAGTACCGTGCATTTTCCAGCAAGGAAAACTCCTGGAAGTTGCAGTTGACTAGAAAGATTATACCATTTCTGCTGCTCATTTTTATATCTGGAAGAATATATTAATGTCTGTGAGATGCTCACACTGATACAGAGTCATAGGCTGTAGAACTTAGTGTCTTAGACTTTACCTTGCAAGCTGGATCTTTGTACTGGGTTTCTGTGGCAAGGTTTTGGTTGTGGTGCGGTTACACTGCTGTGAGAATCTGCCAGAAGCTTCCCCTCTGTCTGACTGAGCCAATGCCAGCCAGCTCCAAGAAGGATCCACTGCTGGTCAAGGTCAAGTCCATCAGCCACCATAGTAGCATGTCCAGGATAATGTATTTAAGAAGGAAAAAAAGTTATTGCACAGATGTTATTGTGGCCAGAGGAGAGAGGAGTGAGAATTTTTGAGAATAACAGCTCTGCAAACGCCAAAGTCAGTGCAGAAGGAGGGGAAGGTGATGCTCCAGGTGCCAGAGCATAGATTCCCCTGTAGCCCATGGTGAAGATCGTGGTGAGGCAGCTGTGCCCCTGCAGCCCAGGGAGGTCCATGGGGAAGTAGGGAACACCTGCAGCCTGTAGAGGACCCTGTGCTGTAGTAGATGGATACCTGATAGAGGCTGTGACCCCATGGGGATCCCAGTGCAGGAGCAGGTTTCTGGTAGGACTTGGCCTGTGGAGGGAGGAGCCCACACTGAAACAAGTTTGCTGGCGAGACTTGTGATCCTGCAGGGGACCCACATTGGAACAGCTGTGCAGTCAGTGAAAAGGACCCACAATAGAGAAGTTGGTGGAGAGTCTCTCTTGTGGGAGGGACCCAACACTGGAAAAGTGGAAGAGTGTGAGGAGTCCTCCCCCAGAGGAGAAGGAGTGACAGAGACAATGTATAATGAACTGACTGCAGCCTCCATTCCCAATTCCTGTGCACTGCTTGGGAGGAGGTAGAGAATTCTGAACTGATGTTTAGCCTGAGAAGAAGGGAATGGTGGTGGAAAGATGTCTTGAGATTTGGGCTTCTTTCTTTATTCTCTGATTTGATTGGTAAAATTTTAATTAATTTCCCCAAGCTGTCTGTTTTGCTCATGATGATAACTGATGAGTAATCTCTTCCTCCGGGGAGATCCTCTCCTCCTCTTGGCCCATGAGACTACTATTCTATTTCTTGTCCAGCTGAGGAGGTGAGTGATGGATCAGTTTTGCTAAGCACCTGGCATCCAGGTAGGATGAGCCCACCACAGTCTGTCCCTATTTAAAATCTAAAGATCTAGAGCATGCACCTTGACCTATGACAAAATATTGCTATTCCAAAGAGATATCAGGTTCTTATGAATTCAGTCTTCTACCAAAGAGTACAAGTAAAAATCTTGTTACTGAAGTTACTATCAGGCTTGAAAAATGACACATTTTATGTAATTTATTATTTTCCTCTAATTTCCATTGAACTTAAACAATGGGGAAGAAAAATCAAATAACATTAAATAAAAGAAGGTTAGAATATTCAGTTTGATAGTATTATTATTTTTTTTTGTCACTGGAAAAATTAAAAGGTTAACAAGGTGTAGAATCCATTAATTTATTTATATCTACAAAACAACATAGAAGTGGAATCATTCAAATTTGATCCAGAAAAATTCTTCTGGCTGAAAGTGATAATAATTTCGAAACATTGCCAGTGTTGTCTATTCCTATTTGATCTGGAAAAACAACCTGTCTTCCAAAAGAAGGACTCATAGGCATTTCAACTAAAAAATAAATTAGAAAAATAGGTAAAATAGTTATGTATTTCTTATATTTAAAGAACATTAAAAAAACTTCTAGAAAAAGTGAATTACTTGAGGAAGTATTCTTTAGGCTTTTTGAATTGACTTTTACCCTCCTTTGGGAAACAGAACACCAACAGACGCCTGCGTGCAGAAACTTCAGAGGTAAGTCCTTTAGGATGATAACACCAGGAAGATAATTCTCACATGGGAAGGGCTGAAACATACAACATGCAGACACTGATTTATTTTCAGTTAGCAGATGACAGCTATCTTATTCCAACTGTCACTGTGTTGAACTAATCACTTCACTGTCCCCTGCAGTACAGATTTATGGCTGTATGACTGGTACTAGATGTATCAAACACTACTGTCCTTGGCTCCAAAAAGAGCACTGCTGTAGCAAAAAGCTGGAGAAAGTAGACCTGCTTATAAGAGGAACAGAAAGGGATAATCTTTTGTTTTATCTTGCTGTGTATTTCTGAAGAGCATTATAATGCCTCCCTTTGAGAGACAAAAGATCAGTTTGGTGTTCAGCTTAGAGGTAGATTAGAATTAGTTGGGGAACAGGACTGTATCCACTGTATTTGAGCTGGTTTCACATTGCTGGACTGAAAAAGAAAAAAAAAATGTAGTACTGAGCAATTATTAATTAGCTGGTAATCCTCATCCAGCAGAGACTGTCTTGTTGCTCTCTAACATGCAGAAGTGTAACTATGGGGTTTTCCAAATACTTCTTCACTGTAAAGATGCATTTCTACAAACTGTCATGCAGTGAAGGGGATTATTCTGCACTAATATTTCTTCCAGATTCAAAATTTTCATTGCATAAATTATTGTCTATTTTCCTTGTATAAACTTGCCTCGGTTTTTGCATGCTCAATTTTAAGTAAATCTTTTCTGTATGATGTAAATTTTAATCCTCTATAAAAACATAACCTTAAATTATTATTCTCACTTTTATCCAGTTGCACAGAGAATTATGAGAAAAATAAATCAATGTCTGATAATATGCTATAAATCTTGGGGGACTTCTGATGGGTTTAAGAGTGTCCTTGTAAAATAATGCTCTGATTGCACAGAGAAATGTCAGCTTGGGTAAATTATCTGAATAAAAGGGGATGATAGATGTTATGATAGTTATTCTTGCGGTCACCTTGAAAGCTGTGCTAAGAACAGGCTGTGGTCCAGTCTGACCTTAAAACCCAGGAAAGTAGAGATTAAAACATGTTTTCCTTCTGTTTCTTGTCCTTTTTTTTTTTTTTTTTAAAGGAAAGCACTCAAGGGTGGATTTTGACTTCAACATGTACTATAAGATATTGATAAATTATATTTTCCTAGTGTAACCCTAGGCATGTCATTCAGAATTGCTGCTTCAGGCAGTATGGTAAAAACAGTTGAGTTTGTAAAGGACTTGAAATGTGCCAATAAAAGTTATCAGAACAAAACATTAATAGGTTTGAAATCAGATGGACAGCATCAGAGTATCTGTTGGTGTCTAATGAATGGAGACAACTTATCATGAAGGTCAAAGATACAAGCTTTTGCTGCCCAGCTGCGTGATAAGGAGGAATCATGTCTCCTGTCCATGCCTCTGCAGCATCTGTCCTTCTGTGTGTTTATGGAAAGATGATTCAAGCCAACTTCTCTTTCTAAACCACTAAGTATATAACTGACAGTGAAAAAATGAAAATCCTTAGCTTTTCTACTCAAGTATCATTATCAAATCAGAACTTCTTTCTTTAATCTTATAAAATCGTGCTTACAGAGATGAAATCCTCTATCATTTTCCCTGGCAAATATGCTCTTTGAAGTAACTTCACAGCAAATCTGAGGGCTGTCTTTGTGCATGAGATTCTTCAATCAGATAAGAAATTACAGAGCAATTTTAACAAATATTTTTACACTTTTCCACAAGATGTAAAAAACCCCATTGTTATTTGTTCTGATCTTGGATAGATATGCCTTTCTTTTACGGCCACATAAAGAAAACAGGGGCATGTGTTACAATTAATCATTTTAGTGCTATATAGGCATGCAAGAAGAGGGAACATGGTTTTTGCTCCCCACTTTTGTTGTTTCCATTAAGTATTGAAAAGTGAAGATAAAGCAATGCAAAAAATGTGGCATTTCCTCACTGCACAAAGAATATTTACGGTATTCAGTGACAGAAATAGAGTAGTAGATGTGCCCAAAGTAAGATCTAGCCCACCTTCATGCACTGAAATACGATCAAGCAGATGTAGGCCATCACCATCTCTTGTTTATAACACATTTTACCAAAACTGAAAGCTACAATAGTAAAATATCAAAACCTTTAGACACTGTCTTACCTGAGTTTGGTTACAGCTTCATGCGACAATATTCTACCTGATGAAGTTTTGGGCTGTTTCTTTGTCCACAAGGCCTGGTTGTTAAGGAAACTTCCCAGTCTGACCATTTACAAGACTCTGGCCATTACAATCCCAAAACACCAGAGACTTCCACTGCTGGGACCAGCGGGCAGCTCCAGCGAGCCCACGGGGCCCCGCTTGAGTCCCCACTCACACAGTCAGACCATGTTTCCTTAGCAGTTCAAGCCTAGGTTTCCCACAGCAGTCTCGTATGCTCCATAAAGCAATTAATTCGTAGCACAGTAACAAAGAAACAGCCCGAGTTGGTGCATCCGAGGAGGGATCCCCTTCAAATGCCTTTTCAAATCCCCTTCAAATGGGCTTTTATACCCTCACACTCCAAACAGCGCACAAATCTCTCTATTCCTCCTGAATCCTCTGCTCCTGCTGTGTTTCCCAGTGTCCACTCACCTGTCTGTCACCACCACTCTTCTGTGCCCTTTGTTAACCAAAGGGTTGGCACTCCGTGGCCTCCTGTCTTGGGCTCCCACCCAGAGCTTAGTCTGCTGCACCTTGCAAACCAAGCTACCTGCACCAAATGTATTCTTCAGCATAAGAGAATGAAAATGATATGACATGATCAGCTCTTAGGAAATCAAAAAAACTGCTACTATCTAAATTTCTAGATATTTTAGAATTCAAAAATTCAGTTGAGAAAATAAGCAGTCAATATACGCATTTAAGTGAATACTTATGTGAATGAAAACTGCTGTATGCTATAATTTCCAATTCATTTTTTTCTGTACACCGTTTGGTATTATTTTGGACATTACAGGCAAATTTTAGAGGATAGTTATGGTTAGTCAAAGATCAGGAACTGACTAAGCTTATATTTTTGTAAAGTTATTTTCTTCAATAAAAAATCAGTAATCTTATTTTCGTATTTCTTAAATATATTTATCCTCTACACTGTTATTTCCTGGTTAAAGTTGAATGTACAAAATATTTGAATCCAGAGAGCTTTTACAGATGCATTTTTTGTTTGTTTTTAGGAAGACTAGAGAAGAGATACTATTGAGTAGTTCAATCTTTTTTTGAGTCTTTCTTAATCTTCCCTACTTCACCATTCAGCACCAAGCTTATGTTTTGATTTTTTTTTTCTTTTTGCATTTAGTGGACCTTATCTTGTTTTCTTTTATGCCCCTGTGCTTTTTTGATCTTGTCCCTAAGGGTCTTGAGCTGTTCCTTTATATTCATGTATAACCCTATAATCTTCTTTCCACTTTTGTTTGATTCTTTTTGAGTTTTCAGGTCACTGGAGAAATTCTGATGCCTCTATAATAGTTTCTTACTGGTCTGCCATTGCTTGCTTCAGTTGCAAATAACCTACCACTATCTTCTCTTTCAATAAATTCTGGCAGTGCTGCACTCCCTTGCCCTGTAAACTTTTTTCTCTTCACAGTAGACTGTCTCCTGTAGTCCTGGAAGATGTGGAGCTTGCTTTCCTCCTCCAGTCACCACTTTCCTGCTCTCTTACTTTCACATTAATATTACTTCTCACAGCTTTTCTGTAATCTTTCACAATTTCAGTTTCTGAATGTACCTTGGATGTGATGTACCTTCTGGATGTACATGTTCTACCATCTTAGTTAGTTTAAACAAGACTTAAAAAAGAAGCATCCTTTATTCTCCAAAACAAAAACTGCCCACAAAATATTCCATGCACTGACTATGTCATCCTATTTTGCCCTTTAGGTATCTCTGAACAATCACAATCCCCCTTCAATAATAATAATAAAAAAAATAGTTAATAATTTTGTCTTCTACCTTTTGTGGAATATGTGAATCCATCTCTGTATTTGTTTTCCTTTCTAAGAAAAAATAGAATCTAACAAAGCTCACTTCTTTCTCCAAACTTGAGAAAAAGTACACCTTTGATACATGGTACACCTTCTTCTCTTGTTTCACACCTGTCATTCCTAAGGACATAACTTCTCTGTATCACTAATGGACCTCTGTAGTTTATCTCAACAACTTTCTAGGATGTCATTTTCATTATGTTTTTTAACAAAAGAGTTCTTCCTACATATTCCCATATTGGGGCAGCTGTGTAATAACATCCCAAAGGGTGATCTCCTACTCATCCTCTCATGCAGGTGATTTACCTATGCCTAAGTTTAGATAAAAAAATGGGCTTTTTGTTTGGGTTTTTTTCCCTCTGTTCACTTCTGTGGTTTTATCAAGGATCTAGTCTGTTTTAAAATCTCCTCCCCTGTGTGCACTCAAAGATGTCCTTCCTTTTCTTTCCACGGCCCTTAAATCATTCCTTGCTGCCTCCTTTGTGTAATGCCATGTCAGATTTCATGACACCTATTTACTCTCATTAGTTGTCTGAAATGTTAATCTAAGTCATCTGTCTCTATCTACCTCTATGATCTTTATCACACTGTGGTGCCATTTTCTGTTCCACCACTGTGCTGTCAAATGCTTGAAGTCTCTTTTATACTGCTAGGATTCAATGTAGCTGTATCAGGGTCATCTAAATAAGTAGCATGGTGAAGTAAACCAGAGGGATAGATACCTTGCTTGTCTTTGTGAAATAGCCTTTTTTTTTTTTTTTTTTTGGGTACATTCCCAAAACAGTGTGTTGTCTGCACTTTAAGGTAGCCAAGGTCAGGACCTTCCAAAGGACCTCTAAGTAATGATTTTTCTTTGCAAATGATCTTAGGTACCAGTACAGGCAAGAAGTGACCTAGGGTTAATGTTCCTATTTTAGACTGTTCTGTGTGGGCACTTTTTCTTTCAAGAAGAGGTAATAAGAGAAAACTAAGAATAGAATGAGTCAGAACAGAAGTAAAATATAACCTTGACTTACTTGCCTGCTAGTCCTTCAGGAAATCACATATGGATTGTACAGATTGCTTAGTATTTTGTATGTTCATTTATTTTGAGTCCTTTTCAGGAAACAGAAGTCATTATATCTTTTCTGTTGCAGAGGCAGGCAGCTGAGTCCTACCCTGGAAACACTGGAATAAGCAGAACCTCAGGAGAGAAAATACCTCTGGGACAGGATAATTGTAGGACTTGTAATATGCCTTCCTCTCCTTTCTATATTCAATTTCTGTTTATTGCAGTATTTGGCCACTGGTCTTCTACAATGATGTGCTGGGTGGAATACAACAGACAGATGTGGGCCAAGAAGAGCATAATTTTAAAATGCATAGCTATGCAGCTGTAGAATTTTCTTTTTTTTCTTTTTTTTTTTTTTTTAACTGAGTATGCCACATCAATGCTCTTTTAATTAAAAAGAGTAAGAGTTTCTCTTGTTTCTAATGTATAGTGCCATATTTGATTAGGTACTGTATTTGGCAATGTTTACATTACTGTGGTCATGTGTTACACATTGTTAGAGTTGTGCCAGCAGACTCAGTACTTTCAATTTCAATTTCATAAGCCCCATGTTTTTTCAGGTATGTAGTCTGATCACAACACTTTGCTACAGGCTAAAAATTCTCTTACATTCTCACCATAAATACTTGTATTTATTTTAATTAATATAAAATGATCATTTAGCTTTAAAATGTTTTTTATTTTAATCATACCAAAGTAGAGATAAAGTATTCTTGGTTTTTTTTGGGTTTTTTTGAAGTCTTTGTAATTTTCCAAAGGTCAGTAAAACAGGGAAAACAAGAAAAATGTACAAATGAGTAATTTAAAAAATTTCAACAGATGTTTTAACATTTTCCATTATTTCTGTGTTTATCATGCATTATCTCATCCTAATTGGACTATTTTACATGGAAACCCATCTTTCTAATATATAATGGTACTGCTATTCATGCTAATCTTGATGATATAATTTGACCATACAAAGGAACCAACCTTTCTAGGGCATTTCAGAAGTTGTCACGGCTGTCTGAAAGTATTGTGTAGTTTGAGGTAAGTATATTCAAGAATTAGACCATGGAAAAATCCATTCAGACTGAGGTGCCACGCTTTAGTCACACCCGAGACTCCTATAAGAGAGAGTGCTGACTGCATAATTTATTCCTAACTATGTAGTGCCATGACAGTGGCAGAGCAATCACACTTAACAGCATCTAGGGCATGGTTTGCTTCTGTTACTTGCCCTGAGTGTTA
Organism: Margarornis squamiger; assembly: GCA_035222235.1. NCBI lineage: Eukaryota > Metazoa > Chordata > Aves > Passeriformes > Furnariidae > Margarornis > Margarornis squamiger. The sequence continues at coordinate 43,128,120 of JAWWTY010000123.1, read as the reverse complement.
CCTGCCTACAGGGCAGCCTGTTCCCTGAGAGTGGCAGTGCCTTGTCCCTAACTGCCAGTAATTCCTTACCTCCTTGTGCTTATTTCAACCCAGATACAGTCAGCATTAACAGCAGTGTTAGAAGTATTATAAAATCTCCACTATAATTCCTGTTTAATTAGCATTCTATTATCTTAAATTGTTTCAATTTTTTTTTTTTAAATCTCCTCTATTCTTTCAGTAATACCCCTTTTCTCTTTTTTTTTTTCCTTCTTAAAATTGCCTAAATGTTTCCCCACTCGTTGAATCTACTACAGTTTTTCACTTTGCCTTTTAATAGCTCATTCAAAAGAATAGAAAAGCACTGTAGGGTGCTAGTAGAGTGCTGTAATATCAGTGTTTGTGTTCTCAGGGGCTTTTCTTTCTCTGGAGCATAATGGTTGAACTAAGTCTTGTGATGAAGAGCAAACCCACTGGGCTAATGGCAATAAACTTGCAAACAGTGAGAGTCCTGTTCACTCAGGTTCAGTGTGTGAATAGCTCTGCGCAGCTCTAATTAGGACCCTCATTCTGAATAGGCAATTAAATATTGGTTTGGTTCTCCAAGTGAAGGGATTAAGGTGAAAATGTACCATTCATATTTATAAGAAAATACAAAGTTCTGTATTTCTGTTAGCTGACTGGCTTTATAGTGAACTCAGGAATACCTTTAAATGTGCCTATGTGAGACAGAAAGGGACGTATCTGAAATGTAGCGCAAGGAGTCTCTCACAGCAATGATACAGCCACTGAATAAGCTAAAGCTGACCTTTTTTCTTTAAGAAAGATATTATTTAGCCTCTGGGAAAATGAGCGTTATTGTGTATCAATAAAAATAAAATCAGTGCCAACATTTCAGGTGGATTGTCTGCATTAACAACTGTCTCTCACTTCCCCGCCCTCAATTATTTCGTGGATGGTGGAGTGCACACTGCAATACAGGACATAGATATTTGGTCTTTAAGAACTGTTACTCAGATGGAAGGAATAATTAATTTTAGTAGTCTAATCACCTAAAACAGGTACCTTGGACTCAAGTTTTATGAGGTTTTAAACCTGTGAAATAGCTGTGGATATACCCACCAATTTCTTTGAAGTTTCACTGCTTCCTAAGGCTAAACCCCAGTTCATTTGTTTTCCTCTTTATATAAATATTTCAGTATTTTTGAAATCTTTAAAGATCTTTTTAGGCATTTCATTCATATTACGACTTTCTGATAATGCCCGTATTGAAACACAGAAAACATAAAACCCATAGAAATATAGTTCAGGCAAACACTGCAGCACATAAGGCCAGGGAGGTCCTAAAACAAAACAAAACAAAATAATAATAATAAAAAATAATCACACTGGAACATAATTTTGAAAATTTTAAAATTATGCAGTAGTAAATATTTCTTACATGCTCTTTTGTTTGGAGGACACAAAGTCACTTCTGCCCTGTATCAGAATAAATGTTAATTGATTGTCCTGGGTTTGCTGAATGTTAGGAAAGGGAATGGAATTTCACAGCTACCAAGAAGTAATTGGAAAGGACAGAAAGTTCAATGCCTCAGACTGTACATTCTCCTAGACATGTTGATGTTCCCTCACTTCTACTCTTCCCACTTCTCTGTATGAAAAGCAAACACTGTGTTTCTACAGAGCCTACCCTCCATTGTCTTCCACTCCCTGGAAAAAAATCAGTTATGGTAAATCTCCCTTTTTTATCCCTTCTACAGCAGTGCACAGGCTAGACAAGACAGTGAATAAAGGGTTTTTTGCCTAAGTTGTCAAGATCTGGACATCATTAATCTCAAGAACAGAAAGGGTTATGGTAACCTAACCTGACTTTTTTTTCATTACATTGGCATTCCTATTTCCAATTTCTTCCAATAGTTCAACATAAAGGGTGATTGACATTGTAAAATGTCCCCTAATGAAATCATGAGTGTCGGCCTTCTAATCTCTTACAATTTCTTTCTACCACCAGTTTTGACAATTTATAAATGTTATTATGACAATGGCAACACATACTGCATACAAAACATTTATCATGCTCTTATGAATGATTACTTAGGAATCACCAATGTTTTTCAAGACCTGGACTGTTAAAACTTGAAATATCATATATGTTTTCTATTCTTATTTATTTACTGAAAATGAGGAACTTGGTGCTGAAATTTTTGGAACTAAAAGATTACAAAAAGACAAAATTAATACAGCTTCTTGGGAAGACGTTCCCAGAAAAAGTAAAGGCACGTGGCAATAAAGTATCCTGAAGTAAATAATATGCTTAAAGTCTCCGTGGAACTAAAAGTTCTTTGGGTGTCAGTATGAATTATAGGAAAATATCAGAACACAGACAACACTATATTTCTGACCATTTTAATGAATAATAAAATAATTTCATTTTAGAACCCACCTTTGAAAATTAGTAAATACCTAGAAGACTATCACATCAATGAAAATAATTTTTTATCTTTATGTTTACAAACACTATAATTGTCATTCTTGTATTTCTTCATTACTGAGAGATAATTTTGGGGACTTTATAGTGGAACCAGCTGTATGAGCTCCCTTTATGAGTTTAATACCAAATTAGTAGTAAAACTTTTATGTTGTGACTTAAATATATGATTAAATATTCCTCATAAAACCACTGAAAACAATAAATGGATATGGGCTTTAAAGATTCTTGTACATATTCTATTGTAAGCTAAAATTAATTAACAAATCTTTTCAATAATAAGTTCCCTCTGTGAGCACGAGCCTGTGTAAGTATTGAATATAGATTTTTTTCTTGTATGACTAAAAAGCAATAAAGTATGGAATTTTATTTAATTTCTATAGGAGAGAAATTATACTATATCTTACACTCTTTTGTGAGCTGATCAGGTCACCCTTCAAGATCAAGTGTTTTGATTACTATAACTATTTGCTTCTAATGAGCCACAATTACTAATTGTTTCATTATTTTGTGACATACATTTTGTTAAAATGTTTGCTTCATCAATCACATGCCACATAATGAATCAAATGTAATAGACTGTTTAATTCCTCTGAAACAGAACGTACTGTATGAAGAATGATTTTTTTAATATAGGCTGGAATGGAATCTCCTGGCTCTTGACCATTGTTTGGTACTGTTTCTATCTTAATTCTTCAGAAAGATATGTGAAGCTTCACTTTAAAGATGAAGATCAACAGCTGAGAACATGTGATGAAGTGATTCTCAATATCCAACAGAAAAAAAAGTACCTTGTTCTGCACAACATTTTGAAATATGGATAATGCTCTCTAAATTTGAGTAAATTTGAGTAATTTGCAGTCATCTCTGGCACATTTAGTATCAAGACTATTCGATGTAAACATTAGGAAGGGTGACTAAAGGCCCATCACCAAGAACACAGAGGAGCACAGAGGTGTAACTACCGGTAGGGAAACCCGAATTACACAGCCCTGGCCTCAACTCCTCCTTCCAGGGCTGTCTCAGGGGACCCTCAATCCCATGGGCTGGGGTGATACCCATGAAGAGGAATTATCAGAAGACCTCTCTGGTTCACTTTTTGGACTGAAGAGGGTTGCCAATCTATGGAGGTATGCCACTAACTATGGAATGCAGAGAAAAAACACCCTGTGGTTGTAGAAGACTGCTTATAGTATATTTAGGGGAAGCACCAAAGGTAGGAAAAGGGAGAGATCAAGCTGGGATGAATGGAGGTCCAGGAGCCAGGGTAGATTAAGTGTCAAAGGTCAGCTACTGGAGGGAGCTGGCCTTTCATCCTGATCAGCCAGAGAAAGTAATAGGATGAGGTGATAGGTGTTGCTTGTGCTTGTGCTGCTGGTGAGTATGCCTGTCTGCAGTGGCCTGTGCATATTTGGATTGGATAAAGTTCTTTTAAAACCTAAATATCTACGATTCCATGTGCACATGTGTGCATATATGCATGTCTATTGGGAATACACATTCAGTTTTGCTACTTGCTGGACCTGTGGAGATGGGGCTGTGGCAGCCTCACCTCTATTTGGCTCCTGGATTTGACAACTCCTAACTAATAAGATTAATTTTTGAGGGGGGGAAAAAAAAAATCAAACTTTCTTTCCTCTTTTGCTTAATACCTTCCACAATTTTGTGTTCTTAGTCTTCTGACTTTTATACCAGCTATCTTCTTCAGCTAAATAATATTCCCTGTACTTCTTTGCAGAAGTCCAGAGGGACATGCTTTATGCATGTGGCACTCAAACCAAGTTCTAGGTTAATCAGGGGTAAATGTTGCACTTGGTCTACTAAATAAAACTATGACCTTCAATTCACCTGTTTCAAATTTAATCTAGAATGAATGTTCCTCTTTGCAGTTATTCTGTCCTGAGCCCCAACCAGTTAACTTCAATTGATGCCTTTGAAAGAAAGGCTAAAACTAAAGTCTCAAAGAGCAATGTAGACAATTTATGTTTGTTGTCTGTTTTTAATGTGCAAGAGTTACTCAAATACCATTGAGCTTCAGTTATTTCAGAAGTTAACCAGATCACTTAAATAAGGATTATATAACTGTGCTGTATTCTTACCTAGAAGGCAAACCTGAATGAAATATATATTTCTTTAAAAAGAAATGTGGGGCAGGAAGGCAGGAGAATGAGAGGTAGGGCAGGTCTAGTTTAGTTGTTTCCTATTAAATACTGGAAACAAAGATGAGCAAACATCCCTGTATTGTTTCTTTTGTTCTGTTTAAGACTAATCACACAGAGGGCATATTCCCCTCCTCTTCTCGTTACTTGAAATAAGTGACACTAAATCAGACAAATGCAGGCTCTGTGGCTCAGCAGGTGGTAATTGAACCCTTACAGATTAAAAGTGCTCTTGTGTCCATTCGATCTAGGCACAACTCCATTTCAGAATTCATTTTTTTCCCATTTAAAAAAACCCAAACCCTAACTTGCTTTACAAGCCATCCATGTAACATGAAATTGCATGTGATGGATGCTAAATGGAATCTGATTAAATATGAAGAACACGAGTTCAGCTGAGGGGTAGTAATAGTGAAGAGACTAAAGCTGAAGTGGAAACCCAGAAGGCATAAACCAAAAACCATAGTGTGTACCTGCAATGCGAACACCACGATGAGATGAAAATTGACCAAAAAATACTTTTGGACATATGAGACAATTCTTTGAATATATCTGAATAAAATAATAACAGTGCTCATCCACACCTAGAACTTATCTCCTTTTTTCTTTGCTCACCTCATCATAGCTTGAATTTTATCTGCCTGCTATTTCTGACAGTCTTTGTCAGCCTCTCCCTTCATTACTATACTTTCATATTTTATGCTTTTCACTTTTCAAGTGTAAATGTGAACTATTATTTCTAATGCTATTTCTCTTAAATTCCTCTGAAGAAAACGAAAATTAATATCTAAGAGTAGTTACATTTTTATGTACAGATATTGCTGATTCATGAAAAGGGTAAACAAATACACCTATTTATTACTGCTTTGCACAAAGGTTTCAGTCAAGTTTTTTTTATTGCATTCAGAATATTTTGTACATAAACTGTTGTTTTCAATTTTTTTTTGATATTAGAGGTCAACCGGCAAAGCAATCTATGTCAAAGTAGACTGATGCAGAACAGAGAAAATCATTACTAGGATTACAGAGTAAGTCACTTGCAGAGCTCTTTTGTCATCCTTATGGACTGGATTTTTTCTCCTTCATCTCTCAGACAGGCAAAGAAAGTAATGTAAGTTCCTATTTTATGTGGCCTGCTGAGAAGATTTGAGCCCACTGCTTTATTTGCAGTTTCCCAGTAGGGAAATATCAACCTTAATTTGTCAGATTTTTGATAGAATATCTGAGCATGTGATTATATATACAATGCTCTGGATCTAATGAGGCTCATTCAGTGCCTTAGAGTGCTATCATTCACTTCTTGATTGGCACATAACTGTCTTGAGTTGAAAATCTAAAACATCATTAGATGATTTCCCCAAATTATGCACTTAAATTTATCTCTGCTGTACATATTCCATGCCACACGAATAATTTCTGTATGTGCCAATAAATGTTTTGGCTATACTTTTCCAAACAATATAGGCTACCTTTAGGCTCCTGTGTTTTGGTAAGCACCATCAGAACTATCCCTTTAGTACTTCTCCACCTTCTTTTGTGCTTATTCACACAGACTAGTTTTCACTGTAATAGATACAATCTCCTCTTCTTTTTTCTGTTTTCCTTTTTTTTTTTTTTTTTTTTTATCCCCAAGAGAGACTAGGATGCAGACTCTTTGCTTCTGAAGAACTCTAAAAAATCAAGTATTAACCTTCTGGGAAAAACTTGTCAGGCCCATGTTGCTAGGCAGTAATGAATGCCATAGCACAACTCCCTGTCTCACAAGTGGCATAACAAAGGCACAGCATTGGGCAGGGAGCTTCTATGACCACTTTCATAATTTGAGAACTATTGACCACTTCTGCTCATACTTTGACACTGTACCAGTAGATTGTTTTTGGTTGTTGTTTTTTTTTTTGTTTGTTTGTTTTCTTTAATTAACAAGGAAATATTTATGGAATGATCAAGGCAGTTAGAGAAGCCAAGTAAAAGATTTCAAGTACATTGTCAAAAAACTCCTTTATCAGTATTCAAGGATGCTTTTTACCTGAAAGTTTACACCAAGAGTTTTTAAACTGGTAGTCCTCACACCACAGTGAGTCAGGTGAGACAAAAACAAAGCATCAGGTCAGTAGGAAAAGTGAGTGAACACATTGCTTTTTGATCTACTGTAATGAATCCGTCCAAACACATTGTTCATCAGGATTGTAGAGTTAAACTGCAGAAGCTATTCACATCATTAATATGAAAAAACCCGAAAAAAACCACACTAAAATTGTATCATTCTTACTGGTTCTGTATTGATCAGAAATCCTTTCCTGAAAGATCTGGGCTCTGTTATTTATTTACATGGTAGTCTATAACCAGAGAAAGTATTTATGTTTTTCCAGAGGCATTTCTCTTAGGAAAAAAAGATAAATACTGGTGGACAATCCATATAAAGTTAAGCCATGCTACAAAAAGATGTTGTGGTCCTAATTTAAGGGAACAAAACGGAAAAAAAAAAAAACATTAATAGCCTGGGGAAATCTGACAGTGGCTGAAGTGGGTTTTTATGTTGATCTTAACCTATGCAACACTAAAACATTTTACCAGTGACTGACCAGCCCAAATTCCTGATGGTTCTAACGAATTTTTATTTTCTTACCTAGTGATCTTTAGTATCTTGCCATCTTTTAGCACCTTCTCTAGGGATTTGAAAAACTCCACTCAGATTATTGGGGTCCTTCCCATCCCTTTCTCTTGATAGCATGCTCAGTATTACTGCCCTTAAATCCTTTCACTGAAGAATAGAGCAGCATCTTCTCTCTTGACAGGAAGGACATCCCATACATATTGTGGACTTCCCTTAAAAATAATTTCCAGTCCTGAATTCACATGAAATATCCTTGCTGCTGAAAGATAAATCACATTTTTGTTCTTTGGATCATCACCTCGATGTCTACTCCCGATAAAAATTAAATTGCTCTTTTTGTTGCTAAGGTTATATTCCCTGCTAGCTCTTCCCCTTTCTCATATAGACATTCCTATCATTCATTTTGTTTCCAACCATCTCTAATTTCCAATCACAGATCAGATGTTCTGGTCTCACCATGTCCTTTATCATTCTTTTCTCAGTGTTCTGAGGATACCATAAGTCCTCAATAGCCCTGAGCAGCCTCCCTTGGACCACTCACTGCCCATGGCCCTATACTCCATTTCAACCCAGCCTGAGGCCAGCATTCCCTGACCCAGAGACACTGTCCCAGAGAGTGCTGATCTCCATCCATCTCTGTCTGCTGCCCAAACAGGCCTTTGAACTGTGGGTAGCTTGTGTCCTGTGGCCACTTTCCAAGTATTTTCCAGCTTCTCTTCAGCCCTGCCTCTTTCCCCCTTACCATGTTGTTTCTGACTTGGCTCCCTGGACAGATTCTGACCAAATTTAGCAAATACAATTGAAAGTGGTCACCAAAACCAAAAGAAAATGAAATAGTTTGTTTTCAGCAAGAGCTATGGATTTTTTTCACTGCTTTTTATAAGAACTTTTATGCTTTCATGATGATCTTTTCTTTTTCCTTCTTTGCTGATATTAGTTGTTCTTGAACCACTAGTTTTACACCTTAAAGAGTGACAAAGCTTCATGTCTCAGAGGAGTGATTCTGCCAGTATGCAAATTTGCATGAACAAAGTGTGTACTTAAAGAATCACAGAATAGTCTATGTTTGTTTGTCTATCTGCTATTAAGGGCCAGCAGAAGTCACTCGGCTTGAATGCCTATTCACCTGAGATATCTCTGGCTTCATTATCATATAGCTGCCATTTAGATTTCATTAACTTAGGCAAATGAGTTCATTATCTATTTGAACAAGACAGACTAAAGCTTAAGCCATCCCTTAGATGTTAAATCCTTTTTATTTGACCCTTGCTGTGACTTGTCAACTAGTTAGTCATAATTAAGTTCTTTGTCATAAAGGTTATTGTTTACAGTCTTGTTTTCACACATTTTCTTAACCATTTATTTGCAACCTAAAGAATTATAAAATGGTTTGTATTGTTTTTAACAAAATTCATTTTGTTGTCCATATTTTCATGAAGTTATTATCTAATGGAGTTTGGAATGAATGCTGAGCCTTCAGGGAAACAGATATAAATTAATAAAGTTCCAATTAGACATATAATTAAAAGAGGTTTTTCATTGTGTAGTATATATTTGTATAACAAAAGGGGGAAAAAAAAAACCCTACTAAAACTTGCAATTCAAAGAAAGGAAAGGCAAAAATACCATAGAAGAGGGCTAAAGAACTAACTGAGTTAATTATTGCGTGAAGAAAGCTTTTGAAATGAAAGCTGAGATGAAAAGCAAGTAACCTCTTGTAGTTTGGAATGGTACAGGAACTTAAAAACATCATTAATAATATAAGTGAAAAAGGATTAAAACAAAGGCAGTTATCTTTGTATGGTGAGAATAGCGCACAAATTAAATATTTAAAAATATAAATATAGATGGTTTTGCCTTGAAACTAAACAAGGTTAGTAATTCTGCAAGGGAAAGAAATGGTGTGCTATCACACCAAAATGGAAACAAAACACTGTTGAGCCCAGCTTGGACAGAGCAGTGAGTTGATGCTCTAGAACTATACGAGACTCATGCACAATACTGAAGGTACATAAGAGCAGTTATAAGTCAAACTGAGAGTTAAGTAAGCACAGTGCCTGTAGTTCTGAAATAAAACTGTAGATACACCAGTTTATCTGGTGATTATGCAGATCTTTAAATATTTTTTGAAAGAATTATTACTGTGAACATTAACAGATCAGAGACATTTGAGTTGTAATTTACTAAAATTTAAATTAACCTGTTTTATTTTTGTATGAATTTTTAATTTAAAAAAGTAACATCTTTTATAAAGATGAAAAAGGAGATTTGATAGGTTTAAGACACAGTGATACAATGATTCATGCACTGATTCTTGTGAAATTGCTCATAAAGTAGTAAAGATTATCCTTAGTACCAGTGAGAGGTGGTTGGAGTAGGTATCTAGCCAGCTTTGTATAAACCATCCAGAAACTGCATTTTTTATGAAGATGCCATACCTCATCTAAGCTGCTTTTCATCTGGCTCATTAGCTCTGACATAGTACCATGGTTGTATGGTTCATGAAACAGAGATGCCTCACTCTGAACTGCTAAAGTACTATTGGAACAGCACATTAATCAATTATTCAAGCATCTCTAATTTGCTGTAAACAGAGTAAAAAGAAAAATAGCATTATTTTTATTCCTTATTTTTCAAAGTAATTGATACTACAAGGTGAGGTTCTCTAAATTAAAGTGATAAAACTCAGAGATGGTAATATTAAACTACCTTAATTTTGAAATGGATTTAACCAGTCTGAGTTTCAGATTTAGATCTCTATTCCTGATTGCATTGGTGTAAATGAAAAGCAAAGTGGGCACTAAGTGTTATATCAGAATAGAATAAATTTTTTTCTATGTTGCATTTCTGTTAAAATAAACAAAAAGATACCATTCAACATCAAGGCATTAAAATGCCTTTGCAGTTGAGAATTAACAGTTGAGAAGTAGACAGTAGAGAATTAAGTCTGTTGATTTTTCATTATTTTCCAGTGGATCATGTGTTCTAGGGAGGGTCTGGAGGGCTGTGGAAACAAACCAAGACACCACTGAAAGCTTAACCCAAACAGTAATTTTAATGCCAAAAGTGGCCAGGTAAACAGCAAAAAGCTGAGAGAGAGAGACAAAAGGGAAAATAAGCCCCCAGGTATAAAACACATTGCCCAGGTGTTTCCTATGGAGTTGTCTTACCGACCCCAGAATGCCCAGACTTCCCACAGCAGTGTCCTCAAGGGACAGCCAGATCACAGGTGAAGGCAGGAGTTCCTGCCAAAAGGCAACATTCTCCTGTCACATGAAGTGAGCAAGACCCAAGCACGAACCATCTGCTTTTTATCTAATTTGCCAAATGACATCTACCTGGGCAGGTGTGGCCAGTACCACCCAGACAGAGATCCTCGGCACCTCCCCCCGTTATGTAAATGGCACTCCTCTGAGCATGTGTGGATTTCTTTGTGCCTGCGTAGTACATTCCAGGGTGTCTTTATTAAATGGGTCTGGGGGCTTACTTCATCCTCCTCCTTCTCCTCTTTTTGTCCTTCAAGTGTCCTTGAATGGCCATCAGCCAATAGTGAGAGCCCAACTAATTATAGTTTACAAAAAAAATGTCTCCTTCAAGGACAAAGTCCATCTTTATCAGCCTGTTCCCATAACTTGGCAGGAAAAGAACAACTCCTCACAGGTGGCTGGGCCAAACAGAGACCAAAAATATTAATATCTAATTCAGCCCAGATACATCATGCTTTCAGATTTTTGCTTTTAGCAAAATTACAGAAAATACTGTCAAAAGAAAAGCTTCCTTTATGAGTAGACATAAAGTAGACATATGAGTTGATTTTGGAAGCCACCCATCTTAGCAAATTCAGGTATAAACAAGGGTTTAAGTACTGTTTCTTGGTATAGTTTTATTCTGTCATTTCCACATTAACAATACAGGTTTTTTTGGTTTTGTTTTGTTGTGCTTTTTGGTTTTTTGTTTTGTTTTGTTTGTTTTGGTTTGGTTTATTGTTTTGTTTTGTTTGTTTGTTTGTCTGGTTTGGTTTGGTTTTGGTTTTGTTTTTTTTTTTCCTGAGGAAAGGTCTGCAGTGAGAACTAGGTGTTCAGAATGTCACTATATATGGAAAAGAGTTTGAGAATATAAGCTTAAGAACTGATTTTTTTTCTTTTTTTTTCTTTTTTTTCTTTTTTTTTTTGTGCTACTTAAGTGTTTGAAGGTTTCAGATTACTTCTGTGTTTTGTTTCTCAGGATATATAATGCAAGAAACCCTATATTTTTTTTCTAAAGGAAGGGAAAATAGAAAAATATATTTTTACATTTCTTCCTTATCCATCAACCTGGACACTTCAGGACCATGGATAAACTGACATCAACTGGAATGAGTGCATTGTGGTGTCCTAAAATGATCATCTTAATAAACTAGACTTTAATTGAGGTAGTCATGTCTCAACTCCAATAATATACCGTATATATTTACAGTGTTAGGAACAATATACAAGATTAGGGTATTGTACACTGCGAAAGACCTGGGATTCAATGGCCTGAAATGACCAGATAATTCCCTGGGCTTTGAAATCTGAGGTTGTTGTCTAGATCATCTTCTTCATTAGTCCAAGATCTGGAGTTCATTGGCCTAACTCTATCTTTACTAGCCAAGGAAAACCTAATAAGAATCAGTCCATATAATGCTGCACTTCAATTTTAGGGCATAGAAAAATCACTAAACATATAGGATTTTGCTGTAACAACAGGAAAAAATAATATGGAAAACAATAAGTAGTGATTTTCTATGGTAAAAAGTACTTTTTAGCTATCTTCCTGCCTGAAGGGAAAATTACTGAATGTAGAAACTGCACCTTGCTCTCTGACACAGTCTGCATAAGAATAAATGTATTGGTGGGACCTTGCCTCACAGCATAGGATTTTACCTACAATAGCTATGGACTCAGCACTTCACAGTTCTTGGTGGACCCATATTGGGGCATGGATGTCAATTTGATTTTGGCTTTCTGTCGGAAATTAAACAGGGATAACATAATTCTGTTTTCACCACAAAGTTCAAAGAAACCCTTTTGTTTATAGAAAAATTGAAATGTATAAGTGATTTACAGACAATAAAAAGAGCACAATTCCCTCATATGTTGTTCTTGTTGTACGTTGCAAGGAATAGAGTTCTGCTCAGTGTGATTGTATCACCTATCTCCATCAAGAATATTTCTTCATCCTGGAGTCTGAAGTTGAAAACCCTGGTTTTAAAATCTCCTTGCCCTCGTAACATTTTTAGTCTTATTCTTATCATCACATTGATTTGAAGGATTTGATTTTGAAAGTTAGTTAACTGGGGTATAAAGGAAGAATGGGTGGAGAGTTCAATGGTATTTTTGGTACCACTGCTTTCCACCAGCCGGTGTCTAAAAGACGTTGCAAAGGATTTACATATACCAGAAAGAAAGCAGAGGTTTTCAAGCATCAGTTTAAATCTTGATGTGGTTCAGTGGAAGCTTCTTTTACTTTGAAAGTTCCATGAACACCTCCTGTACTCTTCCTAATGCCTTCAACATTTCCTTGGCACACACAAAGACCAGGTGGTCCTTCAGTGAGAGTAGCTTTGTCAAACATAGCTCTCTGTTCATAGGTCTACTGACACATATTATCACCTTCTTCCAGCATTTGCATCTGATGCTATAACACTTTTTCTTTTTAGCTTTAAAGTATTTTCTAGCTGTTTTAATAAGGTGGTGGTGAAGCTAGCATTTCAGGAGGTTGGTTTGTTTGTTTGTTTGATTGATTTTTTAGTGTCCCCCTCTTCCCCACTCCTTTTTTCATCTGGTTATTTAACAGAAAACCTAACACTGCATCAGACTGTCTCTATTTGCTAAAAGCAATGAGCACTTATATGCAATAGTCATAGGTACTGAAACAGACACCAGAGGAGAGAGTTACAGAATCTGCTGTAACTTTACTTTTGTTGTATTGTGTTTATGTGTAAGAATAGCAACCAGGGCATTTTTCACTGTGAAAGTTTATGTGATGAAAAATAACACTTTGATATTAAAGGCTGTAACTTGAAAATATACAGATATATATATATCCAAGGCTAGTACTGTTACAGCATTAAACAATTAAAATTTATGGTAGTCATGTTAGTATTAATTAATAAGACTATATTAATCATAATATTTTGATACTTAAATTAATTAGTTCTTCTTACACATAGTTCTGTAGTTATTTGACTGCATTTGCAATATTAGTACTTTGCTAAGCATAAGGAATAGCTCCACAAAAGCAGCAAGAAAACTTTCCTGAAAAAAATTTAACATTTCGTCTTACCTCATGAAACATCTCTCTATTCTGTAGTCTAGGTAGAGCATATATTCTAGCTTAGTCACTCCAGACTTGGCCCTTTCTGTATATAAGATCTGACTTAGAGCTTATAACAGCATTTTCTAACCTCTGTTCATTGTTTTTATGGATTTCCCTAGACAAGGTAAGAGTTACTATCTGAGATGAACTCTGGCAGTTCACGGAATCAGTATCTGATTACAGAAGTGAGTTGTATATTACAGGAATTACTTTGGCAGGAACCACCCAAACCAAGGGAAGAAATGCCAGAAATGCAAGAAGCAATGCAAGAGCAGCAGTGACCTGACCTGAGCTGCTTTTGGTGTCCAGGAATGCCCTTCAGCACATCACCTTTCCTGTACTGAGTGACCACCAGAGCAGATGGACCCCCAAGTCATGGACTAAATGAACTCAGTGGACATTTTGTGGACATTTTAAAACATTTGATTTGTAGACTAGAGGAATGATATCTGTGCATTCTATGGGAAGGAGGGGGTAGTTAATGAGGATGTGTTAGATAGCGTTGGACCTGAGCATGACATAAAGGATATGGAATAAACGGTGGAGAATGTGATTGTTTTAGTGGGGGTAGAATAGCTGTGGGGGGTGATGTTTTGTATTTCTGCTGAAATGTGCATGTGCAGTCGGCAGGTATTTGAAGTAAAATACACATATCCTTTCTTTTCTGTGGGCTAAAGTATCTTTAACATGAACTTCTGATTTTGTTTTCTGCAGGCAAAAGGCAATGAATTACTGAAAGTGAGAATGCAAAGAAAATTAGTTCTCACTAAACTGTAACAATTACTTCAGGTTGTGCCTCAGAAAGGACTGTGATTGTTCCTGGGACAGCTTTGAATTGTTCCCTGTAGAGGCTAATTCACACTGAATAAGGGAAAATTTCTGGGCTGATATTATTAGAAACTTAATTTTCAGTCTTGAAGGATATCAAGGACTATATAGTCCGTGCATGAAATTGAACTATTCAATTTTATTAGAAATATGCCATTTATTTCAGATTAACTGGAATTTTCTGTGCACACTGAACTTGAATATTTTTATGTAATGCATAATTGTACTTTGTGGCAAAGTAGTGGAAGTAATCTAGTTACATTAGTATTGCAATAGCACAGTTATACTAGTTTTGGCATTTGTGCTTGCCTGGATATCTCTGCAAAGCATTGTATTGGATATTATGGCAGTCTACTGCAAAAGAGATATGATAGCTGCATGAAGAATGCTTGCTCTCATTCTAATCCTGAATCTTTGAAGTTACAGTAGGGTTAACTGGGAGAGAAAGGAGAAAACATATAGATTAAAATAATTTAGTAGATGTGGTTGTATCTCAGTTTTGGAGTGCCCTATTGAAACTGAATTATGGATTTAAAAATAAGAGATTAAAAATATCACAAAATTCCTTGAACTAAGTTTTCAAAAGCAACCGTATGTGAGTACTTGGTACCTCTATAATGCCATTGTATGACTAAGCTACTTCAGTCAAGAGTAAAATAATGTTTAAAGCCACTGCTATAATACGGTTAAATGAATGAGCTCTCTTTCATTTAACAAGATTTTAAAAAATTTAGAGTAAACTGTATTACAAGAAACTCGAAGTGTAATGGTAGTGAAAACATATGGAAAACCCCATGAAATTCTGGTGATATAATACTTGATTTTCAGTCTTCCACACAGAAATTATCTGGATATGACAACTTTCCAGGGAACCCAGATGCATTTGATGTCAAAGTGAGAGCAATTCATATCTAAGTAACATCAATTAGCTAAGTGTGGTCACTCCCCTGTAAAACTGGAGTCCATGTGAAAAGCAAAACTGGTAAGGGTCTAATCATTGTATGCAGTCTCATACACATGTAGTAGCCTTTCAACTACAGTCTGTCTGGTGAAATCTGAGCTTTTTTGTGTGCTGACATGCATGACATATTAACAACTAATGCCATAATTGCCCAAAGATTACCTTATTAACCTGTAGCTCATCACTGTGAGAGACTAGGGATCACCAAACTCATTATTTCAGTCCCTACTTGCCATGAAGTGGGAAAATCTAAATTTTACTTATGCGCTTATTATGATCAGCCTTCACTGCCAAGTGGATTCATGTGATGGTCTTTTTAAACTACTTATTTACTGATCTCATTGTTGTTTGCCAAATATATGGCTCATATATTGTAGATAATTAGCTGCAAAATTCCAAGAATAAAAGAAAAACTCATTATCCAATATTTTATGTTCAGTCAAACAAAGATATCACTCCAGTGCTACACACAAATATTACTTTACTGCAGGTTTTTTTGAGTACTAGTACCAATGTTTATAAGCACATGTTTATTACATTATTAAGATCAAGGTTTTAGCTTACCCCAATTTAACATATATTTGTATGCAAGTTTTAATTAGTACTGAAAGTACATTATGGCTGAACATGGCAGTTCAATGAGAGTCTAATCTGTTGTATACAAGCATCTGAACTTTCTATTAGGCAGATAATAGCTTCTATAATTTCTACCAAAATGGTAATGTGGAATACAGTAGATTATTTCAATAGGAGTAGGCTTTTATTCATGTGCTGGAATTCCTAGCTTTATCAAGAATTAGCATAATACTTTATCCTCTTCAATACCTACTATGGCTTTGTTGCAAACTGAGTCAGGAATGAAATATTGCTGAAGTGATCTTCAGAACAAATTGTCACTGTCTTATTGCATTTAACCATACCTGAAATATATCTTGGAAAGTCTTACTCAGCACGACTACAAGGGATGTTGTCCGTAAGAATGGTCTATAGTGCCAAAGGAAAGAAGATGGCTCAAATGCGCTGCACTCGTATTCTTTACTTCAAGTTATTTATAAACCAGGGACTGTTCAGCATGAGATATGAAATCTAAATTAATAATAATTCTTAAACTGCATAAAAGGAAAGTTTGAAACAGGATACAAAAATGTATTTTTGTAGTATTTCCTTGGATAAATAGTGTTACTAAAAATGCATAAAATGTGCAAACAGCTCAAAAAATTTCAATATATGTTTTGAATTATTTTTTGATTAAGGGAACATAACAAAAAAAGAATGTAAATATGTGATTTGGGATTTATTTTTTTATGTTGGATGTCTATATTATTTTGCTGTGATAAAATAAAGCTTTTGGATTCACTTGTTCCAAACTTAACATACGAATAAAAAAAAAAGTCTTATATGTAAGCTGTATACAACAACAGTCTAATTCTGCAGCCATTGCTCCTGCAAATACAGAGAGACTGACAGATAACTTCCACATGAGAAGGTACATTAATGACATTTGTCAGCCAGCCAAAAGTTAGTACATTATATATGATTCTAATAATTCTAATGTTTTTAATAATGTTTTTAATTCTAATGTTTCTAATGTAATTTTTGTTAGTGAAACACCCCACTTTACTTATGAAAGAGTTTAGAGCAGAGAGACAGAAAAAACAAAGACTGTGTGCCTGCGCTGTGAGGTGCATGATTAAAGATGCTGCCTTTTATGAGCTACTTAAATGATACTGCGTGGAAATTTTTCCAGTATTAAACTCACTTGCACATAGTCAAAGGTACCAGAACTAAACTTAGATATAAGGGATATAGAAATACATATAGTGCAAAAGTCACTATTCTTCAAAATGTATAAATTCTATCGGAGACCTAAAATAATCAGAAAAAGACTACAATGAGGAATAGACTGTTTGCTGTAATGTCTGAGTTTGAAGTATGTTATGGAAGTAATGTTTCAGTTTTCTCCAACATCACTGTTGTGCTGAGAAAAAGTACAAAAGTTCTCTTTTTGCAATAAAAAAAAATTCTTCAGAGTAAAGGAGGAAATTAATGAAATTATGTTCTGTATAGGGATGTTTTCAATGTACTAGCAAAAAAAAATAAAAATGTCTGGCTTGAAAAAATATTCTGATAAATTCAACCTATGCCCCCTGGAAATTGTTATGCTTTGCAGAGAAGAGTGTTCAATTTACTTTATAGGAAAGTTTAACTGAATATATTTAAAACTGACTGTTCTTTTTCTGGTGACCAGACGTCAAGAGTAAAACTATGAATGACACTTTTAGAGTTTGTGAGCTGAATAGAAAAATTAAAATGGACAAACTGTTTTCAAAGTGAACAAAAAATATTGTTTTCCTTCAAATTGGAAAGGCAGAAAGGAGAATGAGGTTTTTTGCCTGACTGGAATTAGTATCTATTAAACTCTTCTGGAAACATTCAGGTTTATCTATGGAAAGACTATAGAGTATGCACTTAAAAAAGTCAGGTATTCCAGTAGGCAACATTGCATGTATAAATTTAAGGATTATGCAGACAAGTGGACAGACAGCTGAGTTTAAATATATTTCATTAAGGTTCTAGTTCCTATTTGCCTTTTATCTGTATGGAAAAGCCATTTAATAAAATTATGTACTATTTTCACCTAATGGATATCTTTTAGATAGTTCAGGGAAGTCAGACTGAGCCTGTAAAAAGCACATCCATTCACTCTTTTATTGCAATATATGTTTGTAGCATACATTCTGCTTTCCTTCTGAAGAGCATGTAACATTTAGAAAAAATTATTTAATTATAAAGTATCTCCATTAACATAATCTTTTTATCCACATTCTCTTACATGTGAAGTGAAACTTCACTTAGGTAGCTGAAGTGAAAAGTAAGGTTATCTCTAACTAACCCCTCAGAAGCATGTGAGATATTCAAGCCAACTTGGCATGCCTGAAGATGTTTTTTCACATTAGTGGGCTATTCAGTTTAGGTAGACAGACTTGATACTGCAATACTTGGAGTGGTTTAGCTTGGGCATTGTGTTGTACATATAAACTGTATTTGATTGGCTGAGGAACCCATACCATGTTGCCAAGTACTTTCCTTTATTGTGGTTGGATTACATTTAACCTTAATATTTGTCTGAGAGATCTTTACAGGAAACTAATAACCTTGACTTTGGTAGATTTTTATGAATTAAAACTCATCTACCAGATTAATTGGCCTTTTTTTATCAACTCCTCAGGAGAACATAAGTAGTGATTTGTGACTTAGTTTTACAGCATTGTATGAGTCTGATCTCCTTTCTCTATTTATTTTGACTTTTCTTTGGTACTGCCTCAACTTTGTATTTAGCTGCATTTACATACCCCAGTAAATATGATTTATTATATTTCTGTGCTCAAATTTCACAGCCTGGCAATGGAAATTTATATCAGAATAGGTACTATGGAGTAAATCAAGGCTTTTTTAGTTTTGGTAATTATAAATCTCAATTCCTTATTTAACCTGGACAAAGATATGAGGCTATAAAAGCAATTACATAGTTCTTATTAACAGAAATACACTTCCCAGGTCAATAGAGTTGTAGATAAGAAATCTGAGAGAGAATGAAATATTTCTTATTTATGGCTAGAGATTTTACAGCTTGCATTTTTTAAAATAAATACTTGTACATATTTTGAAAGAGTTTTCAAGAAAATGATTCAACTTTATTTCAATATCTATGACTCAGATATCTGATATGGCACTTTATTCATACAGCTCTTTTGTACTGACAATCCTCAAATACTTTCCAAAACATAAACCTTCAGTCTAAGATAATGACATTGATAGGCTATATTTAAGAACATGAACAGTATTCACTGTTCACAGTAGTGAACATTAAGGATCTCAATGGTCCAGTAGGTAGTCAGAAGTTTAGAATTAAATACCTACAGAAATAAAAGTGAAATCATAGTGAAATGAAAGTAAATTGAAACTAAAGGAGAAAGAACCCAATGAAATGACAACCTTGGTGAAGTGCAGATCAATCTAATTCAGATATAGCAGAGACAGAAATGAACCTTATCAGTTGGGCAATGTCCAAACAGTGGTCAACAAGCCTTTAGTGAAAGGCTTTTGTCCCGCAAACATCTTCAGATGTGGACAAGTTGCACAATATCTGCAAAATCTGAAAAATTTTGTCTGTTCCAAATGAATTGCAGTGTAAATCATAATACATTAATTTGAAATGAAAGAGACACCTTTAAGGAATGTACAGACATATGTAAATAAATGCTCACTTCCATTTATTTCAAACTGAAGAATAGTATATGCACTGACGGACACCTTAATGTGAATTCTATCATTTGATGTTCCTCTGGGTTGATCAAAGCTAATTTATAGTCCTGGTTTTTTTCATAACTCTGAACAAAAAGTATGGAGTTATCAGTAAGAAATTAAAATATCATTTTTCCATTCATGCCTTATAGATGATATGAACTAAGATCTTATGCACCACAGGGTTTACTGGTTGAATTATAGCTAAGTAGTGGCACTCAGCACAAGACATTCCAAGTAATTTTTAAAGTGTACAGTAACAAAGATTCAATGTTTCAGAGAAAGCAAATTCCAGAATTCAGAAAAAAAAAATTGATGTGGAGATACAGTATTAACAAAATAAAATGGCATTATCTCATAAGTCAGACAATCAATAACATTGATTGTGTGTCTTAATGTTGAAATACACTGCTCACCTCTTAACTCGAAATAACACAAGAGTTTATAGTATAGTGCATGTGTGTATGCATGCATGTCTATGTGTAAGTATGAGTATATATGTATGTACAAATATACACAAATAGGTATACACTCATACAAGAGATCCAGGAAAGCAATACATTTCCAGAAGTAAATATATGAGAATCCCATTTAACCAAGTTTAATGCCTAGCTCAAAATTTTTGTGAACACTCTTTCTGTTATCATTGGCCTTTCTACACATATTTCCTACCCAAAAAAACCAAACCAAAACAACAAAAAAAATGCTAAGAAAGTCATAATATTCCCCTTTCTTCTCCCCAAAAGAGTGAAGACCTTCTGAAGATAGCAAAGCAGAAATGGTGAACAGATTCTCTTGGAGTGTTTGTAAACCTACTTTTGACAACCCAGTTTGCCAGTGTCTGAAATCGCTTTGCAACCTCTGCCTGGGTCAGAACACCTGCCCTGGCATAAACAGCTTGGTGTGCAGCACCTGGGGCCTGTGCTGTGGATGGTCTCTCTGAACTCAGGGGGTACTCTCCTCCTGACTTGTGCATTAATGCGTTGTAGGGAGCAGCATAAATACTGACAAAGTCTCAACACCCATGTTTTCAGCTGGAGGTGTGTGAAATGTGGAAATCTGCACACCTGTGAGAGGTGGGAGGGTGCTTGTGATTGAACTTTTCAAAATTAGTTTTATCAGGGTGTTAAATTTTCAGGTGTTTGTTAACATTTTATAAGTGTGTGAAATTGTAATTTATATATGTTTTATTGGTCATATAGATCCTGACTGTATAGTTCACTGATTATGAGTTAATTAGTATAATTTGCAAATTAATAAATTGTTTTGATTGTGATTTAAAATATATGAAGTGAGTAGTTGTTTCTGGAGACTTCATTCAGCTCTGACTTTTTTGACACTAAATATGTGAGCCAAAGACTCTCTGTAGTCTGTGGGAGTTATCACTAGCCTATTTTACACAAAAGGGATTGAGATTTTGCAGTGAGTAATGACAGTGCTCTATCCTAAAAGAAAGAGTACATACACTAGACAAGTATTATGTATATCTGTACATGTATATATGCATAAATACACACACACACACACACACACACATATATATATAAAAGAAAAACTACTCCCTAAAATGCTGGTCTATTTCTGCCTATTGTCAGTGAAATGAATCTCTCTCTCCCTCCCCCTCTTTCCCCAAATACCATCCAGAACATTATTATCTAATCTGCATATTTGCATGAAAAAATAGTTACTAAATCTTGTAATTGCTTCTATATATACAATAATAAATGGTAAGATTGCCTTGAGCAGCAATCCAACTGTGACTTCAGAATGTTATTAATCTTGGTCCAATTCATTGTTGAAAACAGTGATTCTAACCCTGTTTCTTGGGCATTGAGCCTTTGTGGCAAACACCTGCAAACTTTTCTTTAGGCAAAATAATCTTTCATTAGTCAATACACAGTCTGGCTTCTCCAGGTTTTGATGAAGTATAGGTAGATGACTTTAGGGGCTCTATATCACTCATTGGAGGTATCTCTTCTCCACTGAGTAGGATAAATGGAGCTTGACATCTAATAGCAAGGATGAATCAAGAAGCAGCCAGACCAAATCACATCTAGAATAAGAAAACACACATGGGGAAGCAGGGAAGACCATATTTTTATTAATTTTCAGGAACATTATTTCTTTCCAAAAGCCTAATTTATAGTGAAAGGCACAGACCAGTTTTACTAGAAATTGTTTCACTAGACTCTTTTCTGATACTTTGGAAAACATGTTGGTCTGTAATGTGACTATAAATGGTACTGGTTTATTTTTCTAGAAGGTTAGTGTGTAAAAAATATTAAAGGTCATTATTTTTGCATTTATGTTTACTCTGTTATAATCAAAAATATATTTGAAATAAAAATATGTATAAGATATAATTAATGTTGTCTTTATAGAAAGTTTAAAGTAGAGCAAGTCATGCTAACAAAGCCTGTCCTTTAAAAGAGCTGGGTTTATGGTATTAACAATTCCCTTCATAAAAGAAAATTAAGAAAAATTCCATCTTGATTAAGAGTTAACATCCAGTAACTTGATTTCAAGAGATGGTGTGAAGCTGCTTTTCCCCAGGGGCAGGAAAGGGTTATATTGTGAGTCTTAGTGCAGTCCCTGAATCTCGCCTTTCTTGCAGGGTAAAACAGCATGAGGGATTTCACCAAGTGCTGCAGAATTACTTCAGCTTTTTTCTAGACAGCAGACTAAATTGCAGTGACCTAATTTGTAGGGATTGTCCTGTGTGACAGCCATTCACTGTCCTATATTGAAAGGAGAGTAGTGAGGTTAGTAGAACTTGTGTGAATAGAGGTCTCACAGGGGAGATAGAAATATCTTCTCTTTTGCAAACTAAGCCCACTTTCTTTTGCTCTTCAGGACTTACATGAAGAAGAGTTAAACATATTAAGTGTATCTGAATTAGTTGGTCAGGAATAGCAAACCTACTTTCCAAAAAGGTTTTCTGTTTTGAAACAGAAAACTTCATGTTAAACAAAGTGAAGTCCTTTCCCACCTCTGAATGCTGAGTTGAGTTCAACAAGTGGTTTAGTGTAGAAAGAGAAATCGACTTTTAGCTTTGTCTCTAGAGTCTAGTAACCCAAGCAAAGGAAATCTGGGTTAAGTGCTACACAGTTTCCTCTGGGAGAAGCCTCACAATACTACAATTGCTTCTTTAGCTTTGCAACACAGCATAGTTTTGGAAGTCTCAGAAATGAGATGATAGTTGCATGGCTTTTCTTAATTGTAGAATCACAGAATCATGGAATTATAACCAGGTTAGAAAAGACCTCCGAGATCATCAAGTCCAACCTTTGATCCTCCATTTTATACAACATCTTTCTGGAACCAAGTGACCTCCTTTTCTTACATGAACATTTTATCACAGTTTCTTTAGGCTGTAGCTTTTCTCTTTGAAATAAAACTTATGTTACTATTTAAAAGAATTCTCATTTTTCTTTTAATCTGTTTCTTTGAATTTATCTTTAAATATTATTTTCTTAATATGAAAAATAAAAGAGAAAATTGCATATCCTTACACAATATTTTTATATATGGGAACAAAGAACATTGGTTAATACAGCTTTAAGTCTTATCAGAAGTGATTTATCTTTTCAGTGACAGCAAAGCTTTCCTTCATTAGGTAGCCATGAAAGGACCTTACTCTTAACAGCAGAATTGAACATGGTCTTGCAATAATTTTTCACATGGTAACTTATGGAAAGCAACTGAATAGAAAACAGTAAAAAAAAGTTCCAAGGGAACTTACAGATATACTGGTCTGCATCAGATAGTTAGAACAGAATAACCCTACTTTTGATGATATCAAAAGCATTTGGTCTCATTAGAGATTCAGTGATCTTCCATATTCCAGCTGAAGAACACAGTTTGTGCCTTAGCAGACAAGGATGAGATTGATCAAACAACAGTAATTAGCCACAAATTGTCTCTTAAGCAGATTTCGTGTTTCTGGAACTTGAATAGTAAAGAGGAGAAACAATGTCAAAATATCTAAGTAACAAAAAGTGAACCAGTTGGAATTGTAGGACTCAGAACAGATTAAATACTGTACTGTGACTGCTTTTTAATATAAATCTGTGAAAAAGAAGGCTCAAAACATAGATTCTGCCACTGTGGTAGAGAAGCAGAAAAACTAGCATGGAGTTATTACTGGAGTTAGGACAGGGTAGTCTTTATCATTAGCTATTCTCATGCAGTTTGAAGAGCTCTTCTTAATGCCCACTTCATTGTGTATCCTCACCTGTCACCACACTGCCTAAATACTAAGTTTTGTTAAATCATTCTGAAGTGGTTCATGAAGCTGAAAACTGTAAGGATTTAATAGAATTTGCAGTTTTTATCACCTCATTGCTCAACATTTTCATATCATTAACAAATACACTGACTAAGTACTGGCACTTCTTTTTAGATGATTAGTCTCTTTGCCTTAGAACTGGCCTTATTCTCTATGTACTGCAGCTAAAAACCAGATGAAATTATTCTGGTCTTTGATATTCTGGGGTTTTTTTGAGTTAAACCAAAGTGAAATTTAGTACAAGGGAAGAGAATCTGGCAATTGAGGAATATTTCATAGTGTTCGTATTAAATGTGCAGAATAGCTAATAAGTTGTCCACATTCTTACAGATGTGCTTCTAAACTCTTAAAATAGGGATACCTTATTTTCAGTTCAAGATGTTGCTTTGTGTTGCAGCACTGATAGATTATTAGGTTTGACCTATATAATAGAGACAAATCATAGACAAGATTTCTTTTTAAGCCTGACTAAGTCATGGGAACATTTTGAATCCCTTTAGCTGTAAAGAGAGGCAAAAGCTGAGAAAATTGAAGGAATTGAAGGATTTGTGAGTAAGTAGTCTAGAAAATTTTTTTGATAACTTATAAGCTACTTGCAATGTGGGTGAGCTTGTTCCACTTCAAATTTGTTGTACAAAACCTAGTAAAATGGAGTGATATTTTCAGTAGAAGACACATTTCCTTCTTCTAGTTTTCAGATCCAAAACTAGTCTAATCAAATTTAAATTTCCTCCTTATAGCACCAGAAAATACCAACAAGATTATGTAAAGTCTCTCATTTTGTTGAAACTGCCTGCAAATAATGCAGGAGGGTTTCTCAGCAGATTATTTCTCCAGAGTTGGTTTTTTTTTATAAAGTTGTAGCAGCCTATGAACCTTCCATAATAAAATTCCATGATGAGACATACAGAATACATTATTAAAAATTGTTAAGATAGTATATATACCACAGAAAAGCCTATTCTATAAGCAATTTAAGCACCAATCTGTATTCAACTTACTCAAATACATCTTTGAGGAGACAAACGTGACAAAAATGAATGGCAGATACCATAGATGTATATTGTATGACTTTTCCACTTCCGCATTTGACCCTTCTGCAGACAATGCAACATATTTTAGTGGTCCAAAACATTTTTAATTTCTTTTAATATATTTTATGTAAATATTGTATTGCAGAAAACACACAATATTTCAATGAATATTTTACAATAAAAACAAAACTTTTTTTGATTAATTCAAAATTAATTTATTTGAAGGGCTTTCCAGAGTGTAGCTTTCAGCTTTCTTGTTTAGGGTTTTTTTGTTCAATTTATGGCTATACTCCCTTTCTCCTGAGCTCCCTTTTAACAGCAACTTTTCCTAATCCTCAAAAGCTCTGGTGTCCAGGACTCCTCTAGTGAAAATGGAAGTGTCTTCCTAAATTGACTTCAGTCAAGATATGCCAGTTTATTCCAGCTGTTTCTTTGGCCTTGTACCTTTTTATTTGGATAAAAGTGGTTGATTGCCTGTATCCCTTTTCATAATTTGTTTCCAAATAACTCTCCCACACTCCATGGGACATCTGCTGTTGGTTCTGTGTTAATGAGTGTACTTTAGTGATAATGCCCTTGGAAGGAGGTGTCATGCTATAACTGTGAAAATGGGCTCCTGTTTTCTTATGAAATCAAATTTCTAACCCTTATGAATTAATAAGTTTAAATAGGTTTTGTTTTATGTTTTGCCTTTTTTTTTTTTTTTTCCCCACCATGCTCAGAGATGTGAATCATAAGTGCCCAGAGGATGCTATGCAGATCTACAGTACAGTCTGGTAATTCAGGCTTAATGGCCCCTATTCAAACAAGGATACAGACCCATTAAGCAGGGGGGACATCTGTTCAAAGCTCAGACTTAGAGTGCACTGAAAATGGGAGCTCTTTTATATATGACTGGTTATGGGGAAACAATGTCTTCTCTTTGAAAGGGAAATTCCATGAAATATTCATGGAATATTTGTGGTAAGCCCCATGTAAGTATTATAAATATCTCCTGGAATTTAAAATACAAATTTTTTTTCCAAATATTCTTAAAAATATCCTTCCAGTTGATTTTTCAAATATATATGCTTTCTACTTACCTCAAGATGTGCCTTGGCTTTATAGACAGTAATTCTTGTACAGAAAGCTGACCTTAAGAACTTCATGTGTTATCTGGTGCATTAGGTCTACATTTAGACTACTGTATTTATTCACTGTCATCTGAAAGTTTCCAGGATGATAATAATGTGTCTGCTACTTTTCTACTGGAAGGCAAAAGTGAAAGAACCACCAGCACTATTCATCAGAGAAGTAGCATATTGTGCTTGAAAGTACCGGCCATACAACACCCCTTTTACATAGGGTGGATCTTTCCACCCGATTGGAGTTAACCATAGTTTAAGGTTAGAGTTAGTTAAGGGCTTCTGAGAAAACATTATGATCTGTTGGAGTACAAGACAGCAGCCCATAGACACCTTTTGATATTAAGGACTGTTTCGTATACGATTGTCTGTCAACAGTTGTAACACCCCCGCTTACAGTTATTTCTCTATGTACAGCCCTCAGGTTGATCCCCAACATGGCAGATCCCTTGTTGTTTTAGCCCTAGTTCCCCTCCGTGTTTGTCTTACCCTCACGGTTTTCCCGCCTTTGCCCTGGACCTGCTTCCTTACTGCTTCATTTTCCCGCCTTTGACAAGTTGCCCCGATTGGCTGTTTGGTTGTCTGGTTACACTCTCCACTCCCACTCCTATCCAATCGTGTCCCAGCTCCAGAACCTTCCCTGGGAGCCCTATAAAAGCCAGAGCCCCAGGTGAATAAGCACCTTTTGTGTCTTCACCCTCGGCCTTGTGTGGGGGGGTGTTGTGCCCGGAAGGTTATTCAGTCAGCAGCTCATCAATGATTCATGATTATTCTTTTGAAAATAAGTGTTCTTGAGTCAGAACTTGGGTTTGGGCTGGAAACCACAAGTTTGTAGGCCATGTTCATCAGCACAATAAATCTCCTAGACTATAGTAGATAAAAATGAACAAATCCTCTGGACACATAACAGAGTACCAAGCACATTTTACCATTTAAAATTTGTTTCTTTTAATGGATAGGTAAATTTTGACCTGTCAGACCACTCTTGATAAAACACTACCACTCCAACTGAGACAAAACTGGCATGGTAGTCTAAAGTTAATGAACATTTCTTAGTGTGTCGTGGCCAGTATGACAAATAAACCCATACCTGTGTCAAGGACTGAAAACAACAGCTCAAAACATCCCTGTGTGTGTGGATGGGGGCAGATGAGGTTCTGCAAAGGTGCACTTGTGCTTTACCCACCCATAACCCTTCCTCCTGGAGAGCCTCTTGTGTAGCTGTCGGTCACTGGCACACCTGGAACACTGCCCCACACCACGCACACAGATCCATAACGGCTGGCAGACCAAAAGCCCCACCTGGGGGCAGGTGGCCTCAGGAATCCAGAGCAAATAAAACCAACAGCATGTGGAGTCCACATAGTTGTGACATTATTGTCCTTGGATTTCTGGTAGCTGGTTCTACGCTGAATCTAAGGAAGTAGCTAAAATTCTCTCTCTGTCTCTTTCTTTCTTATGTCTTCTCCTAATTTCCTTGATATTTGGGTAGCTTAAACCTGGATGGGTATGAATTTCCTGAGTCAACGCTTTGTGAAATGCATTATGTTGATTGAATGCTTGCTTTAAATCTCTGTCAAGTTCCCTTATTTTCCAAAGTTTTCCAGTAAAAGTGTGTTATTTTGACCACCTGATAAGTGTCATAAAATTTTTCCTGTGTGTGACCTCAAGGTATAAAAGAACTGAAGGCCCTTTTATTAAATTCATCAGGTGGATTTTGAGGCCTTGTATCTTTTTGACTTAAAAACCCCTCCATGAGCTCATGGCCTGAGTCTGGGGTGTTACAACCTGGTCCAGGGCAAATGTATGCCTTTGGGAAAGCCGTTTATGCATAGGCTTGATATAACCAGCTGAAACACTCACTTTCAGCAGTACCAGCAGTGCAGAGCACAAAGGAAAGGAAAAAAGGTGCTTTAGCTTGAAATCCAGGAAGAGAGAATACTGTCTCCTGCTGTCCCACTCATTTTGCTATTAGGTGCTTCTCAGGAGTGAGGACCAGAAAAATTTCAGGATAATATTTTCCTTCCTTCTTCTTGATCTTATAGAAGGCATTTTTCTTTTCCAGTTTCATTAAGTAATCTCAGCCTTTACACACTCATAGCTCTTACCCTGATGACTGGCACCTCATAAATTTTATTTGAGGATGTTTCTTTTCTCAGTAGACCATGCAGTTAATGGAGTTTTCCTTCATATACAGGAAGGAATGGAGCTTGAATTACTCCACATGCCTATATTTTGTGTTATATTAATTCTAGGTAGAACATTCTAATGAAAAAATGGAATGCTGTGAACATTTTTTCAGAATGTACCCCACAGAAGGATTCAACAGAATAAGAAGCTTTGGAAAGCAAAGCAGTTGATGAATCACTGTTACGTAGGCTACTTATCTCAAGAATAATTTGTTTTGATATTTCTGTAACTGCCAGATTTTCTGCTAGTAGTGGTATTAATAAAAGATACAGATGAGGAGAAACACTTTTAAGTTATCTTAATTAATTCAAGTCAAAATTTGCCCTTTTGAAGATACATATTATTAAAATTGAATATTTTATTGTGAATACCAGGTCAATTAAATTAATTTGTGATATTCCATATTATTTTTTATTTTATATTAATTTTAAGGCACTCTGTTTCTTGCTGTAGAAGAAGGAGCAACTGTTTGCTGGACAACAAAGCTGCTACATGCTACATATTATGTATACTACCTAACCTCAGTTCATACCCTTGTTGTGTTTAGCCTACTTACTCTGAAGCCTTTCAAATTTTCTGGGAAACCAATATAAGAATAATGAAGATGATCTTAGAGATTTATATGCCATTATTTTCATAAAGAACAATCTGTCAGTATGAAAAGGGCAATAATAAAGGTCCATTTGCCTTTAGAATTTTTATTATTGCCGAACTAAAATAAGGGGCAGTCAGGTCCATTTGTATATTAGTAGAATTACTCTTAATGGTTCAGTCAATGATAAGTCTAATACAGAGAAGTAACCATGACAACCAGGCCATGCTTTCTCTTAGTTAGTTGGTTAAAACAAGACTTGATTTAGTGCTGTATCTGAGATGAAAAGAGAAAGAAAACATCCCATGCATTCTCTCTTTCTGGCAAATGCAATGGAAGCCTGCAGTGAACCCTCATTTAATTTCAGGCATTAAAATTGTATCTGAGCTTTTTAACACTAGGAATTGCATAACTTAAACAAAATCATAGCACCTTAAAATGTATCCTTTCCCCTGTTTTATATAATTTTGCATAAATGGATTAGTGGATTAATGGAGATTGACATTTATTTTTCATTGTTTCAAGCGTTAAGGTAGGTTACATAGCAAGTCTCTAACAGGGAAAGTGTCTATGAATTCTTTTTTTATATACTGTTACATGAAGAGAAAAGATATTTAACAGAATAAGATTGATAAAGTACATGAAAATTCAATTAAGGTTTGAACTTTGAGAAAATTAACATATTCTTCATTAAAACAAATAGCAAAATATAAAATATAAGTCAAAAGAATATGGTGGGAAACTACAAAATATCTGAAAAATATGATATTAACAGCCTATAAGGAATATTCAGAATTTTGCATGTTGGACATGAGAAAGGAAAGGGAAAGTATATTTTTAATCAAACTGTCAATTCGTCATCTGGAGAGTGTTAAGTTTGTTGCTTTAATGCTTAGATGGAATCTGAGGCTCAGATTAGAAGAAGAGTGTATCTAATAAATTTTTTTGACAAAGCTGAATGAACTGAATGAAACAATGAGGCTGACATGCCTTTTCTTGATTTGGTAGCAGTCCTTCACAAAGAAATTTTGTTTGCTTTTTTCACAAAGAAACGTTAAACTGACATTTTTGTTTTCAGATATTTCTATCATATTTCAGACATAACACTAGAAGAAAACATTTTGTTAAAAAACTCAGCAGGCTTACAGAAAAAAAAAAAAAAAACAGGATTCATTGAAGTGAACTAAGGTAAAAATGAAGAAAACCACTATGGCTTTGTATTTTTCCTACAAATAAAGTAAGACTTTATATGAGATGAAATTCCAAAATCATTAGAAACCAACAGTACAGTATTTTTGTACCATTAAATTCAACAAAAGCACTCTTTCTTGACCCTTGTTTTCTTTAGTACAGATTTACTATTTCATAAACAACCACAAAGAAGAAATAGAAGGCACCTGAACTAAGATAATTTGAGTTAAATGTATTTTCTTGATCCTAGTAAATGTGTTTGAGTTACAAGGAGAAGTTTATTGATCAAACGGTGAGTAGAATCTGCAAGCCAAGTGAGAAATTATGTCCTTAGACTTCCTCCCCCTTATTTGTGTCCAAGGTCTTAGAGCAAACAGTGGTGAATGTAAGACATTAAAATCTTATTAGACACAGGTGGCAGATAAGATACCAAGATTCAATCTTTTATAAATGTCATGTGATAAAAATAATACCGCCTCTAAAAAAAGGAGGGTCTCATTAGTTATTTAATATTTGTTACAAAAATACATTAAAAGCTATTTCAGAAACAGCTCTACGACTAACAGTCTACATGGAATAAACTTAATAATATTTATTCCCATTCAGAATATCTCCAAATATTTGGTCAAAAACTGCAGAGAATGGAAATAAAATATTAATGTCTGAGGTTAGACTGCTTCAAAGCATTTTTTCTCTTATAAAAGCTGAATTATTCTATCCCTTCTAATGCACCCTTATATAGGGTAACAGAGTTATCACAGATTTAGGTATGTAAACAACTCTAGTTGAGTGCAGTTGTTATTTCCCATTAAAGATGAAAGGCACTGTTAAGTGAATGTGTATGTTTAACACTGTGTGTGCTTACAATGCTGTGTGCAGCCTGTAAAGATACACCACCATCAATGTAGTTTCCAAAAGCCAGTGCAGTTACAGCCTGACAGAGTCCAGTATGCTCTGTTTCACAGGTACTTGGCTGTAGTAGCCCATCCAGACTAGCTTGAGCATGTCTCTGTTATTTGCAATTGTATTTGTGTATTACAGATGTGTAAACAAGAGGACACAAGTGCTGAGGGCAGGGCAGGATACAATTTCTTGTCTTTGGAGAGCTCAGAACACAGATGCAGGTTCTGGCAGCAGAGGTGAATTTTTTGATTTTCAGCAGGTAGGATCTATTTATTCTGTCAAACAGACAGAATAGAGACCAGTTAAGGTTTCGAGTGCATTATATATAAAACAGTTAAGGTTCTGTGTATATTATGTACAGAACTTCTGTTCTAAGCTATTTTTAATTATAATGAAATTTTCATGTAATATTTACATATCATGCAATACGGATATAGATAAATAACATCAGGACATATTATACAACCTCATTGTTGTCACAAAAAGTCCATTACAAAGATAAATAAAGATAGATACATACATGCATGCATAAATATGAAAAAATAGTAGAACTATAACAAATCTAACCACACAATATACTCAATATTGAAAACTCAGGAAATAGTAAAGAATATTTGCTGAATTTTTTTGATGACCTATATTCTCAGCTCATTTGCTTTGCAGATAAATGATTCATCCCATGTATTACACCTTTGGAAAGCTCTGTTACTTTTGCATGCCAAGATAAATTAGGAAGGCTAATGAATTCCAAAGTACTTTTGAGTAGAGAAAACTTCCACTGTGCTGGTTCAGGCAATGTATGTTTGGTATAAATGCACTCTAAGAAAAAAGAACCTAAATCTTGCAGAAAAGAGGGCAGCTTCAATATCCTAGATTGCCATTCTAAGATATGGATTTCCAAGATCACAACATATGTTGCTAGTAGCATGCTATGTAAAGAGCCCTTAACAAAACCCAGTTTAAAGCTGTGCACTTGCAATGTATGCTAGGAAATCCTATCACTAAGAGAAACCTAACAAAGTGAACAACATAACAGAAAAGTTACATGATTTACCACTTTTACATTCCTCCTCCCGTGACATTGTGTTGCTAAGTAATGTAGGCTCATCAAAGTGTGTTTCATGTGTGTATTTCCTACTACTACCTATAATATGTACAGTTGTGGGAAAGGTATTCATATCATTGTATTACTGAAGACAAAATAAGCTCAGATAATAAAAGTAGATGTGTTTCTAGTTCATGTTTTTATTTCAAACTTTAACTTTAATAGTGGGGAAAATATTATAATTAGACACCTACTTCTGCCTCATAATGTAGCTTTTGATAAAGAATTAGGTCATCAGATTTATTTGAAGTCTGGATTTATGCATAGCATTTTTACTTCATTGTTGGATGAATCAACTATCTCTTATGTAATAACCCTTTGAAATTTCTGAAAGATAAAGATGGAAACTTACTAGATACTTTCTATTCTAATGGTATTAGAAATCAAAGGATACTTAAAAGAAATTTTAATAGCACAGTAATTAAGACTAGTATTAGTGACAGTCAAACTTCATAAGTATTGTTCTTTGAGCTTTGATTAGGATGTAGCACCTGACTGGATGTCTCATGAGATGTGGCTTGCTTTCCATGACACTCCCAGCCTTTCTGGATTTTGAACAAGGCAGTCATACTTCATGTTCTTTAAAAAATTCTCTTATTAACTATTTCACAGATCTCTTCAGAGCTGTTATTGTGACCATTTTCCTTCTCACCAGAACACAGAAATTCAAAGGTAGACAAAAATTGTTATGCCTATAACAGACAATAGTTTTCTCTGCAACTCAGCCACATCCTCCTATGAAATGCTGCAGAGCAATTTTAGACATCTTCTGCACATTGTTCTTCAAATAGACAGCAAGGGAGAACATACTTTACCATAAAAATTTCATAAAGAGTTTCAGCTCTCAAAAGACACCTTACTTGCCACTCAGGAGCAATCTATAGCCACACACAAAGAGTAGTGTTGTATTAAAAGTAATACAAATTTAGCCAAAGACAGTGCAGTTATTCCAAGTCTCCCTTTCGTTCCACTCTCTCTACAGATGGAACCATGCACACTGTTTAACACAACAGTGTCTTCTACTCTTCTAATGGCAAAAAGTAGAAAACTCCATGTATTAACACAGCAATCCTAACAACACCATGACAGGTGTGAGCAGAAAAGGCTTGCAGCCATTTCATTTTTACATAGCCACGGCTGTTCCTTCCCACCTTACACCTGCAGTACCCCAGCTGCAGTCTTAGACTCCTTCCTCTGTCAATGTCCAGCTGCTCTTGCTTCTTCCTTTCCTTGCAGTTAATGATCTAAATGAGACAGCATGATTCTTCATGTCGTAACAGTGCAACCTTGTCTGTCACTGATTTCCAGGAAGGATGTGGTTATAGAAATTTCTTTGGTGACTTGATTTCTTATTCAGACTTGAAGCCAAATTATGTTCAGCCCACCATTTATGAGCTATTTTTAAGTCCTGGAGGCAAGCTAAGGCCAAGCACTACTTGAGCCTCCAATCCTGTGCTTGGCTGTTGCCAACTTTCTCTCCTTAGGGTCTCATCAGTTCTTTTTTTTTTTTTTTTCCCATAACTAGTTGAGAAATTTGTACTTTTTCTCACAACTCCCTTTTGTTTAACTAAACATTTCCAACTGCTTGGATTTGCTTCTTTAATTCTAATTAATACCCATTCACAATCAAATTCTTTATAAAATTGCATAATATATATTCTAACTCCAATTGCATGTAAACTCTCATCCTGTTACTTTTACTCTTTCCTTAATCTTACAATGCAAGTATCAAAAGGTAGCATTTTTGTCTTCCTTTACATCTTTGCAGTATAAATAAAGCATCAAATAATTAATCATGGTGCCTTTGGGGAAAAGTAGTGTCTGAGAAACACACCGATAGAAAGTCCTTTTACAAAATATAGTAATATACTGCACTGTATTCAAGTCAAGGAGGAAACTTAACACTATATAACACCAGAGGTGAACTGAAAATGGTTTGTCTTCCCTAAATCAGAGAACAGAGTTTGACTAAAGATTAAAGCACTGAATGATTGGAAATACAGATGCAAATTGCAACTACAGGTGCGATTCACTGCATCTATGCAAAGTCTTAATCTTTTTGCTGCATGTGTAAAGTTGGATAGGTCAAATCCATCTTCTGCTGAGAAAGTTGCTGCAAAATCCTAACTGAGCAGCAATCCATACCTGTGGACTGAAGTGCTCAGTAAATGAAGGGTCCATTTGGAAGCAGATAAGATGTCAGCAGTTATCATGCAGTAACAGGTAACTAAGTCCTTGAGCTTTGCAGTAACAGTATGACCTGTTATGAGCTCCAGAGACTTTCCTCTGTTCATTTCTCTACTGCTCATCACTCTGCCTTCCCACACCTGAGCAATACCATTTTTATTTGCATCTTCCCTTATGCTGTTCATAAAGAGTGCAGACAATATGGAAATTCAATCCTAAGACTATTCCTTGTTTATCCCTTTCTAACATCCTTCTTTCTTTAACACTTCTGAATTGTCTAAATCATAGTACAATACTATTCTTCCACAGAATAGCATTATTGTACTATAATGGTGTTGTAATGAGGTAACCAATTACATAGGAATGAGATCAATGATTTTAATGGGAAAGGAAAGAAGAGAGTTGTTCACTTTCACTTTGAATTGAGAATGAGTTTAGTGATTTTTCTTTCTCTCCCTCTCCTTAGCAGGAAGAAATTCTGTTTAAACCTATAGGTGTTTCTTAAGACTTGCTTTGCTTATTTTTCATTAGTTTGTATTTAAGGTAAGGAAAATTGGTTTGTTAACCTGTCATAGATTTACCTTTGTAAATAGTACCGCTCTTGTTTTTGTATACAGGAGGACAATTACCTCTTTCTTCAGCGGAATCTTTGGACAACAATCAATAAATCAGAAAATTGTTAACAAAAGCCCAAGATCCTAGAATTTGCAGAACACCTATCACTTTAAATGTGTTTGGACTTTGTCTTAACACTTTAATTCCTAATCTTTCTGTAGTTGCTTAATTTTAGTTTTCTGCATAAATTAGGATAAGCATCTTTGTTCATATTCATTTTGGCAGAGCTGGTAGGTATGTGATATCTGCCCAGAATATGCTTTGTCAGTGGTTTTGGTATCTGCACTTTGTCAGAACTGTTTAATTTACAGTTATGAAGGGAACAGCCTAGATTTAATTCATGCTGAATTTTTTTTTTTCATTTGCCAAAAGAGCTGGAAGGCAGAGTTATTACTAGACGCAATGACTCTGCTTTCATATCTTATTTCAACTAATAATTTTAGACTTGGACATCACATAGCTATGTAAGAAGGATATTAATTGAAGGGAGGGGGGGGAAGCAGCAGTCATCCAAGTATTCCTCTCTGTAACATTCATGTATGGTTTGAATTCATTCTCTGAATTTTCTCTTGAATTTATTCCTAGGAGGTAATTGAGATTGCCTTCATCAGAAAGCAGAAACTAGTCCAGATTTCAGTGCACTCCAATCTCCACTATTTGAGCTAACTTGCAGCTATTTTCTTTTTTCTTTTATCATCTACATTTTAAAATGCTACTCTAAATACTATTTAATTACCTTTTTTATGTTAAGGAAAGTGAGCCATTGCAGACAGCAGCATGATGCAGCAGTACCCACAGTAGCTGCAGACATCAGGAGCAGCTTCTGCAGGCTCCATGTGACTCATTTGTCTGGCTTATCACTCTGGCAGTTCTCACTGTGGCCTATGTTGGCATTATCTGTCTCAAGGAAGAAAAAAATTAAAATTTGGACATCATAAAAGGGCCTCTTCTACTAATAAGCTTATTCAATGGAATTGGTCACGGCACCACTGATACCAAAACCTAAGAAAGAGTTTATTCCAGTTAACCTTTCTTTCAGGAGACCCATAAGGCAGAAATACCTATGACTTACCTAAGTGGAGAGCCTAATCCAAATTTCAGGCATATCAAGAGTCTGCAATTATTGCTTACCAGAAAATTCAGCTTTTTCCCATCCTCTATATTTCAAGTTTAATTGCATTTGCCCTTTACTTGCCTCATGGTTCCTCCTTATTTTATGGACTAGATTTAAAATAGAACTTCAGATTATTACTTTCTGTTTTGAAGAAGCCAGGGAAAGTTCTTTACAAAACAGCCTACATTTCTTAAGTTTCTCACATTCTACACTTACCTCAGCAAATGTGGCAGTAGCTTATACCTCCTTTTTTAATGATATTAGTTGAGCATTTGCCTTTTATTACTAATTTTTTATCATGTTACATTTCATTTTGGCTAAGAAAGCATAGTTTTAATGTTTTTTCCAAGCATTTTCTTTTAAAAGACCATAACTAACCTTGATCTACTAATAAGGAAGAGGAACTGTTGTAAGAAGTTAAAGTGCACAGTTGCCTGTCTGAAACACTGTTAGGGCCACAGAAGGATTTTGCCATGAGATAAGCACAGAAGGGAGTGACAGAATGGCACTAACTCCAGGCCTGTCAGAGGCAAGATCTGCTTAGTGCTTCCTGTGTAACACATCCAGACAAAAATTCCCACTGTGCCAAATTCTGTAAAGAAGCAATTTCTCATTTGCATACCACCAATTGAACAACGATCACCCCAAGTTATGGGACAGATGGCATCTGTAACCACCAATGACCACTGAAGCCCCCCCAGATATTCCTCTGTGGATACCTGGTACTTGTACTGTAGGTAAGATAAAGGTGGTACTACTGTCTGGCTGTTACCTCAGGCCTAGGGCGAGGTGAACAAATCTTGTAGAGAAGAATGTGTCCTTGATAATGGGCACAAAGAATGCAGAAATTACAGGCTGCAAGGAAAGCAAACTCAGCAATTGTGCTAAAATCTGCTCTAACTGGGTAAAAGGTAACTCCAACAGGGGGAGGTCACGGCCACTGACTCATAGCCTGCTGACCCTAGAAATCCTCTGACTCCAAAGAAAGACTGGACATGCAGACTAATTAGCATTAGAGAACTGTGTAGCTAATGAGCATTA
Source organism: Margarornis squamiger (assembly GCA_035222235.1). NCBI lineage: Eukaryota > Metazoa > Chordata > Aves > Passeriformes > Furnariidae > Margarornis > Margarornis squamiger. The sequence continues at coordinate 43,091,063 of JAWWTY010000123.1, read as the reverse complement.
ATTCCTTTGTTTGCTAAAATGTATAAATAGTGAAAAGTTTTGAAAGACTTCAGGACCTGCACCACTGAGAAGTGCAGGATGAAGAGGGATCGATGGGACTACCATATGTCGTGCCTATCTTCTGCGTGATCTGTCTATCACTCTCATTGTCTTTAGCTTTCCTCTCTTCCATTTCTTTCTACCTGTTTACCTCAAATTCATTGTTAAATAAAATTGGTACTATTGACTTCAGCATATGGTCTCATTTGCACTTTAATTCAGGCAGGAGCATCTCTCAATAACTGAATTGAACTGTGTGAAACTTATTGACATGTTGCTCATCTGTCTAGTTACTGATACCTGAGAATCAAAACAGGTTTTTCTTACTGTAAACTGCATAACTTGAAGGGTCGTTGGAAGAAAAATAAAGTGGTTTTTTTTCTGTGTAAAACTCCTATTTAACTAAATTTCATTTTATTTTTGGACTTTTTGGACCTTGAACATTTACTTATTGATCCTTAGAGAAAGTTTCCCTAATTTAAGATGTGAAAGGAAAATGTAAGTGCCTCCTCAACCCAAAGTTAAATTTTTTTTTTTTTGACATTCACATGAAATGTCCTTTTTCTTTTCTTCTTGCTTCATTGATCTGATCTGAGAAATATTGCTCTCAACTGAGCAAAATAGGTTCTGAGAATTTTTCCATTATGTCTAGTGAACTCCCTAATCACCCATTTACTCAGTACTCTTCAACAGTTTCTTTCAAGAATCATTTTGAAATGTTTCTTTTTTTCTTTTCTCAGAGATACAAAATTCTTGGAGGAATTGAGTTATTGTGGTTCAGCTGCATTCTAAAGATTCAGAAATTTTGGAATTTACAGCAATTTCTTAGATAAGCATGCTGAAGATATATTCAGTCAAGTACTGAGTGGTTTTTTTAGTTTACTCTCAAGGCTGTACATACTGCATATAATTTTAACTCTGGAGCACAGTATTTTCTACTTGTAAGATACAGGCTTGTTGTTATCTCCTTTCCTAAGCAAAAGATTTTTTCTGATATCCATACGCAAGGATTTTTGGCCCTTTAGGTGATTTTTCATGCAGGGACAAATGATAAGCCAACAAATACTTCGAGTGCTCTTTACACAAAATGCTGCATGCTCACTAGACTAAATGCTGTGAGCTATCAGCTATTTTGAGAAATATTATATCTCCTTTTAAAAGTGATATTGTTGTTCTCTGACGTATTTGATCTGCAGGGTGTTCTGCTACTGATTGCTTTATAATCCCTTTATATCTTGATATATAGAGAAGCACCTAGAAGCATGATTTCAAATTTGTTTTATTCTATTCATGTGGAAAATTATAGCACAGTATTATCTGAGAATATATGATATTTTACTTTTTAGTTATGATAGTACTAATAAAAAACTCACAGAGTGCTAGAGAAACAGAACTGAAAGCTTTATGTGAATGGTACAGTACAAAGCATCTTGCCTTGGGCTGCCTTTTTCTAATGTCTTGATGCATTAAGAAGAAACTCTTGTCCTGACTTAACTAACTGACTGTTTAACAATCTTCTATTCTAAGGCGTAGATTTATTTCAAAGGAATTCCATAAAGTAGAGAGCTATTTCTAGCTTTTCCTGGAAGTCATGCTTGAGAATGTATCCAGAGCTTTCCTCCTTGAACTAGAACAGCATGGAAAGCTCTTTTGAAAACAAACCAAAATATGTCATCTGCACTAAACAGATCAAGTGTTAAGGTTTCAGCATTGATATATAAATGTTATCTACAATGTTGTTTCAGCCATTTCAATGAAGGATTTTGTTTACATCCATAGATTCAAGTCTTCCAGAAAATTCGGTTTTTTAGTCTTTCTTTCTCATCAGTAAAAACATATGCTGATGCCTGAGGTAAACAGATTCTTCCATGAAATGAATTTCTATTAATGCATCTCACTGAAATGTAGTATTAAAATATTTTCACTCATATTTACCATTTTGCAAACAACTGGAAATTCATATCAGTCCAAATGTATTTGAAGAAATTTTCGATCTGCTAATGGCTGCTCTTCAGAGACATTTTTTCACACTCAACCCACCTCTTGATGTAGAGGGCAGCTCTTCTGCTTCTCTTTCCACTCCTGTTTCCTCTGAACATCAATAGCCATCAATACTTGCACCCTGGTCATATGATTCGGCCCACTGAATTTCGGTAATGGCAACAAGGTCATAGCTATCCAGCATCAAAATGGCTTCCAACTCCTCCTGTTTGTTGCCCATGGTGCATGTTTTGGTGTAAAGGCACTTCATCTGTGTTGCCTTCCTAGAAGAACACCCTTTAATTCCCCTGAAGTATTTCCCTAGTGACTTCTGTTACCTCAGGAATCCCTGACTCATGTCCATTAAGTCACCAGGTCTTACATATATCTTATATGAGATGTCATTATTTATTAGGGATACTATGATTCTTCTTAAATGATAGCTGAAGAACTGAAATATGATGGCTGAATTTTAGTAGATGTTGAAACATGAAGCCATATGGCTGTGGCACTTGATGATATGATTTTTAGTGCAAGGTTAATGGTTGGACTTGATGATCTTAGAGGTCTTTTCGAGCTGTAAGGATTCTGTGATCCTGTGATTCTATGTTCAACACTTAAATCCTAATGAAGAAAGTACTCCTCTTTGAGGAATTTTATCAGAACAAATTCAATTTAGTTATATGCTTAATATCTGTTCTGAAATGTTTTTAAACACAATTTCTGGAAGGGGTTCATTTGTCTATAATGTATCACTCTGCTTCTGAAAGCTTTTATATTCAAAGAAACATACAGAAATGACTTAAGTTTGATACCGTTTTTTAGCCATTTTCAAGCTACAAGGACTACTTGGGCCAGGTAGTACTGCTGATGAGATAAACACCATACAAACAGGGATTTTTTGGTGCTAAAAACAGCCTTTTTTTTTTTTTTTTTAATATGTAGAATGTCTCTGTGCTTCAGGGACCTTTCAGTAATTTTAATTGGGAAGATACCAAGTTCAGGCAGACTTGTTATCTCTAGACATGCCAGCTACACAGATCCACTGATCCTACAGTTGCAGAAGGGTTATCAAACTGTCTTAGCCCTGTGGGAACCCCAACTCCAGGCTACTTCCCTGCTCAACCTAATAAGCCGTGCTGCTGTAGTACTCGGGTGCAGAGCAAGAAGCCTCACTGAGGTTTCAGAGCAGCCACACTGTCTAGCGAGGAAAGTGCTGAGATAGAGTTAATAAGCTCAGCTGACCCTGAACTCATTATGGAGAACTGGAAAGTTTCTGCAGTGACCTCCATACCTTCATCATTTGGGGTCAGGAACATTTCAGCTCATTGAATAATGAAGAGCTGAATACGTGCATGAGGGCTTGATTCTCTGTTGTATTGTCCTTTTAAAACTCTAAGCCATAATTTGGACTTCTTTACAGAAATGCTAATATCTGAAATTACTTTTTAAAATTTACATATTTTTTCTTTGTCTCCTCCTCTTTTTATTTTTTGATATATTTTTCACTTGAGGAAAAATTTCTTTTTTGTTTGTTTATTTTGTTATAGTCCAGCAAGCTGAAATGTGCTAAGGAGCCCAGTGTAATAAACATGAAAATGCCACATTTCCCATTTAAAAGTAGTAGTCTAAATTAAAAATGTGGATATTCATCACTTGCTTTATATCTACTAGCTTTATTTGTGTTAATTTCCTGCCACTGGTCCCAAGATGGTATTTTCAGAGTAGCATGAAATTGTTTTTCAAGTTCTGAGTTCAAACCTTGACTTATACATATGATGCCATAATGCAATACAATCCCCTCTGTTAATGACCTAATCTGATTTGGAACAAAGGGTCTTTTAGAAAATTCTCATATGAATTAACCACTTCCAAGCTAAATCAGCATACATACACTGGTGCTCTAATAGGTAGTTTCCTAAGTGCTAGTACAGGTCTTGGTCACCAACTGACACAGAAAAACAGGGCAAAGAGACTGCAAGTAAAGGGAAATAAAGGTTTTCTGAAGGAAAGAAAATAACACAGGAAAGTAATGGTTTCTATCTCTTCAAATTACTGGTAGCATGAGCTTGCTGCAGCTAGATTTTTGCAGCTCTCACAACACATCAGCCTTACCTCAGCAGAGATATGGTCAGCTTACCCCAGCACCACCTTGCACCAGACTCTGCCTTCCTGTAGCAAACAGCATTTCCCTTTAGACTTTTTCATCCTTACCTTAGGATCACCACCTTAGCTGGTGATCAAGACCTCTGCTAGCACCTAGGAAACTACCAATTAGAGCAACAGTGTATGTATGCTGATTTAGCTTGGAAGTGGTTAATCCACATGAGAATTTTCTAAATCTCCAACTAGGCTTTGGTTTCAGGATCTGGAAGCTTCACAGAAGATCTGGTACAGATGTGTACCAATATGATTTCTTACCTTCTTACAGCAATTTATGGAAAGCTTGTTTTCTTTCTTTCCCTGTCCCTCAGAGAAACTGAAAACTAGATATAAACATGTACAAGAAGAATAATGGTTGAAACTCCTCACCCTCTTCATTATTCTTCTTCCTTCACAGTTTTGGAGCAGATTTTAAAATTTACTGTGAAGAGGTTTATTTTTGACATTATGGATCAGATGATTTATCCTACCTTCTTCATATGTTTACATTGTTGATGTTGGATTGATAATGGTAGATACATGTGTAGGAACAGTTTTAAGCTGATGTAGTTGTTATGTAAGTGACAGTGTTGAAAATTCTCTGACAGGGTTTGAAAAAACATTGTTACCATGAGCCTATCAAAGAACATACATAAAATATATATACATAAAAACTTTTCAAAAGCTAACTTACAATTACCATACCCATTACCATTAGTTTATGTACTGGTAAAATTTCCCTCAAATGTTCAGAAAGATTTCAAGGTTAAGATTTTGCACCACAGCTGTGAATTCCATCTTTTATATATATATATATATATATATGTATATATGTATATATATGTATATGGCAAATACTTTTGTCTTTTGAAATTCTTCCTATAACTGGTAAATGTTGGACATATGCCTGGGCATCTGTACCAATTTTCAGATCAAAGCAGACCAAACTAACTACAAATGAAGCTACAAATACAAAACACACAACTGTGAGCCCAAGTTTGAGGTGTTAAATTCAGTAATCATGATCTACATGTTAATGTATGCTAAGACAGAATTTAACAACAACAAAACTCACAAAAAAAGAAACCAAAACAAGTTTTTTCCTTTCTGTTAAAGGGAACATCACAAGGGAATGAAAAACTTTTAATTGAGTTTTGAAATACTGCCTTCTTATTCTTTTAATGCTGTAGCAAATAGGTCACTGTCTGATTAAGCCTTGTTAACAACTTCCTGTCCAGGGACTGGAAATTAGTATGTGAAATAAGATAAAAAAACCCCAAACAACAAAACATAGGTATCTTATAGCTATTATTTTTAGACAGAAAAAAATGCAAAGAATTAAAATTATGAAGAAATTATGTAGACCAAGATAGTCTTTTCAGAATATGTTAAGTCAAACATGTTATGAATTGTTTTATTACAGCAGATATTTTTATATGCATACAAAGATGACAATGCAATTTTCCTCTAACACAGCTTTTCTTTTCTTGCGTTACATTTTTTCATTCACTGCTTTCTCCCGCTGAAGGGCAGATGCATCTGCATCCTTAACCTCTGCTGACAGCCCTTGTTTAGATATAGTGTCTGGAGAAGGCAGAGGTGTGGGTGAAGTAGAGCTAGAGAAGAGGATGAGAGAGGCAGAAATATCTGTGGGGAGGACTGCTTTGAAACACGGGCTTTGTTTGAAAGCTGCTTTACCTTGAGGGAGAATAAGATGTAGGATCTTTCAACATAATTGTCTTCTCCTTTCCATGTGGCAGTGGGTACAGTCAAATGTCAAAATTACATTTCTTCTTTGGTATTTAGACGGTGGGATTTTTTCTCCATTATTTGTAGTTTTGGGGTTTTTTTAAAAAAACCCAACAAACCAAACAAAAAACCTCAACCAACCAAAACAAAACCCCCCAAAAAAACGAGCCACAGGAAAAACTATTCTATCCTAAGAGCCGTGACTTTCTGCAAATTGTTTTAACTATGATGCAATTTCCAAAGGTATTCAACAAGTAGTCTATCTTTGCTCCCATTGAAGTCAGTAATGAGCTTACTATGGACATTTATGAGAATAATCATAAGTCATTGTGTAGGGATTTTGAAAAATCCTGTTCTGTTACAATCTTTGAGAATGCCAGTGGAGGTTCAAACATATAAAGTAATTCCAGTCTAGATATTCAGAGATAACAAACTTCCACTGTTTAGTAATCACTTGGGTATATTTAAAAGTTCCACAGGCACATTCCTCAATCCCAAGCACTCAAGCTTTTCAGGAGTTTACACCCAGCTCAAGATGCAAATATTTAAACAATTTAAAGTTCTTCTCTATGACCACTGAAAAAAAAAAAAAATCTGTTATATTTTTCCTTGTACATTTTGACAACAGGGTTCATACAGGGTCCATACAGCTACATGCATATGCATGTAGACAAATCCATAGAATTAATAAAATGGTTACTTGGTTATAATTCATTACTGAGTTAAAAATGTTAAGGAAAGTTACATGACAATTTACTGAATCTCTTCAAGGCATACATGAAGCACATAACTAGTGCTTCTGTATAGTTCTGGCAGAACAATTAAAAAAAAAAAAATCTTATTTTCCTAACCATTCAGATTTTTGCAAACATTAGAATATCTGAATTTAAGAAATTAAATATTTAAGTACTTTATATGCTTAATATAAGATAAATGTTATTGTACTTTTTCTTGTTTACCAACCCTGTTGCTAAAATCTAAACCCAGTTCCAACACACTGAAATTACTTGAATTCACAGGGAACTTCTAAAAATTTTAGCCAATGTGACCAGCCTAATGATCTCTTATATTCAATGTCCAGTACTTATTTTGAAACATTATAGTAATGGAGAAAGATCATATGATGCCACAAGAAAAGCCATGTAAATTCATTTGTTTCAGTGGCTTCTAGACACCATGCAGGAAAAAGGATACTAATACTTGGACAAAAAAAAAAAAATAAATCAAAAGGGGATCAAAAGGAGTGTGGGATGCAGCCTACTAAACACTTAATTAGATAAAATGTTCAGTGAGTGGGTAGAGTTAACAGAGCATGGCAATGAGGACACACCAAGAAGTGTTTTCTATACATCTTCCCTCCTAAGCATTTATGAAGGCAAGTCCTCAATACCCTAGGGAAAATTGAAGACCTTTGTTAAAAACTCATGGGATCAAACAATCTTTGATTCCTACAGCCCTCTAACTCAGAATTTGACGGGCAACATCTTACAGTATAGTGGTTCCTGCAATTCAGTGCAATAAACTTTTTGCCATGAAAGTATAAGGCCATGTATAATTATACAAAATGAGATGAAATATTATTAAAGGCATTGGACCTCCAAAGCTGAAATCATAATATGAAATGTTGGCACTATAAAATACAATATTTGGTTAAATCTCAGAGTGATACTCAACAGTGATAATACTCCATAGCTCACTGCTCAAGTGTCTCATTAATAAAGTGTAATAAAATAATGATACTATTCCATGTCATCCAGCCTTTCCACACCTCTTCCCTGCAAAAGTACAGTTTAGTTACTTAGGACTACTATATTTACTAATTTTCAAGGTTGATTATCACTAAAGAGAATATTTTATACTGAATTGTTATACTCTGTAATAATGAAGAGCTTATGTCAACCCTGCGTAAAGCCATAAAGATATGCATTATGGATAATCAGGTATTTGAATGTAAACTTAGTATTCTAGAAGGTAGAGTTCTCTCTGCCAGAGTTCAAGAAACATTTGGATGATACTCAGGCGCATGGTGTGACTTTTGGGAATGATCCTGTGCAGGGCTAATGGTTGGACTCGATGATCCTTGTGAGTCCCTTCTGTGACTTTGTGATATTCAAAATGTTGATGTGACTTTGAAAGAAAAAACTTATCCTGGTTCTGTTGTGAATTATTATTGGTCTCTGTTGTTTCCTGACAAAATTATTAATTGCCTTGCTCTGGTCTTAAAAAAAAAAACCCAAAACAAATCACAAAGAACTAACCCAAAAAGGAAACAAAGGGAACTGCAGATTTGTTGTTAGTCTTCTTACTTTCACTAAAATAATCTCTAGAGGCTTCAGTTTAAGGCTAATTCTTCTTATCTTTTTCAAAGCTTGCCTATATTAACAGGTATTGTAGGTAGTCTGAATATAAAAGATAATACCTGCGACATGCAGCTTTTGTTCTTTTAGGATTAGACTTAACAACATTCATCCAAATTCTCTCAGCTTTGAACAAATGTGCTAAATGGAGGAGAGTTGTTTTCCCCCAAATGTAGACACCCACACAGGAGGCAGCCATAATTTGTATGGCTGTGTGCCCAGAGCCCAAGCAGGAACTGGGAGGACAGGAACTCATAACAGCAGTTCTCCTCAATTCTATAGAAAATTTTCTTATTTCTTCTATCCTGAGGTAGGCGAAGGGGAAGTGGAATCATATGATCACAAAACTATGATATGAACAGCAGGAAAACCTTTCTGCCACTTCTAGTCTGCCTGGCTTGTCTTGGATGCAGTGTTACTGATGTGCAGAGATTACTGCATGCTCTCAGCAGAGGTGGCAGCTCAGGATCCTCCGATATCTCTCTGACTCAGGGCAACATCACAGTAGAAATTCAATAAGGTAAAAAGGTTTAAAGTTTAGCTCCTGAAACTGTGTATTGTTAGTGAACACCCATATTTAGGTGTCTGGGTAGTTCAAAAGTAGATACCAAAATGAAATTGTTAAATAGATATTAAGAAAATGCATTTCTGTGACTCCGTTCTAATTTCATTTCATGTGCCACAGCTGATCCTCTTGGTCTGACCCTAAATTTTTCATGCTGTTGCCACAGTAGTAACACTGTTTCATCGCAGTTTCAACACAGCCTTCGTGGAAGGCTGTAGCATTTTAAGTCTGGTAGTCGTATATCAAAAAGCCAATTTTTAACGAGAGATCCAGTAAATGTTACCTGAGCTGATCTTTCCCCATGCATTCTGAATACTAAACACTTGGGAACTGTAAAGAATTTGCTAACACTTTTGAATTTTTAATGATAATCACTATAGCAAGTACCATTTTCACATTTCTTTCTTTTCCTTTAGGAAACTATTACTGTAAGAAAAACTGAAGATGACAGAAAGTAGCAAGAGTATAATATTTTAAGTCTACAGAACACTTAAAATATTGGTTATGTCACATTGTGATGATATAGATTAAAAGGAAAAAAAAATCAGAATAATTTTTTAGATTTTTTGTGTTCACTCAGAATTTTCCACATGGTCTTTTCTCTATATATATTGCTGTATGAATCAAAACATTTTTGAAGATAGATTTTCATGTTTAAGTGTATCTAAGTGAATGAAAAAAAGATATTTCATAAATAATCTTAAAGATCTAGGGGTTTGTTACCTACAAATGTCATTTTCATAAAAAAATTGAAATAATTTTCATTTTATGAATATGTTTTTTAATTATGTTTTTCAGGTTTTCTGGTAGTTTAACAACAAAAAATTGTAATGTCCCAGCCCTATTCTTGTGTAAAAGAAAAGCTAATGAATGGATTTTTCTTGGCATTGGTTTTTTTAGAACTAGAACAAAATACATTAATGGGTATTTTGGAGATGAAATATTGAATCAATTGCCTGAAATGTAAAGTGACTTTCACTAGGTAAATTAAAACTGTATTTATTCTTTTACATGAGTCTGATTTTGTGATGTTTTTCCAAAACACTTCAAAAATAGATTCTAAACCTGTTCACTCAGAAGTGTTTTCAATTTTTATGTATTAGCTTTTCATGCTTCCTTTTCTGTTATCTCTCTCACATTCAAGAACCCTGGTTTTTGATAGTCAGGAATGCCAAATTCCATATTAATCACTATGTATTGTAGCTGACTTCAAATTAATAATTATCTTTCCTCTTCATTTCTCTTTTAATTCAGACTGTTTTTCTGAATTCAAAATTATACATTTTAAATTTATTAAGTGTTAATACTCTTAGGTTCAATAAAGCTTGCTGGGACCATTCTAATGAAATGCAATGATCAACGAGACTATGATGCACCAACTTATGAAGCTAAATGTGTTTCAAGGGATCTTAGAACATAGAAGAACCTACAGTACTGCAGAATTTTTTTAATTACCGGACACTTCAAAGAGATTTAATTGCATATTTTCACATCTCATGTGTTTTCAGAGCTATTTGCACCACCAGTATCTCTCCGGTCAAAAATTAGATATAAGCTATGACTATAATTTCATTACTTCTTGGTGACAAGAAAATCAATGGTACGGAACTCTTTTTGACTTCAGTAAAACTGAAAAAGCTCTTTAAAAAAAAAAAACAAAAACCAAAAAACAAAACAACAACAACAAAAAAACCAAAACAAAACATATTTTCTATTTAAATAGTATGAATAATGTTTGCATCTGAAATGATTGTCTAAGAAGAAAAGCATATTCATTTGTTTTTCTAAAATGATTTGTTTTTCTGAAAGCAACAGTTACTGAGGTGACATTTTATGTGTGAGAGACTCATTCTTATTTCTTACCTCTACTCCAAAGAAAATGGACAAAGAGGAAAGAAGTGACCCTAAGAGGCTTGTTTGCAGCTGGGAGACTTCTGAGGCTGTGTTTTGAGGGCAGTGAAAAGGAAGAGCTTGCCTGTTTTTTTTTTAAGGCTATAAAGAAAATATCTATTTCATAATTATACTATTATCCACTCTGTTACTTTATGGAGTCAATTTTGGTTTTAGTAGTCACCACAAGCATTCAGTTAACTCTTGGGTCCATTTTCATGATCTGCCTCTCCAGAAATGCTATTTGAAGATATTTCTGTTTCATTCTTTCCCACTTACCATTGTCCCTGTTCTACAATTTGCTAAGGAACAGAATAGGTTGACAGATCAAATCTTGGCAGATGTGTGAGCCCGATGGGGAACTGATCCAAATCAAACGTAAAACCAATGAATGAAACAAAAATAACATGGACTTGTTCCCTGACCTCATCCATTAAGTCTCTTCACGGAGATCTGTGTCAGCATGGCTGAAGAAGAGACCCAGCCAGGTCTGAAGCTGGAGTAGAACAGCCAACAGCAAGAGTTTCTGTTCCTGTTCTCATTCTTTCAGCTGATCTTGTTTGCAAACAAATTTTACCTCTGAAATGGGGATGAGTGGAGAGGGGAGGGTGGAAATGGTTGGAAGAGGCAAGAAGTGCTCCATCTTTTTCATGAGTTATACTTTCCTACAGGCTACAAAACATAAATACCAGTGTTATTCGACAGGAAGTCTGGTACAGTGACAGAAGCATTGTAAGAAAGCAATGGTATTGTGATCTTGGGAAACCTGGGAAGGCTGCTTTGTCAGATGTCTTTTTCTGCAGGGCTGAATACCAGGATTAAACACATGATTTTCCCCCAATAATAATCACATCTAATGAAGTACTTCATCCTTTATCTATTATTAAAAAAAAAAAATAAAAAAATAAAAAAAAAGAAAAAGTCCCAAAACAGTAGCTGTCCTCAGAGAAATCATTAAGGAGTTACTGAAGCTGAATGTACCTCTCAAATTTGTTTCCAAAGAACTTCATGATTATTTCTTTCTCAGAAATGTTTTGCGGTTTTTGTGGTTTTGGGTTTGTTTTTTGTTTTTGTTTTTGTTTTGTTTTTGTTTGTTTGTTGTTGTTTTTTTTTTGTTTTTTGTTTGTTTTTTTTTTTTAGAAATCCGTTGGGTCAAGCAATCCATGTGTACTTATGCATAAAACACAAAGAAGAGATTGGGTGCATTTGTTCTTTCTTGAAGATTGTTTCCTGTCCCTCTCAAGAAATTAAATCTTTCACATCAAGCATGTATATTTCCCTTATAAGTACTTGGAAAAATTCACCATATTAAGCCCTGTGTTTTTCAACATCTTCATAAATTACTTGGAGACAAGACTGGAAGGGATACTAAGCAAGTTTGCAGATGACACAAAACTCAGAGGAGAGCTGTTGACTCACTCAAAGGCAGGGAGGCCCTGCAGAGAGATGTCAACAAATCAGAGGACTAGGCAATCACCAACCATATAAAGTTCAACAGAGGCAAGTGCTGGATTCTGCATCTGAAATGGGGCAACTCTGGGTGTTTGTACAGACTGGAGAATGAGATGTGGAAAGCAGTGCCACGGAAAGGGACATGGGGATCCTGGTCAATGGCAAGTTGAATATGAGCCAGCAGTGCCCTGGCAGCCAGGAGGGCCAACCCTGTCCTGGGGGGCATCAGGCACAGCATCGACAGCTGGTCAAGGGAGAGGATTGTCCCTGTCTGCTCTGCAATGGGGAGGCCTCACCTTGAATATTATGTGCAGTTTTGGGCACTGCAATATAAGAAAGATATTAAGCTCTTAGAGAGTGTCCAAAGGAAGGCAACAAGGATGAAGAAGGGCCTTGAGGGGAAGCCATATGAGAAGTGGCTGAGGTCACTTAGTGTGTTCAGCCTGGAGAAGAAAAGACTGAGAAGACACCTCATTGCTGTTACAACTTCCTTGTGAGGGGAAGAGGAGAGGCAGACACTGATCTCTTCTCTATGGTGACCAGTGACAGGACTCAAGGGAATAGACTGAAGTTTTGTCAGGGGAGGTTTAGGTTGGATATTAGAAAAAAGGTTCTTCACACAGAGGGAGGTTGGGCACTGGAACAGGCTTGCCAGGGAAGTGGGCACAGCACCAAGCCTGATGAAGTTCAAGAGGCATTTGGACAAAGCTCTCAGGCACATGGTGTGACTCTTGGGGATAGTCCTGTGCAGAGCCAGGAGTTGGATTCCATGATTCTTGTGAAATTCTGTGATTCTATGATCATTATTATTCAAAATCAGAAAATATATATCAGATTCTATTAAAACTGAATTGTGCTATGACAAACATATAGACTCTCTGTGGAATAAGTGGCCTTTTTTTCTGTTGCTGCAACAGGAAAATTCATGTTTGAGGGAGAACACTAAAAAACCCAAATCTAAATATTTCAGCAAAAAAAATTATGATAATACTACCATCATTCTCTAATCTGAGGATTTTAAGAACTGGATATTGACTGTGAAAGTGTCTGTCTACAAATGTATTCAGGATAATTCTCTGCTCTAACATATGGTGAAATAGTAGCCTTTCAGATAATTTAAATAGCTGACTTTACCAGTAGGCAGCCAGTTTTTAGATATTTTCCCAAAAGCAGCCATCTTCTGTGTTTAATAAAAAATATTAAATCTGTAGAGGGGGTTGGAAATAGAGCTCTGTAAACCTTCCAAGTAAATGGGTTGCTAGATGCTAACAAGCAAAACTGAAAATAGACCAAAAGAAGATTCATTTTGTTTTCAGAAGACATTATGAATCAAATCAGAGAAAAGGCCTTGCTCCCCTCAATTTATTGCAAGTCAGTAACTCCCATTCAAACATATGTGGGTTCCCTTGGAAAGTAGTTGCGTGTTGTAAAGGAGATACTTAAGGATTACCTGGCAGTAGAGATGTACTTAGCTGGGAGTGATGAGGGGTAAGTCCCAGTTTAGTTCAGGTGTGCTTGGATCCTAGTGGGTCGAAGCTATTCAAGGTCTACATGGGGCAGATGGATCAAGTCATACAGCACAGTGCACTCAAGCATGTCAGATGTGTGCTTGATACAGCTAAAGAAAGATGTAGAGTCACTAAACATTACTAGAGTACACTGTAATAGTAGTTAGTCATCATCTTTACAGAAGATATGTCCCTCCTGAGAGCACAAGTGCAGCACACTAATACCAAAACTGTGATGAATAACTGCAGGCTAAAAAGCACAAAAAGGTGAAAAAAGTTTCTACATGCTCAGTCCTGGAATTGAGTTACCTTTCTCCTTATCAGAGTACGATAAGAAGCTACCAAAAGCAAGATTGAGACCTATATATCTCATTGAAGCAGAATTGTGTGGGTCAGACAACTCCTAGTTTAGTATGGAAATATTTACATACACATGGAAAGGGGAAGAAAAACTCCAAACATTTCTCCTAATAAGAGGTATCTCCTAATTGCAGAGTGAAGACGAGGGGGAAAAACCCAGTGTACCAGCTTGAGTTTGGTCTAATTTTAGGTGATGTGATGACAAACTAAAGAATGAAACGTCTGTAAACTGAATGAAACGTCTGTAAATTCAGATACTGTAACACTTTAATCAGGTATATTGGCTCCTCAGTGTATTTTTCACTATGATCAAATGTTAACAGGGAAGGTCCTGATGTGACCCTGACATGCCAGCTGAACAGATGGAGGTTATGAAGAGTTGCCTTGCAATATCCTATTTTCTGTTCTCAGGTGTGCCACACCCTCATAAATAAAGGTCTTCACTGTGGAGACATACTCATAACTTGCAGTAGAAAGAACAACTTTGATTTTTTTTCTGCTGTTTTCCGAATTTTTTGATGCAGTCCTCTGAGAGCTTTATTTATGAAAGTCTGAATTATCATATAATATTGAAATAGTTGACCTGGAGATTGTACCTGTGGCAGCAATAGAAGACTTATGAGGCAGTTTAGGAGACAATTTGCCCTTGAAGTTTAGGTCATCCCATCAATGCTATGAGAAACTCTGAGAAGGCATTAAGGGTAATATGGACTTCAGAAGTCTCTTGCTTCTGTAAACAGTCAGAAGTCTCTCAGGTATGTCCTCTTTGATATAACAGATGGTGTCCAAACTACAGATATGTTTGAATGTTTAAAACAATTCCAAAGGTTATATGACACATGAAACACTAGTTTTGGCGTTTCCAGTAGTTCTTTAAGAATTGTTGTAAGTCATTGCCCACCCCCTGACAGTAGCTAGCATCAGATGCTTCAGGGTAAGATGCAGGAGTGTCTGACTTGAACAACTGCAGAATAAAGAGCTCAGAAGAAAAAGTTTTTGGTTTCATTTGTGTATTCTTTTTTTTTTTAACCAAAATTTGCCCACTAATGCTTTGCTTATCTTCTAGGACATTGCCTCCTTATCAGCAGTAACAACAAAAGACTATCACTGTATACAGGACATACTTATCTGAACAAAAGCTGTTTTTTTCAGGCCAAAGGGTTACATTTTTATCCAATGGAAGCACTGAGCCTTGAGCTGTCTTTGTAAGATAAAGAATTATCAAAAGACAGACTGTTGGACTTGAAGAATTTTTAGAAAATCTGAAGTTTACTAATCATTGTAATCTAAAGTATGCTACATGTAATGACCTGAGGATGTGCCAGAAGGTGCATTTCTTAATCTGAGAGAGTTCTAAGACTGAGCTGCTATAAGAAAGAGCTTCAAGTTTAGAAACCTTAAAATGGTTTTGTGCACTGGCTGATGCAGTATTGTCAGGTTTTTTTTCAAGCTTAAAATTATTCTGGAAAGTCTTTTTTCCCATCAGTAATTGCAAGTTATTAATAATATGCTGAGAGAAATGCCACATCCATTTCTGAATTTTTCCTAAGCTTCTGAGCTATATATTACCCTGGGACAGTGTGTTCCACACCTGTGTTATGTGACAGAGATATTATTTTTTACACACTAACTCCTGGTAATAAACACCATTTTAAGGATTGAATATTGCAGTTAGTAGCATGAGCAATTTATTCTTCCACAGCTGTGTAGCACATATTGCCTAAACCTGGAGATGTGTTTCCTGATGTTTTGTTAATTACTATTTGAATTTTTTATAGCAACTCCTTAGGAGAAAATGAGGTAGAAGAATAAAATTTCCCTTTAATTTCCTGAAAGAGAAGGTCCTTGACAGAAATTTATTCCAACAATTTTTGTGCTAAAGACAAATGCAAAGGAATAATTTATTGTCAAGTTATAAAGCCATATGCTGTCCATGGTTTTACACTGAGCAGCCATACTGAAATGGCCAGCTTAGGCATCCTTCAGCTTTACTACTTTCTCCAATTTCCCAGTTGTTTTCAGATTCCTGCCAAAACCATGATATTGGCTAGGCTCCAATCCCTATTTTAAATCTAATCATACTCCTAGAATGAGTTGTTCTCAAAAAGGTGGAAGTGGGATGAATGCTTGGCAGTGAGAGAAGAGGAGAAATAGACAATGAAATTGGATTTTTGACATTAGTCTACAATTTTGTCCAATGCAGCTGACTACAAAATTGTAGGATCTACTACTTCTGTCCTGCCCATCCTCTGCCTGGTGCCAAGACAGCTGTTCACACAGTGAACCAAGGCAAGACATATTCCAGGGCCCTGGATCTATCCCTAAATAAAATGTGTGGTTCTCTCTTCATCCTAAAGAGACAGATTTGTTAATTCAAGTCACTGTGTAGCCACACAAATATATATATTGGCATAACATGGAGAGAAGCTTGGCATTGGCAGTGATTCATGAAAGAACAAGTACGGTCTCCTAGCAAAGAATGTCTCATACAGGCTCAGCTTCAGAACGAGGGAAGTACCATGACTAGTACTGCTAACTTCAGAAGACTTCAGTAGGACTAGCCACCTGAGTAAGCAATGTACAGGGTAGCTCTTGGTTTCTTTGCAGCATCTTATCCTTAATTACACCTCTTACCCCTTGTAACCCAGCAGTCTCACTCGTTGCCTCACAGACTTTTATCTGTGCACTGCTGCCAATCTGTTACTCATTTACATTGGCATAATGAGAAGGGTTGGTTGATAGTGTTTTTTCATTACTATTTTTGTAGAAAGCATTTTTAACATAGTTAAAAGATTTGGTCCTATGAAGTGAGCAGAGGCTTACTAATTTCTTTCGGAGTGGAGTCTGCTGAGTATCTCTCAGATCACAGCCTCTTAAATGATTAGACCATTTTGGAATGCCATCCATTTGTGTCAATATTTTATCAGTATTACAGAGATTATGCATTAGATTATGTCTTAGCCTGATTAACTGCTGTACTAGAAAGGGATATTGCATCTTTATGTCCTTTATAATCTAGAATTCAGTTTGATTTACATAGTATTAAAACTCTTGGAATAAACACAGACATTCATAATTCAAAGCATTAATGCTGTCTGGATATCCTATAGTCACGAAATAAATATAATGTATAGACCCCTTAAAAGGTCTGTTGGAGTAAGTGTCTGACAGGGTGGACAGGAGTAAGACAGAGATTCTGCTCAAGAAGGCAGGGTGGGTACTCAGCATCTGTGCTATTCCACTGCCCTACCACATACTGCGGTAAGTTAGAAAGTCAAATGGGGAGAACAGCAGCAGAAACACAGTTGCTGATAATGGCTATTGCAATGTTTTGTGAAGAGAGACATCAAATTTGATCTTGAGGACCTGGAAAGGATCATTTCTCTTCTTAAGGTTATGTTGTCACGCAGAGAAGCAGAGAAGGAAAGATGTGCAGCTATGTATTCCTACAGGCTAGTTCTTTCAAAGGACAGAAGCACAAGGAGGTGACATACTATAGAATAAATTTTGTCATTGGTTCTTGCATACTTTCATTTGATGTGACATGAAATCACAGGCAGTCTTTTCCCATCAGGGAAACATTTCTTTTGCTTTTTTTTTGGTCTTAGTATTTAATTCTTATATTTTTATTTTCCCTGTCCTCCTATACTCCCTGATATTCCCCCCTCTTTTTCTTACAGATTAGTCCAGCAAAACCCAGTCCAGCCACGGATACTATGTCTAGTAAATGCTTTGCCAGGTCGCCCCTGGGTCTTGCTTTCCCAGGCTTTCCCTTTGCAACTCTGCATCCTCCAGACCCCATGCCTCAGTATTATCCCTCTCCCAGCCCCTACACATTCTCATGTGGGGAGCTGCCTGGTTGTTGTTTTACTTCTTCTTCAAAGCCCTTTGCCGGGAGGTACTGAAGATGTGGCAGAGCTGTGACTGACATGTGGTGGTCCTGCTCAGTCCGCTCGCAGAGTGACAGCGCAGCACAACAGCCTCAGGAGAAGCTCTGTGCTGAGAGCTGTGGAGCAACCCAGCCACGCAAGGGGTACAATGAGCAGCAAGACAGAACAAAGAGGGTGAGTTTTGGTCCACAGGGTAACTCCAGAAGCATGAAGTCTCGTATTGGTTCACAAGAAGAGACAGAAAAGATATTTCTGACTCCCTTTGAGGAACAGTGTTTCACAGAGGCAGCACCAGATGGCACAAGTGTGCCTTGGGGCAGTATTTCACCCTGATCAAAACATAGGAGCATTTTGCATGCGAGGTTTGTGCCCAGTTTATCAGTCCTCTTTCATGGATAGAGTGACCTTCCACACTGTTAAAATTCCTGTCTGTTGCAACTCTTAACAAAGAATGATAAACTACATATTTTAGGCCGCACTGGTGAACTATACAGTCATTAATAAGCTACATAGGTTTTTACAGCTACAATAGAGAAGTGGAACATATTGAGACATATTTTGGTGAGAAAAAGAGTATGTATTTTGCAAAGCAGAAAAGGATGCCTAGCAGAAATCTGGTGGATGTAGATATTTCTGAGCTGTAATCCATTTTAATCATAGAATGTTGAATAAACTGTGTATTTACTTATAGATTTCACATTGTTTACTGAGGTTCTTCATTGAGCACAGCAAATAATAGAGCAACTTCCACAGCAGACAACACGGTTTCATTATAATGATTGTGAATTTTATTATAATTTTATTTTCTTGTATGATCCATTTCTAGCTGCAATAATGCCAGTTTATGATACTGTTTTAAAGTAGTCATAATGTCATTTTCATTATCTCTTTTGGAATATTTGGTACCTTAGACATATGTCAGTGACATTTCAATGAATACTGTATTTACATGTAATATGTACATAAGATACAACTATAAAACAGATTTTTGATGTGCAAATCAGCACACTATGCCACTGTTGGGAGGTATTTTCAAGGTTATGCAAGGTATTGATACCATCAGGGCAAACAGATTTTCAATAGGGAACATTTCATATCATTATTTTTTTTGAAGACAGATACAGAAAATTGAATGCTATGCAGTGTGCACTATTTAAAGATAAGAAAGACTTAATATTGTTACTCATAAAATTTATCTGCAGTATTCAGAGAAGGATTAGAGAATGCTCAACCATGTTAAAACTCTGTTTCTTTTCAATGTGAAAATTTCAAAACAGTTGAGGTACCACTATATGCTTTTGAATAGGCCCAGAGCAATGGTGAAGACTTGCTGATTTTGCTTCACACAAGGTTTGAAAGGCACAGCATCTACCAAGATGTACTGCTGTCAATTCAGGAGATGAAGTTGGTCAAAATGAGCCACATAATTCTTCATCTTCATTTAAGGAAGCTCTCACAGAACTGCACCCTAACTTTAGAATATTTGTATCATGTGTAAACAGATGAATTCAGACTTAGTTCAATGGTAGAGGATGGACTGGAGGACATAATGTGCTTGATATAAATGGAAAGCATTTCTATTTAGCACATGGATTACTTACCTGGACAAGGATATCTTGAGGTGGAAAACCCCCCAGTATTTCCTGTCTGGTTTGCCAGAGTCATGGTAACATGAGGTAGGTGGCAGTCACAGTGATACCCTGGGGAACACTGTGAAAAGAGAATGTTTCACTAAAGGACAAAACTAATAATGACAGAGGACTAAGATTTGTTAGGATAAAATCAGTTTTTTATTAAAGTAAACGAGAGGACTCAGGGTAGAAAAATCTTTCAAATAGGCAAGATCTTCAGGTCTGAAAAACAGTCAGAAATTTCAAGCCAGATACTGAACTGCTCTCACTTAACAGAGCTATGTTAATCAGTTGATCAAATATGAGAAAAGGGTGGACTGCACTTCTGTAGGGGGCAGGAATTTCTTTATGTGTATTAGTTAATCATAGACTTAAAAATTATTCAAAACTGATTTGATGATCTACCCACTTTTTCTTTAAATAAAGGCTTCCCACCTCTTGAGCTTCCCCACCCTTTTGCATCATGATGACTTTTTCTCAAGCTCACTTCCTTGTCATGCAGTGAATGGTGGCTTTATAGGTGTGAAAAATTCTACTCAGTCTTCTGTACACCTAGGAAAATATTCTTATGGTCATCTCTGAGGCTAGACAATCCATCCGCTGGAAGACAGATCTCTACTCCCACAGGATGTGGGATGTTTCCATATTTTGTTCAGGACAAACTAATGGAGCTTTTCAATGGGCATCATTGCTAAGCAGAGCACTACTTCCCCTCCCCCTCTGAGAATCTTTTTGTCCAAAAGAAAGTGTCAGAATGAGGAATAAAGGCAATCTTTCCCCCCTTCTTCTCAGCCACTGTCTATAAGAAAATATATCATAAATTGCAGAAATTACATAAAATCACTCCTCGCTATTTCTAGAACTTTAGCAGGATGAACTGTGCCACCATATACATGTGTTCTAGATAAGGATACAAAGACACAATGTTCTGCCACTTAGTACATTGAAAAAATCTAAAGACAGAGTTACGTTTGATTATACCTTCCACATTAATACATTTGCGATCCACAAAGTTCTTATGGCTAACTGGAACAGAATTTCATTTCCATTTGTCCAAAAGAAAATGTCTTTTTCATTCAAATAGTAGATTTTCTTTCATCAGGATGAAAGAGTGATCTTTAAATACTGGGAAAATATTTTATTCCAATGTTTTGGAAAACTGGAGAAAAGTTGATCAAAGTTGATTCAAAGTTTTAGACTATTTTATGCCAGTTCCATATGAAGGCCCCACCACTGAAATCTCGGCTCATGTGGTTTCTGAGCTCTCTTACTAACCATTGCGCTAAGGGTTTTTCTGACTTCTGTCTCTTGTTTTGGTAAAGGAATCCATCCTGGACTTAAGCAATTTTATCACAAAACCTTGTTAAGACCGGTGGTTCTGATTTTAATGAATCAACATGTCTGATGCAGGAGTTTGGTCAACAATTTTCCCAAGAGCTGATTGCCACTTCATTGATGATTCAGGTAGCTGGCTGTTCTAATAATTCCTTGTGTCCCTTCATCTTTGCTGTCAGCTTAAAGTGCCCTTGTCACACCTCTGTACCTTCCTTGTTTGTGAGGAACAGTGACATTTGCATCTCTGTCACACACTAAATTCAGCTAAAAGAGACACATAGGCAATATGTTATTACTGGTTTCTGGTTTGTTTATGAAAACCTGCCAAGTCTCTTTGTAAAACAGCAAATTGCACACAGTTCAAATATGTATAAAATTAAGGTATTATTTATTTTTATTGGACTACAAGTTCCTTCTGCATCAATGTTGCAGTAAGATTAACATGAGATAACTTCCTGAGTGCCCCTTTTGCCCACCAGCCCTGGGCCAACTCAGCTGGCTACAGGCAAGAAAAGTAATTTTAGTTCCAAAATGCAAACATTTTTCAAAATGTCATCTGATGCCAAAAAAAATAATTTTTGCAGAGATTGGGCAACTACTCTATTTCCAATCTCTATTACTTTAGCCATTCATTTGGAATAGACCTACTATGGCAAGTCATATTACAATGTCAGCTATTTTAAACTCACTATAGTGAAGGGTCGACAGCATTTTATTGGAAGAGAAGTGTTTTCAGTGATACCTGCAAGATCCTTTATGGTGTTCATGAATCTTAGTCCTTAATAAACTACTCATTAGTTCTTTAACAATCTGTTGTTTTCAGAGCATGGCATAATGTGCTGGATATAAGTTTTGAAAATTTTTGATGCAATAAAAAACAATTAATACTTGTAAGAGTAAGAAGGATTGCTTGTTATTTCAAATGTAGATCTTTTATAATTTAGAAAAAAGTATTGTCACTCCCTCCTGTATGTTTGTACTCAAATCATACCTTTAGGTGTAAGTATAATTGCTTTTCATACAGGTTAAAAATCAAGACTAAATAGAAAAAAAAAAAAAAAAAGAAGGATTTAATATAAAAAGAAATTATGTCCCTGTGTGAATGACATTTATTCCCGTTTCATTCTTACTTACAATCCATAACAGAAAATGAAAACTACTTCCAGATGTCAAATCTTGAAATCTGAGTTCTGAAACACTATGATAGAGAACCAGTAGACTGTTCCTAGTACAAGTTAAAGCAGTTGAAAAGGCCCAAATATTTCACCTTCTGATATTCCCTTTCTTAATAATCAAAAATCTATTAGAGTTATGAATTGATAATTTTTTATTTGTAATATTTAGGATCCTAGAAATTGAGACAAAAGCTTCTATAACTAAATAGGTCTAAAATCAGTCCTTTGCAAACATGATGCAAAAAGATGCTCCCAAAAGCTTTAACTTATTAGACTGCAAAAGAAACATTTACATCCACACAGTGTTCCTCTAGCATGGAGGCATAAACAATAGGATAATGTTATTCAGTACTGTAAACTCTTTCATGTCCTCTGAACCTCTGAAAAGGAGAAGACACATTGATGGCAGGAGATAGTTTTAACCTTTAACTTGTTTGCTTTGCTCACTTGGGGGTCATATAGGATTGAACTGAAGTTTACAGACAGTGAGTTTCTTGATCTCTAGTTTTATGCACAACAAAGATATCCAGAGCAAATGATCAGAATGTCTTTATCTAGAACACTTCAATCCATGTTATGAGCAGTTTTCTACTCTGCAGTAAACAAACTTGGCATTTGTTCCCCCCTCCTGGCTGCTCCCAGTTCTACCTCTGGTTCTGTACATGCCACATATCTAACAATAGAGTAATTATCAAGTTTCAGCAAAATGTTTGTTGTTCATGATTTTGCAGGCTCAGACAGATGTAAGATACAGCAGAGCTGAAAAATTGTTTGCTCCTCCAAAAAAGTAGGAAAAAAGAAATTACATAGATTTATTTTCAACGTGACAGGCCATCTGCAATTTCCACAGCAGCTTTCCAACCTGAAAGTGGGCAGTAAATAAGCACATTGCAAATATCGACCGACACATGCAGTGAGTAATTACAGCATCAAGGTATCACTGATCTAAGTGGTAGAAGTTATTGTAGTTAACCCACAGGGCAAAAAGAGCCTTGCCTTTACATTAACACTGTTTGGTACATTATCTGGTTGCATTTAGAAACATGACCCAGTTATATCTGGGATCTGTCCCATTTATTGGAGTTCATCTGAGATATAGTGTTCTTTCTGCTACATTGACCTGTTCAGAACCGTTTTGTTATATGAGGTTTGTCACCTCATTAGTGACCTTGCTGTGGTCTGAGCTCATCATGGGACAGTTTTTCTACTGGGCATTTTGTTTACAGGAGACACTGTATCCCAGCTACAGCAAGATAATATTTTCCCACCAGTTTGTCCTTTTAACTAGCATCCTGAAATAACTCTCTTTTTAAAAAAATCTATTTTGCTGCTTTCCATTACTTTATTTTGATGCTCAAGCAAATGTTTGTTTTCCTGTAATTATTAATTTGGTCTTCTATTATCCATATTATTCAACTTGTGGTTTTTGTTTTCTTTTTTTTTTTCTGTTTTTTTTTTTTTTTTTTTTGTGTTTTGTTTTGTTTTGTTTTGTTTTGTTTTGTTTTTACTTATCTGTGATGTTGGAATTGCTAGGTAGAGGCACACAGCAATTTTGTTTCTTAACTTTTTCAGAGTTCTTTGCTATCACATGCCTTGAGAAGTGGTCAGTGCGTTGCTTTGTTTTTCTCCTCTCTAGTGGAAAATCATAACTTGCTGTTCTAGAATTATGTCTTAATTTCCAAATAGTTTTATAACTTGCCTTTGGATTTCTTCTTTAGCAAACTGCCCACTTATCATTCTGTTTCTGCAATAAAATACAATCATCACTGCTGCTGCTAAATAGTGCAAAATGAAAATGGACTTTGAAAGTAGGATTGTAATTCTGTTTTGGGTGCTAGTTTCATATATATTTGCCCTTCTTCATGAAAATTCCATATGTCTCACAGATCAGAAAAATTAAGACAATAATCCTGGATTACACTGATCAAATTCCACTGAATAGGTTAGAGAGAGATTATGTTAATAATACCTCTAAAAGGTAATGTAGATATAAAGACTTAGTGAATGGTTTGCTGTTACCATATATCCTTGCAGGAAAATGAACAAATGTTGCCAGCTGGAACAATATATTTGGGAGACATTTGGCCCCTCTCTAGATTATTATACAAAATACATGCAAGTTAAAATTGAGGTTTCTGCTGTGGTTTACATTATGTTAAATATGGAAACCAGACTCTTGGGGAAAACTGTGTATGTATCTCAGATTCAACTCTACTACCATTTTATTCTGATTTTAGTAAAGTAGATGTATTAATATAGTTTTTGAGAGCAAATATATTGACAGTCAAAGATTGAAAATTTATTATTTCTTGCAGTGATCTTTTTCCATCATTGTTCATTTTGAATACATGGTATATATAAGAGAATGAGAAAAAAATCACTCAGATTCTTATATATAATATATATTATTATAGATATAAAATATATCTTTAAATATTAAATATTAAATCTTTAAATATCTTTAAATAAGTATCTTTAAATATACATGTATGTAATAAATATATATAGTAAGTATGAAATAGAGTCCACACCTTGGTTAACCTACTGCCAGCCATGTGAGATCATGCATACATATACAAATAAACAGTTACAGTAGGCAACATTTTATTTTGCAAACATGTTCAAGGCATATGGACAACTATAAATATATTGCTATGAAGAGTTTTGAATTTTAATTATATGTGTTTTCTAGGGAGAAGCATTAATGGCTATGTTTCAGAAAAACTTGAAATTATTGGGATAAAACTAATCGTAAAAGCAATAAGATACTAGAAGAGAAAAACACAACATGGCAAAAGCTATATGCAGTTATACAGACAGTGGCTCTCTGCTGTGCTGGCTAATTCTCTTTCACAGTGACGCATTTCAAATTATTTGACTCCTGCAATCATCTTTCTTGACTAAACTTCAAAGGAAACTAGAGCCTATTTGCTCATTTTGTGACTTGCTGGATCTTAAGCACTTGCTTCTGCCATCTCTATATACAGGAACTTTTCTTAGTTGTGCTGGTTTTGGCTGGGGTAGAGTTAATTTTCTTCCACCTAGATGGTATGGGCCTGTGTTTTGGTTTAAGCTGTAAATAGTCTTGATATCATAGAAATGCTTATTGCCAAACAGCGCTTACACAGAGTCAAGGACGTTTCCACTCCTCCCCCCAACCCACCAGCAAGGAGGCTGAGGGTACATAACAGTTTGGGAGGGGACACAGCTGGGACCCCAACTGACCTTTCCCCAGGCTCAGCATATGAGCCTGGGAAAAGAGGAAGAATGGAGTTGACATTTGGAGTGATGGTATTTGTCTTCCCAAGTCACCATTATGTGTGGTGGACCCCTGGTCTCCTGGAGGTGACTGAATACCTGCCTGTCCATGTGACACAGTGAAAGAATGCCTTGTTTTGCTTTGCTTGTATGTACAGCTTTTGCTTTGCTTATTAAATTCTGTTTATCACAACACATGAGTTTTCTCACGTTTACTCTTCTGATTCTCTTCCCCATCTTTCTGCTGGGGAGAGAGAGAGAGAACATCTGTGTGGTGCTTAGTTCTTGTCTGGGCTAAAAGCACGACAGCTCCCAATGTGAGGCTCAAAAGTTTCATGATGATAGATAATACTGGGATGTGCTAGATTAAATTTATAGTTGTTACTGCTGTTTTTCTACTAATCAGCAGACTTTTGTGCTTGCCATGAGGATTGCTTGCCTGACTGTATATTAGAGGCTAGTGCTCATTGGTGTCCCCTTTTTGCTTTTGCTGCTTGCTGTACTGTTGTGTTGCTTATTGCCTTATTGTGCTGGTGAACATTCTGATCACAGCAACGTGACTGGTCTGGCAGATGGCCAAGGCATCACTACTGTTTCTGTCCTGCTGTACTGGACAGGCTGGACCTCCTTTGTGAACTTGAATTGAAGAGACCTGTGGATAAGTCCATGTGGGAGCAGAACACCCTGAAGTATCTGTGGCTGTGGATGAGTCCCAGCCAGAGCAAGTACACCTCAAAGCATCTGTGGCCATGGTTGTGTCTGTGACACAGCAGGTGTATCTCTGAAGGGATTGTGGCCCAAGGAGAAGTCCACACCAGAGAAGTTATGCCTTGAAGCATTTGTGCCTGTGAATAAGTTCATACTGCAGCAGGTACACCTTGAAACATCAGTCATTGTAGATGAGGTCACGCTGGAGCACCTTAAAGCATGTAACCATGGATAAGCCCATAACAGAACAGGTATACCCCTTGAAGGACTGCATCCTTGGGTAAGGCCTTGTCGGAGCAGGTTTACTTCTCAAGGGACTGTGGCTGTGGTTAAAGCCACACTGAGCAGGTATCTCTCTGAAGGTAGTGTGGTACATGGAGAAGGCCATTCTGGAACAGCTGTACCACAAAGTGACTGTGGCTGTGAATAAATCAATGCCTGCAGCAGGTATACGGGAAAGATTTTGATAAGGCTCCCCTTGGAGCTGGAACAATCCTAAGGGACTACAGTCTGTGGGTAAGCACAAATCTGTGGAGCAGGGGCAAGGGGAGATTTGGGTTGCATGTTGTGGAAACTACTACAGCAGGAACCTCTTGTTGCTAGCCAGTGTAGGAACAAGTGGAGGAGTTTATTGCATTGTTAAATGCTACAAACTGGCCCAAAGGGCCTGAAGTGGAGATTGTAATGGAAATATCTTTAAATTGTTGTAACCCATGATTTGAGTTGCACGTTACAGGAATTAATACAGTCGGATCCACCCAAACCAATGGAGGAGAAGCCTTAAAAGAAGTAGTTGCAGTCCAGAAGTGACCTGATCTGAGCTGGCTTCGGTGCCAGGAATACCTTGCAGTATATCACCTCTCCTGTCCTGAGTGACCACTGGAGGAGATAGAGCCCAAATCATGGACTAAATGAACTCAATGGAAATTTTTTGGGCATGTTACAGATATTTTACAGTGGTGGTCCATAAACTAAGGGAATGGTTGAAGGGGAGGCCTCTGCTTAGGGACTGACTGTGCATGAGTTGTTAAGTGGTGTACATTTTTTTTTCATTTGCATCACTTGCCTTTCTTGTGTTTTATTTCTCTCTCAGTTATTTTCCTTTTCATTGCAATTTGTTATTATTATCATTAATGTTATTATTATTTTATTTCACTTATAGAATTATTCTTGTCTCAACCTAGAGACTTTCATCCTTTCAATTCTCTTCCTCCCATCCTGCTGGAGGGGAAGCGGGTGAGCATCTTTGTGGTGTTTATTTTACAACTAGGGTTGAACCATAACATTAGTAAATGCCTAACCATAGGCAGTTCTGTAAAACACTTCTATTTATGATTTTCTAACTGACCATTCTCTTAATTTTTATTAATTTAAACAACTTTTCAAATGACAATAGTACATGTATTTTCAAGAGGTTTTTAGTAACTCATGTGAGAACTGTAAGACATACCAATCTATCATTTTAAGTAGCAGAGTGAGCAATTTTTTTATAAACCCTTCAACACAGTTAAAAAAATGTAAATGATTTCTCATTGGAAGAACAAATAAACATAACATTTTCAAGATCACCTGTATATGCAGAGTTGAAAGGTCTCTAAAAGCAAACTGGGGAGCCTTGTGCTCTCTGTACACTTAAATGTAGATACTAACACACATTCATACTTGCATATAGAGTTCATTGAATTTTTTTGCCATATTTTAAGTAGATTACTCTAAAATAGTTGTTGAATATAGGTTTGAAAGTGAATTACTAGAAATGGTTTTTGGAAACTGCATATGCAGGAGCCAGGTCTAGTGTGTGTGGAGAGTCATAGCAAATATGCACACAGACGGCTAATTAGAGATCTAGAACATCATCCAAAGACTGTAGAAGTCAATTGGAATCTTTGAACTGACACTAATGGATGTAGGATGAAACATCCAGCTAAAATGTCAGAGAGGCAAAGTTAACCTTCCTAGATCACAAATATTCCCCAGATATGTTAAACAATTATCTTTAAGGACCATAAATTTTATAATGCAGTCACAAATAAATTAAAGTTCATGTGGAATCACTGCTGAATTAACAAATCTGAAAGGTTTGGACAAGGCAGCCTGCACAGCGCTGCTCTCTTGGATCAAGGGTGTCTGGCCTGCATTCCGGTTCAACTCATGATAATTTTGCTGAAAAGAAAGTACCACATAACAAGAAATCAAAACATTGGTATAACTGCCAGATGATGTCAGCTTGATGGGAATTTCTTTATAAGCAATGTTCCCTGTAATGTATTTTATAAGGAAATCTCTGGAGTCCTTGATACCTAATGAACTAAGGCCTCTAAGGAGCACGATAAATGTGTAGAACTGAACAACAACGAGAAATGAAGTTCCCTCAGATAAGGTAATTATTAAGTGTCCAATTTATAAGCTTTACTGCAGTGAAGAAGTTAGTCTCTCTGAGACACTTAGTTGTACTTCCTTAGACAAATCCGTATATGGAGGTATATGGCAGTTTTAGCCAAGAGCTGCTTCAGAATTTCTTGGAACCACAACTGACTTCAAATTTATCATGGGGAGAAGTGGAATAAATAGCCCAGATTTTGGTAAAATATAAATAGCGCATTGAACTAATTAAGTCAAAGAATTATTTTCCCATTTTGAATATACTCAAATGTATTGTGTTAGGTTTTTACCTTGAAGAGTTAAATGCATTGTTTTATTAGCATTTCATTCCTTTACTATTACAAAAATGTTAATATCTCATGATCACATATAAAGTATATCCACACAGATTATATCAGGAGTAGAATAAGCATGATTAGAATACTTAGTTCAAAAGTTTTAAAGCATCTGTTTCTTAACTACATGAATTCCAGATAAAGTGTGTACATCCGACAAAATGGGTGAAATATCAGACTACTACATCTATATGAGAGGAAATATATGTCAACATTTTTATTCAACATTAGAAAATGTTACACACAGAGGTGGCTTGCAAAGTGTCTTATAGTAGCCTAAAAAGTTAAATCAGCTATCTAGATTTTCCTGACAGAAGAGACCAGACTTTGCTTAACTGTTTGTCCTTTGTGCAAAGTTTCTAAGAGGAAATGATTTCTTTATATTTTTTTGGCACATCTTCATTGCATATTTTCAAAAAAAAGAAAGATTTTATACAGCTAAAATAAAGCAAGTTCCTTCATAACTACTGAGAAGTTGAACATTTTGCTTAAGATATGCTAAATTAAAATGAAATGAAAATAAATGTTATAATTTTATATCTTTGGCAAAAGAACCCTTACCAAACCAATTGTCCATGTTTTGGAGAACTCTGTTTCACCTTAGGTTTACAGTTTCAACCCTGTTGTTCCAAACACTGACTTAGTGAAACAATTAGGAATTACTGTCAATTGAAAAAAACAGAAACAGATAGATAGCTATTCTTTACTGTCACACCAGATATTTTATGTATGCCTCTGCAGTTTTAAAATGGTACTTTTTTGATATGCCTTTGCAGCTTTACAATAGTACTGACAAGGAGGAGAAAATAATTAAAACATCTGGAATATGGTCATAAATCCCTCCTTTAACAATATCTTTTACTCTGTTTCCTGTAGGCAATAGAAGGATTTTAAGATGGAAATGTTGAACTTGACAGTAATTTGGTTATACTAAAGATTATAAAAGTAATTCTTTCTGAGTAAAAATAGAAAAATACCAAAGATGAGTGGAAGTTTTTAGGGTTTTGAGGTTTGTGTCTTTTGAATCTAGACCTGTTTATTGATGACAAAAGAGACATATAACAGAAACTGAGTGGCTCACTTGTCTCTGCCACAGACTTGCTGCAACATTGTAGGAGAAGTTGTTTTGCAACTGAAGCTGACATAAGGCTGTGATAATGCAATGTTAGCCCAGTTAAACAAAAGACAGAGAAGGGAAATAGAAATGAGAAGGAATTATGCAGGTATATAAAAAGACATAGGGAGATCCATATGTTTCAGTCAGTGCTGAAGTTCAGAGTTCAGCCCAAGGCAATGTAAGAAAGGACAGTGCAATGGATAAAAGCTGGAGAATCTAGAGACTTTTTTGCATTACTACAGAAGAGGTGTTAAATGGGTTAATAGGTTGGAAATTGAAATTTGACATAACTTTGAGACTACTCGGTCTATAGCTAGTCTAAATCAGTGTTTCTAGACTTTTTAAATTATCAAGTCATGTTGAAATAATAAATAACTGTTCATAATTTTCTCTAACCTTTAAGTTTAGACTTCTTTTGTGGTTGGTTTCTTCCTGAAGGTGAATTTATCCATTCATGGAGGAAAGGTTATTTAGCATGGATGAAGTGAGAGACCACTCTAGACATTATGAATAATAGACATATGAGATAGTGATTTTCATGGTAATGTCATATCTGACCTACATTCTTTCTTTACATAAAAATTGTCAGAATGCTCCAGGTCATAAGCTAGTCATCACATATGTTCCTAAAATATTCTGGTTCTGTGGAAGCATGTGGATCCTGCAGATTCAATGACATACTGCAGTTTTCTTTGGCACTGGACCTAAACTATCAGTGAGGCTTTCAAGTGCAGTTAAGAATCAAAATATATTTGTATTGAACTTTGAGCATGGGATTACATTTAGCCTCTAATGATATAGGGCTAGGAATATCTCTTATTTGCAGCTTCTCAACATATATAATGTATGTAGACTCATGAGAACTCCTGTACACAGATTCTAATACTCCGTTACTCTGCAATCAGAAAATCCTCATCACTAATGAATATGCCTCATTTACATTAAAAACACATCTTATTCTCTGATCATCATCTATGTCTCAATTCTGAATTAACCATTAATTCTGAACAGAAACTTAAAAGAGATGCATTTTGGTTTCATTTAAATCAGAAGGGGAAATTACTTTTGGTGGATGACAGTGCCCTTAACAGTGCTTTAAATAGGGAGCTAGGGGATAGGACGAAAGAACACATTTTGTTGGAGGCATTTTTTTTTGTGTGTGATCCAGTGTAACTTACCATAACTGCCATCCTTATGCTATCCACAGACATTTCACATTTTCTAGGACAGAGTAACATCAAAAGGAGGGCATGATGGGAACAGAACAGACAGACAGAACATAAATCACTTAAATGGGAGAAACTCTAGACCATTATTCTTCACGGGAACAATACAGACTGGATTGAGCCCTGTTCTCTAACACTTTTCACAGGAAACTCTTACTGAAATGCACTATGAATTTCCCTAAAATGCCTTCCTACTTGAGACAAGATTTAGGCTGCCTTCCTCCTCCCAAAGCCATGCCCCCTTCTTCATGGAAGTGAGAATCCCTTACTTCCACTCCCCATTGATGACGTGGATGCTATAGAATAACAACCTAGACATACCCATGTGGCTTCAGGCTCTGGCCCCTCATGAACTTGGCCAAAACTAGGACATTGGGAAGGCTGAGTAAAGATGAAAATGATCGTAGAAAGAATGGGGATCATACAAAGCTTTGGGTCAATAAACTTGACATAAACACTGAAAAAAGAAAGGGGACACAATTAGGGAAAGGATGAATCTCAGACATATCATAGAAGAGGCAGTAAGAGAGATACAAGCTGAGGGTCTGAATTAAAGTATGATGAATCAGATGGACTTTCTTATAAACACTTATTATAGGGTAAGTTAGCCACCTATGTTTACAAAACCAAAAGGGTATGTGAAAAGAGAACAATGACAAGGAACCATTGTTTTAAACAGAAATAAAAATCAAGATGGGATAAAATCTAATGGTCATGTACTAAAAAAAAATAAAAAGGATGAATTAGAATGCCAACTTGCTTTTTACATTTTGAACTCAACAGACTGAACTGTTTGTTACATTGTTAAGTTGTCTGACAAACCCTTTGAAGAAGCTGAGAAGTGGAAGACATTAAAAAAAATGAATACATTTGAAAATGTTGCTATTCTTGAAGACTTAGCAGTTATACGTAATGAGTATTTACAATATATTTATGATTTTTTCTTACAAGTGGTTGACATTTTTTGTTATTCTATTTCTTTTTTGTAAACATAAACTTTGTTCTAATGAGGTTTGACTTAAAAACCAGCAAGAATCTTCCTTATTTGGAAATCTCTTCTCAGCAGTTTCTATCCCATTCAGGTAGCATTTAGTTCCTAAGCAGTAAATTAGCACTGTGTAACTCTGCTGTTCTGCTCTCCTATCTTCTGTGTGTGTTGATATTCTTCAGTCAAATGTGACAAAATGTTAAAGGCCACTTGGTTGTGCAGTTTCTGGCAGCTTTGTGAGAGGAAGGAACCACAAAGGGGAAGACTATGTGAGATTCAAACCTTATTAAAAAGCAGAAAATTTCAAGGCTTCACAAACCCAGACTTCATCAGTTCAGTTGCAATACATTTATAGAAATATGTATACATAAATAATAAATGAAGAAATAATAGATTTTATGTGACAGGTCAATCAATACCCTTGATAAGACTGAGATTTGTGGCCATACATTGCTGTTCACTAAAATAATTCCTTTTTTCTTTTTTTTTGGAAACTGTTTAACTGTTCTGGGAAAACTATAAACAGTCTTATTAAGTCAAGAAGGTACTTACTCTTCTGATGCATTTTCTTTAATTACAGTGATGTTTCTGCCTTGCTGATTAATTTTGTCTGTGAAGAGTAGTATGCAGAACTGAATGTTTGCAAGCATTTCTAGAGAAGACCTCTTGCAGGTACAGCTATCTCCACAGCTTTATTGAAATAGTTCTCCAAGACAGAGTACTCACTAAGCACAGGAAAGGGAAGTCAAGTTGCTTTATATATGTAGTGTGTACATGTTAATGTGTTGTGTTTCACCATGTTGTAAAGCTGTTCCGGTTGATATGTATACCATCACAGTTTAAGGCCACATGTAATAACTTTACTCTGATTCACAATAATTAATGATACTAATCTCAAAGTAAGAAGCTGTTGGACATAGTAGACGGTGATACAATCTAACTGAAAATTCAATTTAAAGTACATGGTCACATAGCAAGGTCATCTTAAGGACAGAGATCCCTCTGGAAATACATAGTGCACTCAGTGCTATGAATTAGGCAAGAGATTTCTGTGACTGTCGAATTAACACCACATTATGAAACACATGTTTAAGAATTTTAAGCTTTGCAGTGTCTTCTTTCTGAGATTCTAGAGAACATAATTCACTAAAGGTGTATTTTTCTTGAGAAAATGAACAACTATCGCAACTACTCTGATGGAGAACAAGATCAGTTGTTCCATTTTAAATTAATCTAGTTGTCTTTAACCCTTCCTTTTATGTTTTAACTTTTTAGGATGATACATATCTGTAACAGGGTGTTTATATATTCAGACTATTAAGTATTTAAAGCTCTCCAATGTCTGGTCCATAAATTATAGACAATACAATATCAAAGAAAATGGGGAAAAGCAGCAAGTCTTTGGAAGAAAGGCTTTAAATTTTGAATCTTAAAATATACTCCAAAATTAAGTATGTTTCACCACTGCAAAAATATTTTATCCCCAAGTTTATTTCATACACTGAATTATCATTTCGGTCAGTAAAATAGAACACAGATGAAGGGACGAAAGACAGGCACAAAATAAAGGAGTCCAGAGGCCAGGAACAAGAACTGTGAAATATATTTAAAATACATATGATTTTAAATAGTATAAGATGAATAGTGTAGATATTCCTGGGTTTGCTTTTGTACTATGGAAGTGAATACTGACAAGACATTCCTTACATCTAAAGGGCAGAAAACAGGTTAATCATAGAGTATGAAACTTCTATGATTGTGCTGTGTTTAAAGACCATACTACAGATTAGTATGAATATTTTAGTGGTGTGCATTGGTATCATTAATTAGATATGCTTTTCTCAAACTAGGCTTAAGAATTACTGTTCTGTCTGATGCAGTGCTTTCACATGTGCGGAAGGTAGGCACCAGAGGATCACTTAGATACACAGTGATGATGCAAATGCAAATATTTAAACAGACTGATAGAAGAGTGTAAAAGTTAAATGTGTTTTTTTCTCTCAGGTCAACTAGAAGTCTATTAAAGATTAATCTGTCAGTATAAACCCAGCAAATATTGATGGCAATACAAAATAGACTACTAGCTGCTGTACAAATATTTTATTGTACATTAGTACTGAGCAATTAACATAAATATGTTTTACTGTATCTACTCCACTCCCACACTAGTGCTGTTCAGTCACTATGCAAGTGAGTATAAAATCTAAATTGGATTCACCCAACCAAAGTCAGGGATGTCCAGAATGTATGGATTTGGCAACCAAACAGTTTATAGTGGAACGAGAAAGAGACTTAAAGATGAGTTTAAAAAACATTCTTTCATGCAGAAAGTTTTATTAAAATGTTAACATGGCTATTTGACTGCGTAGTGTATAAAGTTGTTGCAGATATAGAGATTGATTGATAGAAATGGACTCTTTTTAGCATAAAAGTAACTCAAATCAATTATCTTGAAGTTGAAAGAGAATGTTAAATATCTTGTTAAATTAGATAAGACATCAGGCGGAAGTCAAAGGTAATAGTGGCAACAATGTGAGGGAACTGGAATAAGATTGTAAATCTATAGGGGATGGAAAGCAGGGAAGAAAACATAAAAGAAACCTGAGCTAAGTAATGAAGAAATAAAGAAAGTTTCTCATGTGTCATATGCACAGTATAAGACAGTTGACCCTGCCACTCCTCCCCCTACTCCCCTCCCCAACCCCCCCCCCCAAAAAAAAAGAACAAACCAAAACAACATATATATATATGTAGGACCTGCACTATATAAAGCATGCTAGTCTTTGCAGTGTAAGTGCTCCCAAGCTGCTTTCTTCTGAGCTGTTCTAGGAAATCCAACTTCCTTCTCTTACTTCCCCAAAATTGAAAGCAAACCAATGTGCTTATTTATTTCATGGTTGGATATTCATATGGAAACTCATATTTACCCAAAGTGGGGGAAAAGCCAATTACTATTATTTTTTTTCTTTTTTTTTTTTTTTTTTTTTTTTTTTTTTTTTTTTTTTTTTTTTTTTTTTTTTTTTGGTTTT